>JAEIFP010002303.1:9282500-9882500 GCA_018903935.1 Drosophila insularis
GATTTTCAATGTAGTCATTTGCCGTCACTCTTCAGGCATATATCTCTCCCTTCTCCCCTCATTCCTACCAGCTCTACCAGTTTGAGATAAATTAAATTTAAACTGATAATAAAACCAACAACGAAAAAAAAATGAAAAAAAGGCAAGAAATTTACGAGCCAATAACTGTATGGGTGTATGTGTGTGTGTGTGTGTGTGTGTGTGAAGGGCCTTGAGATTGAAATAAGAGTAAAATAAATAATAACAAAGGGTCAACATCAAGAACAAGAACAGCAACTACAATAAGTTGAAAGCAGCCAAAGGAGCAGCAAATAGAAGAGAGAGAAAAAAGACAAGAATACGACCAAGAAAAAAGAAGAAGAAGCAATGGAGATGAAGCAGATGAAGACAAAACCAGACAAGTGCAGTGCCAGATAAACTTAACAAACAAAGTCAATGCTAAAAGGCGGGGCCAGCCCATACACACACAGACACACACACACACACACATACACAGAAACATATAAGTACATACATCCCTGAACAATGAACAATAAAGCCCAGAGTTAAGCAACAACAACAACAGAAGAGATCCAGATGCAGGGGCAGTGGCAGGTGCAGAAATAGAGTGAGAGAGAGAGAGAGAGAGGGAGAAAGAACGGGAAGACCAATAGAGACCAAGAGAACGAATTGAAAGTACAGGACTGGGGTCATGGGTTAGCCAGCTTACAGATTTCCCAACTGCTTAGTTGATACTTATCCTTTGGTCCCACGGACTGATCCCAACAAACAGCACAAAGAGTTGGCTTTACACGCACACACACACACACACACACTCGCACATACATCATATGTGCACGCTTCCGTCTTTATACCCCCTTTATATGTATATCCTTACATTATGTTTGTACTAACGTGCAACAAGCATCCAAAGTCAGTAGTCAGTAAGTAAGATTAGAGGAAACAAACCAACACATAAACAGAGATGAGGAAGGAAAGCGAGAGAGGGCAAAGAGAGACAGCTGCAAAATAGGGGAAAACGATATTAAAAATATATGGCATTAGTAAAGTGAGGGTGTGGGCAGGGGAGGAGTGAATTGAAATCTTGAGAAACTGCATCACATGACATAAGCTTATGGCCATGAAATTGTTGACAATTGTTTTTGCAATTTACCATCGCCAAGATGAAATGTGTTGATAATATGTTAAAGCCGATTAACTTCTTTGTCGTTTAGTTGTATTTTTTGTAGTTATCAAAAGTCTTGTTAATTGCATGTAAAATAACAGAAACATGAAACAAATTAAAGTTTTTAAGATTTTCGCATTCACATAATAATAAATAGGACTAATTGATTTTTTTAATATTATACAATATCAACTGCAAGTTTCAGAAATCTCCTCTTGTTTAATTGAAGAACCAATAGCAGATAATTAAAAGACTATTAAACGCTTTCCAACACTAAAAATTTATCGATCAATAGAACATCTGATTTGTTCCATCTAAAATCAAGTAGCTACATTAATAATAATAAAAATAAAAAAAACAGTGAAATAAAACGCATATCTTTCTTCAACTTTCTTGAGTAACGATCACATTTTAGCTATCGATAAATGATCGATACTTTACCATCTTTATTTTCTCTTATACCGATTGCTAGCAACCACTTCTGTTTAAGAGTCTGAAATCAAATTTGGTTTCGATTAAGAAAAACTGCCATATGCCCATCGAGGTAGATAAAGCAAGGAAAAAGCAACAAATGAAATTGAAGCAAATGAATAAATAAGCCAGACACATATGTATGTAAGAGGGGCAATTGGTGGAGGTGGCAAGTGGGTTAAGACCACGAAAAGGCCGCCATTGCTATCGTCAGCTGAATGCAACGCATGTTTTGCCGCTTATTGCTACAGCAACATCCAAATGGAGATGGGCCCAAAAGTTGGCAAAACGAACAAAAACGGAAGAAGTGTACACACGCATACACACACACACATACTCAGAGAGAACGAAAGACATACAAAATGAAAATGAAAATGAGCAAATGTAAGCAGATGATGACGGCTTTGCCTGACTGAGGCTACATCCTTGTCCTCCCCGACTAAAGGACTAAAGGACTGACTGTCTGTCTGACTGACTGACTGACTGACTGACTGACTGACTGAATGAAGCTGGTGCTTCATAAATTCAAATTTGATTTTCATGTTGATTATGATGATGCGAGAGATGCTCAGCAGATGACGATGACGATGATGATGATGATGGAAATGAAGATGGCAAATGGTGGCAAGCCCTGAGTCTGAGTCTGAGACTCAGACTGAGACTGAGACTGAGACTGAAACTGCCGCTGATTATTGCCGACCCCATACTCCCATTCGCTGTATGTGGTATATACACGATGTCTTACTTATACTCCTCCGCATGCTGCTCATTTTAGATTGCCTTTTTTTTTCTTGGTTCTTTTTTTTTTTTGACTTGGCTTGGCTTGTTTTGCATTTTACTTGGATTTTATTTACAACTTTACGACTTTAATGAAAGTTTTGCAATGGAATTGGCCTTCAATTCAATTCATTTCAAGCAGTCAGAGGAGTGCATAATATAAGTAGTTTTTGTGGTGCTATATGAATTTCTGTGGCATATGGGACCTTAATTTGATTAGGCATTATCATATATACATATGTACAGAGTATATACATATCTATAAATATATGTATATATCAACATATCATACATTGCGTATGCGTAATGTATAAATTTTCATTTGCTTCTGATTGTGATTGAAGCTGTTGCTTTTGCTTTTGCTTTGCCTTTGGTATTCTGATAAAATGAAATTATGACAAATGGCAATTGATTGAAAAGTGGGCATCATAATCATTTTTATTCCTTATGAAAGAGATATTCCTATTTCTCATTTTATTTCAAACATTTTCCATATGCAAGATTAAAAGTTATCTACAGTTATATAGTTTTGTTAATGCATTGAACAAACTTTGGCAAAATAAAATCATTAATATTTAATAAAACTTTATAAAGCATTGCAACAAATCTTGCAAAAAGGTAAAAAATATATGTGTATATTGTACATATATTCCACACCTCTGATCTCACTTTAACTATAAAAATTGGGCTTTATAAACATTTATAAAATAAACAAATTTAATTTATTTTCACGGAATTTTTTAGTTTCATTTTAAATATATATATTTGATAAATTAATTATGCGTGAAAGTGAAGTCCGCGTTTTATTTACATTTTTCCTATGATTTACTTTTACCTGATTGTCTATTACTCCAAAAAGTATGCTATGATAAATCGAAGAACTGCAGTGGGCACTGAAATTCATTCATAAAATCAACTGACTTTATTACCGCAGCGGAATGTTGATATCGCCGGCCTGCTGCTGGTCAGCAACTCTTGGCGCGAAGTAGAAAAAACAAACGTCAGGGTTCGGTTAATGTGCAAAGCGTCAATACTCACATACACACACACACACACCCACACACATAAAGAGAGAGAGGGAAAGAGACACAAGAGAAACAATCACATTTCCATACCTCCGCCCAGTTGCATTTCGACCAAAAAAAAAAAGGAAAACACACCGACAACAGCAAAACGATATCCTGAAACCGTCTGCAACTATGCGATTTTACAATCAAATGCACTGAGAAAAATATTTCAACAGTATACAAATATAATACAAAATCCTTTTTCTCTTTTTTAAGTACATTAATCTAAAAAATAGTTGAAATTAAAATTGAAAAATCAAGAAATTCGTTATGGAGCAGTGAGGTACTAAGACAGGGCAAGGCCTTTAGTCCTTTAGGCCTTTAATCCAAAAACCTAAATATAAGTTTGAAGAAAATCGCATTCCAATCTGAGAGTTAGATCATTAATGAAAATTGATCAAAAACGATTTGCAAAGATTATAAATTTTAATATAAATTTTTGATTAATCTGCCCTTTTTTCAGACCAAATTTTAGCCAATTTCTGACTGATTTTAAAATGTTAATTGAAATTTATCATATTTCAAAATAGCATTTGGTTATTTGAAAATATTCATTTCGATCCGATATTTGAAAAAAATCATCATCGTATTTTGCAAAAATTGGCAAAGAATTTAGTTGTCAAGGTTTTCATCCAGATTGAAAGACATTGATTTAACTTGAAAATAAAGACATGCATTTTTGAAATACGCGAAAAATTAGAGCCTACTGAAATAAAGGTTTATTGGAATATTTTGCTGGTTATTGTCATTTGTTGTCTCGTTTAAAAAAAAAAGATAACTTGATAATTAACGTGACTTACACTCTGATTAAAAATTAAAACCATTAAAATGGGATATCATTTTCAAAATTATTATAGTTTATTTACAGTTTCTTAAAAAAAGACTTTTTAAGAAGTTTCTGAATTTTTAAAAATTAATTTTTTGCCAATTTACTAAACATTTTGGTCTTAACCATATTTTGATAAATAAATAAATGTAAAGTCAACTTTTTTAGTGCTCAGAAATTCCTGCTATATAAATATGAAGTTCTCTTCCTTCATGGACAGAATTTAATGCTCGTGTCATTGATATCAAAAAGACATTAGCAATTCGATTTAGGACTTCTATTACTTTTAATAGACACCTAGATTCTTTTAGGTTCTCCTAGTCTAGTTGTACTTGGGTCACCTTTCGATTTAATGGTACATATGTGGTTTTCAAACACTTTTTCTCTCAGTGTGCACAAATGTCGGGCGACATATGGATCTGAATGACTTGAATGTGCAGCCGTAGAATGTGCACAAGAGCCAGAAAGTAGAACTGTGGCCGTTTCGCGATGGGTGATTGAAACAATAACACGGCGACGACTCGACATCGATGACAACAATAACAACAAAAAGGCAAGGCCCATTTGCTTTTCCATACCCATTCACATTCACATTCACATTCACATTCACTTTTGCAGTTGCCTTGTTTTTCTCTCTTTTTTTTTCGTTTACTGCTTGGTTTTTTACACTTTTTCGCTGCCCAGGCATGCCCCCAAAAGTGTGCAGTAAAAATTCTCAATTACTATTGTAATTGTAAAAGAACAATAATTTTGTTTGTCTTGTTTGTCCTTTTTCCTTTTCTTCCATTGAAAATGAAAGACATGATGAGACATATAAGCAACAATTGGCAGGCATATGCAATGCGGACACGAACAATTGAGTAGCTCTTGCCCTTTTGGAAAGAAACATGGTTTCTGTGAAAAGAAATGGACAAGAGGTATGGTCCATGAATTATTCAGAATTTGTTGTTACACTGAAAACGAATCATTTATTAATATAATTATTTTTATGTATACCAGATGAGTATCAATTGATAAATGGCCTATTAATTACCTTTACCTTTTGTCGAACATCAATTCGTTTCAATTTGTTCCAACCTAACTTTGAGCTGGAATGGACTTGTTTAGGTAAATGTACTCAATTTTTTTTTTTTTTTTTTGCCATAGTCAATCGCCCATATAAAGTGTATGGAAAATTCTGACTGAAGCACTTGTTTTGCATGAATCGATGTGATTGTGAACAAAAGAAAGACTTCATCGTCTCATTTTGATTGGTCAGCAAAAGCATTTTTGTGAATTCTTTGTAAATATTTGGTTGCCTCATTTTTGTCGTCTGGGAAAACAGGTGGATATCACAACGACCGCCAACCGACAACAACATGAACATCATGAGGCAGTGTCAACCAGAAACAAAGCCAATGCCAACAATAGAGAATACGAAACGCTTTTTTGGGGGCAAAAATGTTTCGACCTTGCCACGCGTTGCCCTATTATCAGCATTGCCTTTTGCAAAAAGCGTGGAGTGCGGGAGGGGGTGAGGCGGGGAAGGCGGGGGAGCCACGGGCCACAGACATCAGGCAAGTGGCAAATGGCAATGAGCAAGTGGCAAAGTGTCAACCATTGACGGCTTGATTCGGTTCTTATTGAAATTTGTCGAGCGTGTTGCTGTCGATTGGGTGTTGGACGGAAACCAGCGACAACAGCAAAACTTCAAACAACGTGGGGGTCATTGAGTATGCAACAAATTGATGCAATACCCGAGTACAGTTTGAACCTCACAATACCAAAAATGAAACAAAATGGCAGCAATCAAAGACTTTATTAGCAAATAGCTGTCAACTTTTTTTGCTACTGCCTAAGCGAGAAAATGAGAAATCAGAAATTTAATATGCCTCTGCTTTCTTTCTATTTCCAAAAACTAAGGGAAGTAAAGTTTAAATTGCCTATAAAATTATTTTCTATCTATCAATTATGCCTCTCTAGTCTCGATTCTCCCTTAATTTGGGTTTTTTTTTAACTATTGAATTTTACATGTTCAAAAATGTTCATCTCACATTAATTATATCAAATAATTTAAGAAATATATTATACCAGATTATCTGAAGTTCCCAAGTTCCCTTCTCTAATAGCAAAATGTTTGTGCTATGCATCCAACAACTTTAATAAATGTAAACATTGAAAAAGAAAGTCAATTTGTACAATTGATTTTATTAGTAATTCCAAAAATTTATGTTATTCTGTCAATTAGATTTCCATTTTTTTATTCATTTATTTCCAATGTGAAATATACAGCGATATAGTTAATCTCAAAAGGAAAATCCTAAAATCTCTGATGGTGAAAATCTTGAATATTGGTCCATTTTTGAATAAATATGGAAAAAAAAAGTGCCTCGATCGAGGGAGAAAATAAGTTTTTTTTTATTGGAAAAATTTATTAGTAAGGCTTTTATTTAAGAAATCTATTGTAAAATGGAAAAACAAAAAAATTTGATGAATTTAAAAAGAAAAAAAAAGAAAAATTTATTCATATATTTGTAGTATTGTTATATAGACGGGCTATATGAGCTCGTCATATGTGTATATACATTTTGTAATCGAAGATTCTTCATTTTGGGACCAAAATGAAGGGTATAAGAAACAAATTATTAAAAAAAAAAAAAAATTTTATGGAATGTCCTTAACAATTTTTTGTTCCTAAAATATAGTCTTTCGACTTTTACTTTAATATTTTGATCAAATATCGCACTAATTGGTGTGGGAAAGAGCCACTACTGTAATTTAGTGTTGTAAAACGGCATGGAAATTGTGAAGATGTCAGTTTATAAACAACATATTGCCAATTAAGACTAAATAAAGATTTGTCTCTACATAATATATATAGATTGATTGAATGGGATTCAAATTTTCTTTTCTGGTCAAAGGAAAGACATTTAATTGTTAGTGCTTGGATTTAGGAAATTAATTTTCAAACTCATTTAACGAAATTACACAAAACTTGCATTGTGCATAACTGTACTTGGTCATGAAATCATATTGATCATTTGGGAATACACGGCTACATATACATACATACATATATCATCTACCTTTGAAAATATGGCAACCACTTTCTAAAAACCCCAATCCCAACTCCAACTTCAATGCCAATCCACAATCCCAATCCCAGCACACAATCCACAATTCCATCCCGTTTCAGAGCTCTACGAAAATGCTCGGCCATAAACTCAACATAACCTCACATAAACTTGAAAAAAACAAAAAAAACAAGAAGAAAAAAAACGAAAACGAAAAGTGCCAGCTAACCTGGGCATATAAAGTATATACATAAGTAGCAGAGCCCTCGTAAAGCAGCTGTTGCTCTTGTGCGTCACTTGTCCTTGTCCTCGGCAGGAAGACAAGCAGGCAGGGAGGAAGGAGCTGAAGCACTAACAAAAACAAAAACAAGTAGAAAGCCCAGAACAGAACAGTACAGAACGGAACAGAAAGTGCGATGGCAAAAACACTGTGCCGCAAAAGGCTACAAAATTCAATTTACTATGCGCGCTTTATGACCGAATCCTGGCCTTGCCCTTACCCATGCTTAGACCCGGTAACACTCAGTAGCATCCCACGCCCCATCCCCATCCCCGTCCGCCTATCCAAAAAAAATTTGCACACTCAGACTTTATGGCCTCACCTATATACAGATAAATATATGTATGTAAGTATATACACATACCTATATATAAGTTTATGGTCAGACATCAGACAAATACAAGTAGCTAAGAGAAAGGTGGTGAGAGAGGGGGGGAGAGGGGGAGACGATGACAAAGTAATTAGAAGTGCTTGCTTATTAAGTTCCATGGCTCATTAGGCGCTGTCAAAACACCAACAATAACCATATGATGATGTCAAAAAGAAAGCCAAAAAAAAATGAAGTAAACGGAGGGAAGCGGATATAACTAAGTATATATAGTCCACTCACCGCGGGACATTGGCACCTAAGCCAAGAAGTGAGAAAAGTATATAGAAACGCTGCCTCGTCTACAGGTTACCCATTAATGAATCCCCAGGTCAACGTTGAGGCCAAGGCAAAGGCAAAGAGCCGTGTATACCCCTTCTAATCAACTACGGTCACGGGGTAAAAACGAAAAGCGTAACAAGAGAGCACACAAAAGCCAGAAACAGAAACAGAACAAGACACATGGGGAGAGAGGGTGGAAGGCGGCAGTCACAGCAGAGCCAAGACTAAGCCAGGCCGCATTATCTAATTGTCAGTCTTAGTCGCCAGATTATTGTACTAATTTCTCTACCATAACCTGGAGGAAGCTCCTCTCAACCAACTCGATGTGTTTGCCCTGACGAGACACTAAGCCAGCGCTGAAACAGGAACAGGAACAGGAGTTGACGGTGCCATGACGCCCGTGCCTGTGCCCGTGCAAAGTAAATGAGTGTGTGTGTGTGTGTGTGTGTGTGTGGGATAAATGTGTTTGGTCATTGGCAATCAGCGGAATTGTAAAACCGTAAACAACATGAACGACCTAACTGCTGGGATTGAACGATGATAGCTGGCTTTCGCTTGAGGTGGGTGCGAAATGTGTTGCCATTTTGAGTACGTTTAATCACCCAATTTCGATGTGGCTCTGCTTTTAGCACGAGATTTTGACCAATAAGCTAAAATCTTTCACAAGATCTCAATTAATCGATAGCATGAAAATGGCAACCCTGAAATATCGATTAATCATCTAATATATGATTTCTTTCTTTTAAATTGAATCCAAGACATTTATTATAAATTATTTCAATACTAATCACTTAAATTACAACTTTTACGTAAGTCAAATTGATTTCGTTCTCTCTTTGTGGGCGAAAAAAATTCCATTGTTCTGCAAGTCAAGTTCTTCTTCTATCTTTGGCCACAATTGGTGGGAACAAAGAGAAGAAAACTCATCTGTCAATTACCAATTAAACTCTGCTTAAAGCCCAATTAATCCTTCAAATTGTTAGTTGGTCTCTTTCGCCCTTTTCGTCCCAGTTGCCTATTCAGCATCATTATCATCATCATCATCGTCATCAATGCAATTATTGAGAACAAAGCTCTCGGCGCAGAGCCAAAATCCCAGCCAGAGGGCTAACCCAATTCAAATATGTGCGAAAAGGCATCGTGTTCAAAGTCAGTGAGAAGAGCAAAAATCGAGAAAGACGAGAAGAGGAAGAGGATTAACTAACACACACACAAAAGCAATAGCTATGGAGCAATGGACTGGCAAGCGTAAGAACAAACACACATACACACGCACACACACACATGACCCTCATCAGGTCAGTGGTTAGAGATTGGAGACCAATTCATCTGAGCGAAAAAAATTTTCCAAGGGATGGCTACAAAAAAGAAAAAAAAAAAAGTGAAAAATTGGTCACTGATTAAATTCAACACGTTGTGGGATTAACTAACTTGTATTTTATTTTCCAGTTCAAAAAGTGTGTTGTTAGCTTGGCCAGCAGACCAGCAATTACCCTCCCCCGACTCCACTCCCACTCCCAGTCCCACTCCCATTCCCAGTCCTCAATCCACCGACCTGACACACAACGCACAGCCTCGACCATTTGGAAAAACCCTCGAGCATTCAGACAAAACACTCCGCGGACTCTCGACAGGCAGCGACGCCACAACGATGCGCGGTAGGTAGGAATGTAGTTTATTTTCATCTCTTTTATATTTTTGTTTTTGTCCTTTTTCAATTTTCCCTTCAGGGCTACAAAGTCTCCTCCTGTTTCCCATGCCACTTTTGCTGCTGCTGCTGCTGCTGCTGCTACTGCTGCGTCATTAGCGACAACATAAAAATCCATCCTAGGCCGCAGCAGCAGTTGCCGCCGGCGGGAAATCACTTCTTATTTTTTTCTCTCTCTTTTTCCCCCAACCCAAGTTTCTTTCCACACTGCCAAAACAGAAGCTGGAGCTGGAGCTGGTGCTATAGCTGGAGCTGAAGCTGAAGCTTGGTCTTGGGCCTGTTCATTGCACCGCAAAAACCGTCATAACCTAACCAAAAACTACTTGAGGCGACTTTTTGCACTCATTTCGCACGTACAAACAATGAACGCAGGCAACAACGAATAAGGACCAGAGCAAGAAAACTGGCTGACAAGTACAACAGGACGACTCAGCCCAAAGCAATTAATTAAATTTGAATCCAAACAATCAGATTATCCCAGTATATGTATAAGAGAATCTATTAGGTAAGAGACAGAGAACATCTGTTGGAATTCGGCAAAGTATCTTTAAGCTAATAACTTTTAGCTTTCAAATATTTATTAAATATTTTAAATCTTCAAACTTTAAAGTCTTTATCTTATTCATCTAATTGTAATTTTCAAATTCTACAATTAATAGCAAAGTTTGCTGCAGACAATCAAGCCATCTTTTTTTTTGATTCAATTCCAAGTTAAACAATTTTACATATAAATATCTTGATGAAATATAAAATAAATATCTCAATAATTCTTTTTAGAGAAGGAGGTCTTTATTCCGAAACCACAAAAGATATATTTGACCACATAATATTCCTACAAATTTTAATATAAGAAATCGAAATAGAAAATCACTTTTGCATCATTTAAGTCACACATTAAAAATAAGAAGTGATCAAGTCAAAATTCATAAAGGTTCAAGGTAATTTATTTTTTCATTTTCATGTGATGTCTCACATTTGCATATTTGCAATCTTCGTTGGTGTTTATGTTCTTTAAAGAAACATTTTTATATAGAAATATTTCTAATGTCTGCAATTAAAGATTCGAATATATTTATAACTTCATCATTTTTCAAGGAACTCTTTGTATTGGGATAATTTATCAATTGCAATAGAATTTATTAAAATAATGTAATTTGGAATATTATTTTAATAAACATCACCTTGAGGAAACTATTTTGACCCCTCTTGTTAAATAAAAAATAATTCTTCTTAAATCTTAAAAAAATGACCCTTCATATAACTGCAATATGTGATTAGATCCACATTTAATTTATATAAATAACAATAACAAAATTTAAGTCTAACATCATGTATTATTAAAAATATGAAGAAATAAAAGAAGACGATATGGATTAAAAGAAGGGGTCAAATAAGGATCAATTAAGGTCAAAGCCATTTTTTACCTACAAAGGAGTCAAGGTCAGAAAATTATCATATTTAGAATTATTTCAATTAGAAAGAGGATTCAATAAATATTGTATATGATCAAAAATTTTATAAAATGCTATTATACATATATTTACTGTATAATTATTTTTGAAAAATTGTAAGCTATGAATTAAACCACTAGAACTTTAATTATTTAATATGATGAAAGAAATAAAACAAAAAAAATTATCGAAAATTTAAATTGATAGAATAAAATTTCAATTTCATTGAAGACTTCTGAATTAATACCAACTGCTTCAAACTACTCTCTTGAATAACTTTAGTGGCCTCGATATTCCCAAAACAGATTCTAATCAGCTTATTTTATTAAGTATATTTTCTTATTTGACAAATTAAAAAAAAAAAAAAAACACTTGCTAATATGATTACAAACATATTCAAAAAACAATTCAACAACAAATTTTTAGCTCTAACTGGATCTGATTTAATTAACTTTTAGTTTATAGAAATAAGGAATATTTTGTTTAATGAGATGATAGTTCCTCTATCCAATATTAAGACAGAGGTTTTTAATATGAATCTCTCAAAAATAGAAGTGCTTCTAGACACACCTTTTTTAGAAAAAAATTTAGGGATGTTCGACCACACGATTTTGATCATACCTTCAAAATCTCTTAGGTTTTGTTTCGATGACACTGTGAATAAATCAGAGAATAAATCTATTTAAAAACTATAACCTTAAAAAATCACTTTTTCTATTTTAGAGAAATTTGTTTGTTATTTTTTTTTTTAATTTAAAATTTCATATGTAAATAATGACACGATGGTTTTTGAAGCAATTTTTGATTGATTTTTTCTTTCTATCTTTCTCACTCATGCTCTCTCTCTCTCTCTCTCGTGTCGCGGTTTGGGGTTCTGTGTGTCTCGTTTATTTTTAAAGCTTTTTGCTACTTATATTTTATCATTTGTCGGCTGACTAATGCGAGTAGAAGTAGACATAAAGTAGAGTGGGGAGATGTAGGAAGCACGTGGAAGAGGACTTTTCAAAACGGGCCCCTTACCTTTTACCCATTTGCCCCTTTTCGATGCCACCGTATAAACCAGACTCAGTATGAGAGAGAGAGAGAGAGAGAAAGAGATAGAGGGCGACAGAGGCAGTTGAGAGGCATCAGGCCGCACACGAAAATACAGTTAGCTTTAAGCATTTCCCGTATTTTACTGTCATGACAGGAAGGGCAAGAGAACGTGAGGGGGTTTGGGGTATGGGATGAATGAGGATTGCTTGGTTGGTGGTGGAGAGAAGTGGGAGGGAGTGGGGGGATGGTTAGATATAGCCAACGATGCTTTGGGGTTTTCTACTTGGTCGTTGTAAATTACTTGATTCGTTGTTGGAATTTAATTAACATTTTGCTAAGTTTTACTTTAGTCTTTTAGTAACTGTGTATGTGTATGTGTATGTCGGTGTGAGTCCAAGATGTTTGTATGCGTTGCTTTCTATCTCTTTCTCTCTCTCTCTCTCTATCTTTTTAATTCTTTCTGTCCTGTGTGTGTGTGTGTGTGTGTGTGTGTGACAGGCATTTAATGCGGGCCGAGCCGGGCTAGAGCCTAGGTAAGGTTATGTTTACACGTTCAGTTTTTGCCCCTGTATGTGTGTGTGTTTACCAACTCCACACACACACACACACACACACACAGACACTGAAGGATAGACAGACATAACGCACGACGAACCATTGAGCAATGTACATTTTAAAGTGCAGATAATTGCGCGTGTAGACAAAATGGATTTTCAACTATTTATGTGGTTTTTCCTTTTCCATACACACACACATTTATCTACGTATGTGTATGTGTGGCTAGGTGGCTGTGTGTGTATTTACTGCTTTGTTTGTTTAAGCTCGAGCATAAAAGTATGTTGCAGAATTATTGATAGAAAAAAAATGGCAAATGCAAACAACTGAGGCAGGATAATACACTATAACAAAATAAATAAAACAAAAAAATGAAAGTATGCTTTATTGGCATTAAGTAAATGTTTCATATCTTTATTCTCAAACGTGGGCTGAAAAGTATTAAAATAATTTATAAGTGAACTATCCTTAATATTTCACAGATAGAAAAAATACAAATCAATTATAACCATTTATTTGTTGCTTTTCGTTCCTCTTTTATCCATTATTGAAAAAACGCAACGGAATTATTTTAATGATTGGGAAAACAGTTTTACTTTGCTTTTCTTGTATGAAAGGAAACCAAATCCCATATAAAATAGTGTTGTAAACGGGTATATAAGGCAAATGCGAAAACGCTGTGTTTTAAAATTTAATTAATTTAATTTCGACAACTCTTTTGCAAAAGGTGCCTAAAAGATTAACTTTATTTTTCATTTCAGTAAAGCTCTTAAGTGTCCTTTTTTAATTGACCTTTAAATTTTAGTCGTGTTTTACTATTTTTAAACTATTTTTAATGATATTCCACATTTTATAATATGGTTCAAAATAATACAAATTGCACTCAATCGCCTACCTATGTATTGTATATAAGAGCACCCTGCGTATACGTAATTATTTGCAGCATTTACGTACAACTTAATGGTACAAGTTAATGGTATGCCAAAAGCCTTATAAAGCCGGATAGAAACTTTTTAGCAAACAGATTTGACTTTAGTTTAACATACATTAAAAAATGAAGTAAGTAAGTCGTGGCTCCGACTTCGGTATACCATGCACCAAGTGAAAAAATGTTTTAAATTTTTGAAACCCAAAATGCACTGAGTAAAACACGTTTTAAGACCGATTTTAATGGTTTGGTTGAAATAAATAAGAATAATTGGTCTGCCGAATTTTATTACAATAGTGGAAGGCGGAAGTGGGCGTGGTAAATTTTTTAAACAAACAATATCTGTGCGCTTATTATGGAGGTATACATACCAAATTTGATATCTGTGGCTATAGTCTTTGAGAAAAACACTTGTGTTTAAATTAGGGGGAGGGGAGAAGAAATGCTTCCTTTTGCTTCCTGTTGCATACATTTTGGCGACTTTAATATACCATTTCACCCGGCATGGTATAATTAATTATGGCATGCAAAAGGCGAACACCTTAGTGATTTTTTTTCTCTTAATGGACATACAATTAATGCATATAAACAAAAAAAAAACAACTTTGTTTTTTCAATTCTACATATCCTGAACATTAATATATTTTATATATTTCACAGAAGTTTTATAAAAGTTTCTTTATGTTTCCTATTAACACTCAGTGCCTTAAGCTTACATAATTAGAAATTTATATAGATTAGATTCGAATTAAAACAACGTAAAATCCAATGGATACAAAATTAATGGTTGACAAAGTGAAATACTAAATATGAAGTAAAAAAATATATATGAAAATATTTGAAGAAAAAAAAAAGAGTGTAAACTATTTGTTTGTTTTGATGCAATACCTATGGGCATAAAAACTTATTAAAACAAATCGATACTTAGCCAGATTAAGTATCAAAAGAAAATTACAAAATTACTCTGGCCAGGCTGACAAGAGCAACAATACTCATTTACACAACAACAACAACACAAAGAAACACATTGGAAATAAAGTAAAATTAAGCAAACATAAATAAAATGTATAGTTAAAAAGCATAAACGAATGTAAAACCTTTGTGTGTGTGTGTGTGTGTGTGTGTGCTGGCTGCTTGCAAAAAATGCAGATATGCAACAACAAAAAAAAACCATAGATAGTAACAGAAGAGAGGAAATCAAATCAAATGCAATCCAACAGCCTCATCCGGTTTTTGTTTCATTCTCCAAACACGATTGGAAAAACGCTTCAACAAAAAACAAAAAAAAAAACCTCACCCCCTCCTTCTCTTTTATGCTTAATATAAAAATAAAAAATAGCAAGGCAAAATGAACAAGCTGATATCGAAATTAAAATCATATAAAATTGAAATGAACGAAATTGAATTGAAAATATATATATACACATATATATATAAGTCGGTCAAGCACATTAATATGCATATATGTATATGTATGTATGTATATATGTATGTACATATATACGGGCAGCCATCGGAACCAGCAACCAGCAAGAACAACCTGAAACTATCCATTTGCTAATAATTGATAAAAGCAACAGGGGGTAGAACTAAGGGGGTGCAGAGATGGAGGGGTAGGGATCTATAGAACTGCAAATGACATCTTAGCATAAACATGTACAGTGACAACCAAAAATATATACCATTTCTTTAGAGATAATTTGCAAAAACATTCAATAAAAACTAAACTCCATTCAGGATCTGAGTCAATGGCTTCTTAAAATTCAGAGAACTCTAAAAATCGAATTGTGCTTGGTAATTGCTGAATTATATACATTTGTAAATAAATAAAATTTATAAAAAAAAATCATCCAAATTATTTGCTGTGTAATATGTTTAAATTTTTAAATAAATAAAATAGTTTGATATCCTTTGATTTTTTTTGATTTTTATCAAGCAATTTATATGTCGACTCAAGGTTCAAAAATAAAAACACAAAGTTTTTAGTCTTTTTGGCATTCCAATATATTTCAGGGGCTTCAATAATGAAAAATTTTAAATAGTAAAAATAATAAAAACATCTGTTTTGATTGCGACTTTTTTAAACTTAATTTGTTAAGGGCGAAGCTCTTATACCAATTATTATAAAGGCTAAGGGTATACCCAAAAATGTGCACTTTGGTATTGTAAGCTTCGCCTATTCTTTCGCGCTGCATTTAGTTGTAATTCCCAACTAGTTTTAGAGTTGAAGACATGGCTGAAGATAGAACTTGGTGGTTCTTGAAATACCTAAACAGAAAACCTATTCATATTTATGTTTTGCCTTTGAAATAATCTTCTTTTTGATGATTGACCGCGAGTCTGTTAAGTCCGTCATTAAATTTTCAAATGTTTGTCAAGATTTTTTATTTTTTTATTTACATATGTATGTATATATCTCAATTTTTATTAAATCTCATTCTATCTGGTCCATTCCACTTCTAAATAAAGCTTATATTTAGGACTATCATTGGGTGTCAATTAATTTTAATTGCACTTGTAAAACTCTATTAATATATTATTTGAGACGTGGAGAAAGATTTAAAAATTAGTTTATTATTATTTTACCATGTAATTAATTCATAAAGTTCATAATTTTTATTGTTTTAAGAAAACAAAATTGAATTTGAAATATCAAAAATCAAATGTTTGAGGTTTACAGATAAACGTTGTCATTTTAAAGAAATATTTATTTTTCTTGTAAAAAACACAATTTAAAAAAAAATGAAAAGCGTCACTAAATTAACAATGTTTTTATTTATATTTGAAGATATTTACTTACAATAATTTTGATTTCATTTTTCAAACTGGACTATGTGGCAATAAAAATTTTTAGTGATTTGCTGAAACTGAAAATTAAACAAATAATTGCATCAAACCTTTTATTATTTCAATGCAAAATCATCCATAACTAAACAACATTATTTTTTTTTTTAAATAAACTTTGTAATTTCCCTGCAGGAGACCATTTAAATGGCACATCGGTGAGTGGATTGAAAATCGCTCAAAGTGTGAATCTGTGGCACCTAGATTAAAACTGTCACTTGAATTGTCGCTGAAGTGATTTCTGTAGCACACCTGATAATAATATTTCAGAAAAATTAACTTGTAAGAAGCAGAATAAAGCAAAGAGAAAATGGTTTACAACATTCTTCGTTATGCATGCCTAAATAATATCAATTTCAATTTGATTTAAAATGCGTAGCAACTTTAATACAAGTCAATATGATATGAAAATGGGGAAAATTACAAGTTGGGTGTTGGGGGATTCGGAAAGTGGACATTTTGCAGTATAAATATTTGCACATTCAGCAGAAGCGCGAATAAATAAACTTCAATTTCAGCTAAAAAGAAAAAAGAAAGAGGTAAATGAGAGGAAAAACTCCTTCCTACAGCTTCATTCATTCGCAGGGTGCCTCTTAACAATGTGAGCTTATACAATTTCATTTGTAGACACACACACACACACACACACACACACACACACACACACACATAACACAGACATAACGGTACATTAATTGATAATTGTTTTGTGCTGAAAAGAAATTAAACAGCAGGAGGAGTAGCAAAAGGAGGAGCAACAACAACAAAAACATCTACTCCCATTCAAAGCCACCCGCACTCCCTAGGCAGCCATTACGCCCCATTACATGGCAGATGTACAAAGAGGATGCCAGCACACACACACACACACACACATACACATACTCTGTTTTCTCTTTCTCTCTCTCTCTTTCTCTAGCATAGCCCTTCCGACGCTCTGTCTCTTTTACTCAATTTGTCGCTCGCACTCTTAGTTTCTCCCTATCTCTCTCTCTCTATCTCTTATTGCTGTTTCTTCCTTTTACTGTTTTCTAGTAGAACATTTTTTACTTTTATTTTGTATATTTTTTCATTAACTTTTTTTTTTTTTTTTGGTTTTTTTTTTGTTTTAGCTTTAGACATGTTCGTTTAATCCCTCGCTGCCGGCACCCCCCCCCACCCCCTACAACTTCTAGACTTTTTGCCCAACTTAATTGAACGATTAGTTTTTGCCCTATGCTCATCCCCCTTGTTCGTCGTGAATACCTTGGCTTTCACTTCCAGGTTGTTACCAATGTCCGTTGTCCTGAAATTTCAACTATACCGCCCTTCCCTCCCACACACACACACACACACACACTCACACCCACCCCTCCCTAGCCCCATTCTATCTGTCTGTGCTTCCCCACTATATTTCAGAATTCTCTTCTTTTTCTATTTTCTTGCCACTATTTAATTTTATCTTGCTTTGGCTATTTTTTTCGTTACGTTCTTATCGCTGCAGCAAAAACATAACAAAAAAAAATGCCACTTTAGTTTCGATACTAAACTAACTAAATACCCTATAGTCTATGTTGTTAATTTTCCGATTATCAATTGAGTGAATAATACAATTCATATTTAAAGTCGTCAATGCCCCACATAAGTTTTAGGGTATGAAAACTATATGCCACGCCCATTAGCGCCCAACTTCTTCTGGCATAAACGAGTAACGAGTAAAAAATAAAGACACTAAAAAGTCAAAAAGGCCGCAACTACAACAACAACAACAACAGAAGAAACAACAAAAATGACAACAATGGCAAGTAATAGTAATGAAAACCCACAAAACAGTGGGCAAAATGTTGGGTGAACTGTGGGCGTGGCTAGGACTTTGGGGGGCGGTTGACTCTGCGAAAAGCCAAAAGCGCACAAATACACATAAATAAATAAAACAAAAGGCAACATGAACGCAAAACGCATGAAATGATACAACCGAGAAGACAACTAACCAGCGAGATGGATGGCCCAAAGCAGAATGGGGAAAAGGGCATGAGAGACGAATGGTGAGTGTTGAATGGCGAAGAGGTAAAGTTGGGAAGTAGTGTGTGTGTGTGTGTGTGTGTGTGTGCACCACACGCCCATCAGCCACGCCAGCAACAAAACGGCGAACAAACGTGGCCAAATGACATTAAAACCCGCCTAAAAATGACAGCAAACGTGGCCAAAGAAGCTGGCCGTGTGGCACAAGCGGAAGATGAAAATTGGCGGCAACTTCTCGACAGGAGCAAAGCACACACAGTTTTCACACACCCACAAACACAACACTGTGCAACAGTATTTGTTGTTTTTTTCTTTTCTGTGGCCCCAAAATGTATGCTATGGAAGTCAACACTTGTTATTTCTATTGAGCGCTGCGAGGAATTGCTTTATTTGCTTAAAATTATACAAAAATTAATCGTAGAAATAAAATAGTAAATAAACACAACGTTCCACTTTATTTCAATTTTCAGTTAATTTTTTTCATTTTCATAAACCATTTATGACTTCAATTTAAGCAAATTTTATTCAAAATAAGCCGAAAAAAGTGTGTGCCTTTACTTGAATTTGACTGAGTGTATATGGAGCTATATATAATATTATTGGTAAAGTGGATTATGGCAAATAATAGAATTTAAAACTGAGGCTAATTATATTATTCCATCTTAGTTTTCTCTGTTTACTTAACGAAAGCATAAAGATAAAGAATGGATCAAAAGCTAATCTGGTGTAGTGTATTCTATTGGTTTCTGGTAACAAAAAAATTTGTTGCTTAGTTTAATTTGAGGCAACATTATTTTTGTTTTGGCGACAGCTTCTGTTACTGTACTAAACAGAAGGTCTATGGCCGCTATGGACGACATTGCGCCAAGAAGTCGACTGGCAACTGTTGATAATGATGATGAAGATTCCATCGACACGCTCTCGCCTGAAAAACCCACGCAGACACAGACACATGTACAGTGAAACCAATTTTAAGATAATTCTGGTGACAAATAAAACAAATATTCGCAACAACATGTCGTATGAGTGATATAATGACTAAGGAGATTTTTCGTCTGTCCTCAGTGATTATATTAATTCATTTTCCATACTTTGTCAGCAAAATGTATTTAAAAAGTACGAATGATTTGTTTGGATACAAAAATCGAAACTACTTTGAAATAACTATCACATGGTTAGGCATAGGGAGTTGTCACTGTTGTAAAGTGCGTGTAGTGGGAGTGGGGCTAATGGGAGGAGGAAGTCTAAGTTAAAAGATCCTTGAGTTTACGCACACGCGCAACAAAATGCCAACCCAAAACGAAATGGCACGCGAACGAACCGCTAAGAGGAACAAAACAGTAAGAGCAGATGAAGAAGGAAACTTGGGAATGTCGCTTTGTCGCTAGAGAAAGAGAGTGAGAGAGATAGAGAGGGAGGTAGATAAAGAGGGAGTAAAAAGCAAACACAAACACATGCGGTAATTAATTTTATTTAATTTTCGACAACAATAAAAGTGACTACAACAACAGAAGATGAAGTAGAAGACGCAGCAGCAGCCCAAAAAGCCAACTGGGAATGGGTGGGAGTGGCTTTTGGAATGCTGGTGTCGGCACAGGAAAAAACAAGTTAACCAAACGTCAACAAAAGAAAAAAAGAAAGGCCAAAAAAAGACCAGAAATAACATGAACTAAACCGGCAAAATGGCCAAACGAATTGTAAGAACCACAAAAAAGAAAAAACTCAATGCTCATCCTTCGTCTTGGCCTGTTTTTCTTAGCTTGTTGTCCAAGTGATGATGGTAATGCGGAATGGTGGCTACTGGTGGGTTATGGTGGGTGATGGTGGGCACATAATTATCAACCACATCAGCCACAGACAACATGGCTTTGATAATCATCATCATCATCATCATCTTCAGTGGCTAACTTGGCCAAACGCACGCACACACACACACACAAAGTAGTGCGGGTGTGGGGAGAGGAGGCGAGTTAGAAGCGGACAACAGAATTGGCAAAAAAAAACCCAAACGAAGTAGGAAAACAAGTTTAACTTAATTGTCAACATTGTGCCAAAGCAATAAAATGAACACAAAGCGAAAAAATAAAATGCCAATATAAATTTGCAATAAACACCGATTTTGTCATACACTAACATAATTCATTGACTATCCAACACTGATTACATTTCAAAATTAATTTGAAATTGTAAATGTGAAACCATCTAAATGGATTCCTATTCATTTTTTGTTGCAGTGTATTACAAGAAGGAGCGAAGATGGCAAGGAACACAACAAACAAACGAACTGACGGAAGCAAAGCGGACACTAAAAAGACGCATGAAAGTGGCAAAGCAAAGCATAGCGAAAAGGAGCAGCAGGAGCAGCAGGAGCAACGGAAGAAGAAGAAATCGTACACCAAAACGGAAGAGCATAATGTAACGGCACTAATGATGGCCAACACACACACACACAAACACACAGACTAGGCAAACGGCAAAGGGACAAAGGGGAATTGCACATTCATTTTTTTTCAATTGTCTTAGGCAATTTCGAAACATGGACCATGATTGTTTTCAAAAACCTTGTTAATTGCTAACCCCAATGAAGTAACTTGCATTACTCAAAATAGTTTTGCCCAGAAAAAAAAAACAAATTGCTGCTGCTGAGTTTAACCCTTTTTTTTTTTTGTTTATAGTTTTTCCACCGCCAAGATATAAATCCAATTACAATTTCAGGCAGTCAGCCAAAAAGCCAACAAACCCCCCACACAAACCACACTTTTAACCCATTCCCCTTTTACCCTACTTCGCAACAAACTCCAACAGCAGACAAGAGAAACGAAAAAAAAAGGAAAGAAAAGAAAAAGATTTCGCGTCACTAATGAGACTCTAAACAACACTCGGAAAAAAGGGTTAGGGTGCAAATGTTGATGAGTGGAGGAGTGGGGAGTGGGTGGTCTGGCGGCTGTGTTGTGGCATTAACTTCGAGACGCATGCACATCAGATGAAAATTCAACAAGCAGTCGCAAAATGGGCTTACAAGTTGGTAGGGGCGTGAATTCGCAGCGGCTAATTATGATTTGCTTGCGAAAACAAACGCAAATTGCCAATAATGTCAAGCAAGAGCAAACAAGCGAACAATAAGATGTATATGAACATCGTGCGAAACTATCTCAAATTTATAAAGATTAGTTAAAACAAGTAACTAGATTAGATCTAGCAAAGACAAAGTTATGCTTTTCCTTTTGTGTTTCAAAGGATTTTATCTTGAATTAAAAAAGAAAACTAATTTCTTTCAAGTTTCGCAATATTCAAAAATAGTAAATAATCTCAATGGCAACAAAAACTATATTTTATAATTTATGGTTTATTTATCCAGAGTACTTTTTTAAATGTGTCCGCGCAGCCAAAATGACTAACCTTAGGACTTCCGGCTCAACCTTGGCATTTTTTACTGACCCTTAGGACTTTTTACTCAGGCCTTAGGATTTAACAGCATGATATCGATACTCTATGGATGTATCGATATTATATCGATGCTTCGCACAGCTCTAAGACAACAACAACAACAAACACACAAGAAGAAGAACAACAGCAACAGCACAAAAAAAATACCTGAAAGAGACAACAGACAAAGATACAGGATCATGGGCGATGTGGACAAATGGATTGAAATTGTCAAGGAATGCAAATACTTGCCCGAAAATGAATTGAAGAAACTCTGTGATATGGTCTGCGACATTTTACTGGAGGAGACCAACATACAGCCAGTGAGCACGCCCGTCACCGTCTGCGGTGACATACACGGTCAGGTTAGTTAGCACAACGAGCGTGGCTCGCATCAAATCATCTGCGGGAACGCAACCGCCAAAGGGGGCGTTATCAATGATTGAAATGAAAACATGATCTTCACATCTTTATTTCGTAGTTCTATGACCTGGAGCAGCTATTTCGAACTGGCGGCCAAGTGCCCGACACGAATTACATATTCATGGGCGATTTTGTGGATCGTGGTTATTACAGTCTGGAGACATTCACACGATTGCTGACCCTAAAGGCACGCTATCCCAGTCGGATAACATTGCTGCGCGGCAATCATGAAACGCGACAGATAACCAAGGTTTATGGCTTTTTCGATGAGTGCTTTAGCAAGTATGGCAATGCCAATGGCTGGAAATATTGTTGCAAAGTTTTTGATCTGCTTACAATAGCGGCGGTAAGCATACAATTAAATGCGAAGAATTATTGTTTAAAATAGTTCTGTTAAAGGGAGTAGCCCGGTGGTTAGCTCCTTATCATTCTTATTAAGTTAATATTTAGTTGATCCTTACTAACGTTCGAGCACTTCAGTAAACAATCCTCTCCTTTAAAATAGTAGTAAGCTCTTGAATGTTGAAAGGTCCCATGTTTGCCATCTTTTCGACCGGATGCGGTTATATAATTCTCACTCTGTTTAGCAACGTTTTAGATATTTAATTAATTATCAGTTCACACTAGAGTTAAAGTTAGTCTATATACATATATATATTCATATGTATCAGAATCTCAAAAAAATGTATTCAAATAATACAAAGCGCTTCAAAAAAGTAAAAAAAAAAACCCTTTAATATTTCGAAATAAGACAATCAATAATGCAAAAATATCCATTTTAATGTTGTCCGGCAAATCTAAATAATAATTCTCTTTCTTTTGTTTGTTTTAAAAGTTACAGATATTCAATTGCATCAAAATATTCAAATAATTTAACAAGTTTCAAAAAAATTAATTTTATATAGTTTTAATATAGAAAAATTAAAATCCATTAAGTTAATAAATTGTTAAGCAATCAATTAATTGTCCAAAAGCTGTTGGTTCTCAAAATTCTAATGTGTTAGCAAAACGAAAACTAAATTTAGACTTTAAAACATTTTGTTATTAAGGTTTAAGTTATTTGATACCCAACAAGCGGAAACCTAATTTGATCTTATGAAAATTGATTTGATTTTACCATCTTTTCTTACACAGATCATTGACGAGGAGGTGCTGTGTGTGCATGGCGGTCTGAGTCCTGAGATTATTACTTTGGATCAAATACGGACCATCGAACGAAATGGTGAGATACCGTATAAGGGTGCCTTCTGTGATTTGGTTTGGTCGGATCCCGAGGATATGGAATATTGGGGCCAAAGTCCACGTGGTGCCGGCTGGCTATTTGGTCATAATGTGACCAAAGATTTTATGAACATTAATAACCTGGACTTAATATGCCGTGCCCATCAATTGGTCAATGAGGGCATTAAATATATGTTTGAGGGTAAATTGGTAACCGTTTGGTCGGCCCCAAATTATTGCTATCGTTGTGGCAATGTAGCGGCCATTTTAAGTTTCGATACGGCGCAACAGAGGCAGACGAAAATCTTTTTGGCCGTACCGGATTCCGAACGTGTTATACCCAAGCAGAATACAACGCCATATTTTCTGTGAATCTTCAAGAAAAAAAAAACAGCAACAACAACTAAAAAAAGAAACCATCCAAACACCACAGCCCAATTCAATCCACCACACACACCCAAACACACACACACATACACAGCAAGAGCTGTATTTTGGCTTTAATTTTTCTCTTTTTAATTTTTCCTTTTTTTTATCTATATATACATACATATACGATTTAGTATATGCAGTGTTTTTTTTTTTGTTGTTTTTCTATTAGTAAGCTCAAAAACGTTTGTTTAATTTTTGGTAATTGTGCTCGGTAGGATCTTTAAAATAGTTAACACAACACAAAAGAAACAAAAGTAAGATATATATAAATAACATAAAATATCTAAAATTGTTCGTAAGTGAAAGATTGTATAAAAAAAAACAAAACAAAAAACAAAAAAAGGAAAAACCAAAAAACTCTAAACATTTACGTATTGTATTTACTAATAGTGAATTCACTATATAGACTTCTTCAGGCCTTTAAACTAAATTAATACTTAATTCTCTCGCTCTCAAATTAACCAATTTTGTATTCCAAGCAACACACACACACACAAAAACAAAGAAAACACCTATTTATTTTGTAAATTTTTCGTATTTTATAAAAACCAAAAAGTGAGAAAAAAAAAATATCAAGCAGGCATCAGATTTCAAAGTCAAATTGTGTGGCAGCTGCAAAAAAGAAAAAAAAACAAAAATAATTATATATCTACTATATAAAGAATGAAACAAAGTTTCGTTAACCGATTCAATGAAAACGATTAAATTGAGAAGACAATTTTCTAAATGTTTTTCTGTTTATATTTTGGGTGGGGGCCCCAACTCAAATGACCAAATTATTTTTACGAAAAGCTAAGCAAATGTGAGAGTTTATTTATAACCTTGCCTCAAAACTCTCCTAGATAAATATATTCAAATTAGTAATGAAGGAAATCCAATGAAAATGATTAAAAGATGTTTGTTTAGTGCCGAATTAAGCCAGCGAAGGGCCGTGTAGCAATTCAAATACCTAAACATAGGGTTTCGAGATCATAATGCTTTAGACAATTGGATATTTAAAAAAAGTTTGGATTAGGAAAAAATTAAGATTTTTTGGAATACTTTATGGTTTATTGGCATTTTTTAACTCGCTTGAAAAGATATCTTCATAATTTGGGTGATTTAAATTCCAATTTAAAGTTGAATTTAGAAGCAATACAAAGAGACATTTCTTTGGAAAATCGGTTAATGTTTAGTTTATTACAAAATTTGCTAAGTTAAGAGTATTTAAGAAATTTTCAAATTAGATTTTTCCCAGTTTACATATTTTGTTCAGTACTATTTTTAGCTAAATGAACGAATGAATGGTAAAAATGCTTTAAGAGTGCTCTGATAGGGGCCCGAAGTATTTGCTAATCCGGCACCGTGTTCGTCATAAAGCAAAAGACCCAAAAGCATTGGTTTACAGGATACAAGTAAATGAAGACTCAACAGACGATTTTGTGCTTAAGGATTATAGGATATCATATCATTTTGTATAAATGTCTTCAATATTAATGAACAAAAGGCAATTTAACGAAATATAGAGAAGCCTTTGTATAACTTATATGATTAAACCTTAGGGTTTTGAGCAAGCGAGAGGAAGTATAAAAAAGGAATTAAAGATCTTGATTAAAAGAAATATAAATGTATTCATATAGAGCTTTGAGTTAGCAATAAAGAAATAAAAACATATCAAGGCTTTTTGAAAAATCCAATATTTTGAAAACTAAACATTAATTAAAATGAAAACTCCGATTCGTAAATCGTATTTGCTTTAAAATATCACACTTTTCAATGGTCTTTATCATTTTCAAAATAAATGTTGCCCATAGGCAATATTTTGTAACACTTTGTTTGGACCCATTTTAATTCTGAAAGGGTTAAACAATTTATTTCAAAATAAAAAATTAAGATAGTTCAGAATGTGTATATGTTTGTTTATCCGTACGTAATCAAAAAAAACTTTACGACTTTTATTTGCAGTAAATTTTCATTCAATATTCATTATTTTTAATTTGTGTATTTTCCCCAAATACATATCTAAGAAAACTGGACAAGAACTTAATCAGCTTTAATCCATTTCCCACTATGGATATATAGGTTGGTCAATCTGAAAGTACATCAAATAATTTGTAACTCTTTCTGATTTTTTGCATTCTAAGACTTTTGCATTTAAATTACAGCAGAGTTGTATGTACATAAATTAATTATATAATTTCATTTCTTTTATTATTGTTTACAATTTTTCTTTTCGTTTTCCTCACATTTAGCTCTTCATCGTCATAATCATCAATGTCGTCACTCACTTTCAAAAACATTCTGTTTTCAACTAATTGAATATTCTATATAAAACAAAACAAAATTTTTAACCAATTAGCTATATATAATTGCCATTTGTTAGGATAAATTATTGGGGGGCGGGTAGGTGAAGATCGAGAGGAAGTTAGTTATGTATAACCCTTTTATCGATTCTCAAATTTTGTTTGTTTGTATTTGTTGACATGGCACCTGGCCACGATCTTTCACAGTATACTCCTCCTTTGAGTGGGTTGTGGGAGTGTGGAAGTGTGGGCGTGTATGTGTGTAGGTGTGTGTGTGTGTGTGTGTGTAGTTAAGCAACAACAACATTACAATTGAAAAAAATATAATATTAATTGGTATAGGTAGATATCATTTCATATAAAATATATAAAAAGAAAAAAAAATGAAAAAGAAACACTTCCGCAACAACAACAAAAAAAAAACAATATTTAAAAAAAAACAAGCAAAAAAAATGAACTATTAAAATATAACAGAATTTCTCATGCTGCATGTGAATTGTAAAGGAATCCACAATTTGTTGCTGTTGCTTTTTTAGTTTGGTTTTTCTTCTATCTTTTGTTCTTCTTCATTGTTTTTTTTTTTTTCTGCTGGTTTTGTAGTCATGTCGTCGTTTAAAGCTTCAATGATAGGAGGGGGGGGACTTTTCCTATGCCCATGCTGCTTTCTGCGCCCGTCTCCTTTTTTTTCTGTTCTGGTCCTTGTCATCTATTGCGGCGCAATGTAATTGTGCTCAAAGATGTCCAATTCGTTTTGTATGTAGTTGGCCTTGTTACGCAATAGTTTCAATTGCTTCTGATTTGCCTCCAGAATCTTGAGCTGTGACTCCAGTGTCTTCAGTTCTTCATTCATATCGGTGGTGGCAGTATCCACAGTGCGGCACAAGCGGGCAAAGGTGCTGGACAGTTCCCTAAGAAGCGGCAATGAGAATAAGAGATTAATATGACACAACAATATTTTTGTTTCCTATAATCATCTAGTATCGCCTTCCTCTTTTTATGAATATTCTTAGAAGGTTATGTTAAAATATTTCCTATATCGATATAATTATAGATAAGTAGATAAGTATATGCAATTGTTGTAGAAGAGTTACAAATCATTATCAATATTTTTGAAATCGGCTAGAAAAACAAAACTTTGTTAGCTAGTTTATCTTATCAAATAAACGACGTTTCCTTTTTTTTTATACGAAATACCAACAATTTCAAATTATTCTTTATAATTCTTATTGTTCTATGCTAAACAAAAAAAATCCAATATATTTTTTTATATGAATACTACTCTTCCAATAATAATAATTTTCAATGGTCTTACTTAAAAAATAATTCTCAGAAATTAACCCCTTTTACGCTTTCAGGTTTATATGTATGTCCTTGGTCCTTTTTTGGCTTAATCTCATGTGTTTTTCCTCTTCTATTAAGCTTTTACAATAGAATTTCTTTCAACGATTCATTGTCCTTCTGTCTCTATTTTCATTATTCATCAATTTGTAACTGAAACCTCTCATTCCTTACATTTGACATTCTTTTTTGGAATTAGAATTTCTTCAAAAACTACTAAATTACTTCAATTATCTGCGCTTTCTTTTCCCCTTCATTTGTTATTTTTCTCTACTCTTCCCTATTAACACTGCATTTCTCCGCTGACTTTCTCATGATGATTTGATGATTGTTACTCACTGTTGAACTTGATGACTGCAATTTGCTGATGTCAGATCGACAATCATTTTGAGCTTTTTGGTGGCGTGACGCACATATTGCCCCTTGAAGGTACGCTCCTTGGCCGAATTGGTCCACGAGAGACGTTCATACAGATAGATGCAACCGTAGAGGGCACCTACACCGACTAGAACACGCCAACCGATCGTTTTCAGCATCTGCAATTGTTGGGGGGTTTTCAGCACATAGCGTTTCATTAACACCTACTTGGAGGAAGGGAGGTGGGGTGGGGGTTTGCGGTAGACGGGTGGGGGGACACTCTACTACTATTTGCGATACTCACAATGCCAGCAACAACGAGACCACCAACAGTGCCTTGTGATCCAATCGATGACATGGCAAATCGAGAAATGATCGACAATTGTTCCGGTGTAATCCCACCCACACCAGGAGTGGGCAACAGGCAGACTGGAGTGGTTTCCACGGGCGTACTGACTGGTGTGACAACGCTATGCTGCTCAAAAAAACCAAAACGATGTCTTAATCCACGGATTTATACAGAGAGTTTCGTTGATCTTACCCCAATACTGCTTTGACGATTGACTAGAGCCGGTTGATTCTTTTTGCTGCGCTCTCGCACCTTGCCGGTGAAACGCTGTATCATGGCAGTAATGCCCCAACTGAATTTGAATTCCAAATCCTCTTGGAAATCAGCGCAAAGGTTCTGACAATTGAGAGAGTACAACATCTCAAAGGGTTGGGTACGCACTGCCAATTTGGCGGAGCTGGCCAAGAGTTGCTCATTAGGAACCAAAGCATGCATGCGATCGGTCATTTCCGATTGAGCTGCTTCCACATTCATGGCCAATGCCATCGATAGGCGAGCACGTAAATTGCTACCCAATCCGCTCTCGACATGGGCATTCATTTCCTTCTTGTATATATTCAATACCAAACGCTCCGGATGGAAGGGCATATTGAACTCATCGATAAGCACGCCGAGACGCCAGATTTCCTCATTCAATGCCTTGGAAACCTTCTCCTCGACCTCTTCGACCATATTATGGATTTTCATTTTCATTTCTCGTGTCACTTGCATCATCTGTGTCTCAGTGCCCTGAATGCGTTCGGTTAGTAGATTCTTTTGATCCTGTTTTAGATTACGAAAAATGGTTATCCTTTCATAGATATTATCCAACATTGAACGCATATCGCCCGCAACACTTTTGCCCCGTGAGCTATGCTGTTGGAATTTCGTTTTTACGGCACTCTGTGAGATGCATTCCTCAAATTTACGCTCAAAGTCCTGGAACTCAAAATAACGTATCTGGAAACCTTCGGCTATGGCACCCATATGTGGTGGATTACCCTTGGACTCTTCGATCCGTGCTTGTAGAGTTTCGCGTGCCGATACAAAGAAAACACGTTCGGCTGCTTCCTTTTCGTTTGTTACCTTCAATTCCTTGGTCAGAAAGTCAATGCAACGTTCTGTATGCTGTGATTTAACCTAAGCAAAACAGAAAACAAAACAAACAAAAATGTTGTTAATTAATGAGAAACACACAAAACTGAATAAGTGGGAAACTGGGTGGTGAGACGACTGCCCTGGCGGGGGGAAGCAACTTAAGGATTAATAAACTCATAATTTGTTTATCACAAAATTTTTAAAAGCTAGATCAAAATTTCACCAGAAAATTTCACTAGAACCAATTTCACGACAACATGGACAAAAGCTTATATGAAATGCATGAAACTATGTAGGATTTTTCTTTAGAAAGGGAAATTACTACTAGCTGATCTTTGTTACCTTAGCCAAATCCTGAAGTTGTGGTTTTTGTTTGGGGGGCGAGGATACAATAAATAAAACGAAATGAAAGACACAAAAAAAATAGTTTTTTTGAACAAGAAACAACAACAACAAGAAACGGGTCACAGTAGTAAAAGTGGAGAAAAGTGGACATAAAAATTATTACAAGGATACTTTACAAAGATATATATACACACACACACACACACACACACACACACATACATACCGACTCTTGGCATTCTGGCTCATTGGCCGAGGCATCCCAACGATTGTTCAATATAAAGATATTCGGTTTGCTTAGCTTCTGTGAAACCGTGTGAAAGAACTGCTTCTCTGCTCTGGTCATGGTGGATTCAGCATTTAATACAAGGACAAATACATCGGCATTAATGCAATGATTATCAATCCAATCATCCAGATTTGCAGAGACATCCACGCCGGGTGAATCGACAAAGACAACATCATCCCGCAAAAGACTGCATCGTTCGCGTGGCCAAAATATGCGAACCAAACTGCTCTCTGATAGCTTCTCCTGGGACAAGGCATTTGCCAGCTGTTTAATGTTCTATATTAAGTAGAAAGAGAGATAGAGAGAAATGGCTAAAGCCTGTGGATTACATTCCAGAGATTATGCTTGTATTTACCACCACATTTAGCTTCTCATCGGAACCCTCTTTAACTAAATAGGCTTCGCCGCCATCACTGCCCTCCACCTGACAGAAGCAATTGGTTGTATGACCGATGCCACTTGGTAAGATTTTCTCCCTCAACATGGCATTGATGACCGAACTTTTGCCATTCGATGTGCGTCCAAAGAATGCCACTTTCATGTGATCTCGTTGCAGGACCTCTCGTATAGCAGCGACTTTGTAGACATAACTTTCGAAAAGTTCTCTTTCGGCTTTATCCACAATTTCGGCCTCTGAGTGCAAAGCTGAAAACAAAACAAACGAATGGAATTTTTTAACAAGTCACATGGTGTTTGGTGTTTCATTTACCATTAATAAATGTTGTCGCCTCATTGACATATTCCTCGATTTCACCATAAATGTCATTGATCTTCTTCTTGGCGCGCACAAAGATCTGGAGAGGTGATTTGTCATTCGATTGATATAGACGCGTTTCGGATACCATTGGATTCGGTTGAAAGTTGGCCGATGTTGATGATGCCGACGGTTGCAAGGAAAGATTGGGACGCGACGTTGAAAGGGAAGAGTCCAGGGTATCCGTCGATGAGGTATTATGATCGTCGTTGCCGTTGGGCGCCGTTTGGCCAGTGACCAGCGAAATGGTGCGATTCAAATAGGCCGCCATTTGATTTATCACAAGATGCAATTATATTATTTTTAAATGGGGGGGATGGAAAGAAGAGAAGAGATTTTCATACAAAACAAAAGGTATGCAGCCTTAAAACAGGTGTTCCAGTTATAGCCCCTTCTTCTGCCTCTCTTCACCTCTGTCGATTCTGCTCGGTAAACGGTAAAGCAAACCAAAACGTAAAAAAACAAAAACAAAAGGACGTGCTGATGCAACAAAAAGCTCTCTCTTCGGTCTCCCTGCTTGCTATCTGCTCTCCTGCTTGCACTTGCACCTGGAGCTGGATATTGTTCTTTATATGTATTTTTTTATTTTTTCAATTTTTATTTTTTTTATACTTTTGTGTTTAATAAATCAAGACCAAAAAAACTGTAATGAAATAAAAGAAAAACCAAAAGTTGACAAGTTTGACAGTGAGCACAAAAAAAAATTAATAAAAATGAAATTGAATAATCATAAATATAAATTTCAACAACGCAAAATACAAAAAAAAAAAGAACAAATTGCGCTGCAACAATTTGTTAAACAGCTTGTGAGAGGGAGAGAGAGGGACTGATAACGGTACGGCACTTTTGCCCAAAAGAAAAACATAAAACTTATTTCGTTTTTCATCATTAGGTGTGCGTAATCAGTTATCGGGCCTTCTCCCTGCATGCCGGCTGCCTCCTCTCGCCTGCTGCACAACTGCTATGGTCAACTACTGCTGCAACTAACCTGATTATTGCTTTCGCTCATTTTATATTTGTACAATTCTTTATTTTTCTATAAGTTTTGCTTAGCCGATCACTTTGCCAACTTTGTATGAGTGTGTGCTTTGCGAGAGAATTCCTTCGTTCCTGCGTTTGCCTGTCAATAAATTAACATTAGCATTGCCAGAAATTTGCTTTCGTATTGGTGGCGTATTGGTTAATTATTACAACTATAACAATGTCGTTATTGTTTAATCTTATTTTTGTTTTTATGTAACACGCGTTTGCATTTTAGTCTTTCTCCCCGCAACAACAAGTCAAATTAGTGTTGGTAAACGAAAAACAATTTTGACGGCGCGCCACTGTGCGTAGATAAGCTTTTACCTTTTATTTACTCAGACCCTTTGCACTTTGACTCAGCCCTTAGGACTTTTATTTTTATACCCTAGCAAAAAGTGTATATTAATTTTGGTCAGAAGTATGCAACGCATAGAAGGTAGCATCTCCCACCGTCCGTTTCTCCGTCCTCCTAGACCGACAGAGCTACAGAGTGGAAATTCGCCTTATATACTGCACAGGTTTTATATCTCGTATTCAGCCGGTCAATATATCATATAGGTCCCATATTTTTCATCTTCCAATCCAATTAAGGACACTTGGTATAGTTCTCATTTGCCTCAATTATTATTTACATCGTGTCCTTTAGTAGCATTTCCTTTCATAATTATAAATTTTTTTTTTTGATTCAAACTCAAATTAGTTTGTGAAATTTCGCTACGGTTTATTTATAAATCTCTTGTAATTTTTCGTTTTTTTTTTTGTCTTTGTCATTGCAACGCATTTTGAAAAAACTACTCTCTAATTGATTTTAAATTATTTATTGTTCTGTTTTTTTGTTTCGTTTTCTTTACACTCGGGTTTTTCTTGTTGTTGTTGTGGTTTTTGTTTTGTTTGCATAATAAATTATAGTTAAAATTAAAAATAAAAAAAAATGGTGTTGATTAGTTTTCAGCTTCTTCATCTTGTTGTTTCCGTTGTTATTTTTTTTTGTTTTGTTGTTGTTCTTGTATTCCAGGAGCGGGGAAGGAGGAACTTTTGGTAAATTATAACTCTTCAAAATGTTAACAAACAAAAAATGAAAATTATAATTATACAAAATTCAAGCTTACAGTGTAATCTAATAACAAACTAAATAAAATGTTATAATGTGGGTGGGGCTTATGTTTTTGGACGGGAAGAGGAGTATAGAGAAGGCTTTGTGTGTTGGTGTGTGTGTTTGTGTGTGTGTGGGGGAGGGAAGTGGGTCAGGGAAAATGCTAAACATAAGAAATCGGCGCAAACATATCGTCTCTCTCTGTTTTTCTCTCTCTACATATATATATATAAATATATACTTATTCATATATACATATATATACATATATATAGAGCGTTGCTTATACAATTAATTAAGTGATTTTGTTTCATTTATATTTTACTACTAAAAATTAATAAGTTTTGCCTTATTTTCAACTTATTGTTTTTCTTTGCAGTTGCAGTTTCATGTTGCTTTGTATGTTGTTCTTATTGTTGTTGTTAAATATTTTTTGGTTGGCTGTTCCTCTCCATCATCTCATCTACTACTACACTACGTTCAAAAACGCATCAATATCATCATCATCATCTCATCAAACGATCATCATTTGATCATTATCATCATCTCATTCTCAATACTCTCTCTTCTCTGCTCCTCTCGCGTCTATTACTTTGCTATTTTCACTGCTTCTTCTCCATCTTGTGTTTTCTGCATCTGCAATTGAACTTCCTTCCTCCGACGCCGCTGCTGCATATTTCTAGACAACCGACAACCTCTCTCCACCACCGTCATCATCATCATTATCATCTCATCTCTCACGCTTACAGCCGCCTTACTTCTCCTTCTACTGATTTACTTCTGCACACTCTTGATGAGCAAATCGGTGGACAGGGATTTTGGACGCTCGATGGGCAGACCCAGAGCACGATCCCATACCAGAGAGGCGAGAACACCGAGAGCACGGGAAACACCAAAGAGCACGGTGTAGTAGTTCATTTCCTTCATGCCATAGTATTGCAGCAGGACACCAGAGTGGGCATCTACATTGGGCCAGGGGTTCTTGACCTTGCCGGTTTCAGTTAGGATTGGGGGCACCACCTTGTAGATCTTGGACACCAGCTGGAATAGCTCATCGTCGGGCAGATGCTTGAGGGCGAACTCACGTTGGCAGGTATAACGGGGATCGGTCTTACGGAGCACAGCATGACCATAGCCGGGCACAACCTAACACAAAAAAATTTATTAGGAATTTCCTAGTCAATTGATGATCGAGCCTGTCAACTTACCTGTCCGGACTTGAGTGTCTTCCAGATGTAATCCTTCAGCTGCTCCTCTGATGGATTGTTACCAGCCTCCTTCTGGAGCTTACGCAACCAGATGAGCACCTCCTGATTGGCCAGACCGTGCAATGGACCAGCAAGACCATTCATACCGGCAGCAAATGACAGATAGGGATCGCTGAGAGCGGAACCAACCAGATGCACAGTGTGGGCAGATACATTGCCACCCTCGTGGTCACTGTGAATGGTCAGATAGAGACGCATCAGTTCGGTGAACTGGGCATTGTCGTAGCCGAGCATTTTCACAAAGTTAGCAGACCAATCCAGGCTCGAGTCAATTGCCCGGGAGCCCTTGCCGCCGCGATAGGTGTTGCAATAGATGGTGGCAGCCACCACTGGCAGTTTGGCAATCAGATCCATGCTATCCTCATAGACGTATTCCCAGTACTTGCTCTTGTGCACACCATCCGAATAGGCCTTGGCGAACTTGCTGTCGTGATTGAGGGCCGTAACGGCGGCGGCGAATTGGGACATTGGATGCAGAGTGGTTGGCATGTTGTTCAGCATGGTGACAACATGTTGAGGTAATGCGGCACGCTCAGCCCATTCGCGGGACAATTGCTGCACTTGGGATTTGGTGGGCACCTCACCGGTCAACAGCAGCCAGAACAGACCCTCGGGAAGGGGTTCGGTACCGCCATCGGCAGCGGGCAACACCTTCTGGCACTCGGGAATGGAGAGGCCGCGGAAACGGATACCCTCATCGGCATCCAGGACAGATGTCTCCGTAACGAGGGCCTTGATGCCGCGCATACCGCCATACATCATGTCAATGGTGGTCTCACCCACTTTAGTGGATCCATGCTGCTTGCGGAAGTGCTTAACACGCTCCTGCTCCTGGGGCACCTTGGCGGCCAAAACGTCGCGCAGGCTGCGACCATCAGCGGAAATTTGGCGCACATACAGACCCACACTGGGCAGTTTCTACAAAATAAGAGAGAAATAGAGAATACATATAAGTATACATATATATATATATGGAGATAGTTATCTCTGTAAATCTAGGCTTCTGTAAGTTTTTGACCATTTGAGCTCGATTTATGTTAAAAATTTAAAGTATTTGGCACTAACTTTACCTAATTCAGCAATAAAATTGGGAAAAACATTTCTAAAAATGTTTATAAACAACTTTTACGAAAAGAATAGTAACATTCAAAAAAAAAAAACGGAATGTCTTACTAGCATTATCTAAGAACTATTGATCCAAGCATTTAATTAAATTGTAAACCTATTCCCTCTTCATTTCTTATTCCTTTTAGCGCAGCCATTGCATAGGCGATCTCCCCATATGGGAGTGAAAAGGCCCACTTTCGCGCCTTGATTACAGCTTTCTTGCGATCCGTTACATCATGACAAGATCTTTTATGGCGGGTTAATGACCGCGCTGTTAGGTTTCTCTTTTTACAATTTAATCAAATGTGATTATACTCCTCACGTATTATGTGTTTATAAAAGTTTAAAAAAGGCCGCTTATTCAAGTATCCGAAATTTGGCATCTGGCATCACTATCTCCGAATTTGACAGATTCTTTTAGCCGTAAAAAGCTACTTTTAGCTACAGTCCCGCTAAAAACATAATTTTTCTTTTGGTAATTATACAAAAACTAAATAATAAATCGCCAAGGCGCACCTGAGGTCGTGATCGTGGAATTTTTCTCTTTCGTTTAATACCAAATTTATGTAGTTTAAGCGCGTTTTGGGCCCGAGTAACGAAATTAAATATTTACCATTTATATTCATATGTACATATTGAGATTGCATTAACTACCGTTATGCCATTGCAATGTTATCTCTCTACCCATTCCACACAGTCACATCACCATCACATCATCATCAGCTGCAGCTGTACTTGTAGAATGTTTCACGCTTGACATTGGCCGACGACCAAGACCACGACCACTACGACAATATCGACGACGACAACGACGAGCGAGCGAGACGCATCTCGTCTGGTCTGGTCAAGTCTGACTGAGATAATGATAAGGCAACAGGAGGGAGATCGATCTTGAAGTATTTTCATGACTCAGCTTAGTGAGGCAACTGCTCTCCCTCTCTCTCTGACATCTCTCAAGAGATGTCTAACTGAAGAACCAGTTTTACCATGTTCCAGTTCATCTTATTTTGGATTCGTATCTCCACAGAGAAAAAACATGACTTCTACTTCCTTAAGCTCATTTCAAATATTACAATACGAAAATTTTAAAAGTTTCGAAAAACTCTTTTTAAAAAGAAAAAGTCTACCAGAAGATATCAAAGATTCAATATGAGAAGTCTCATATTCTAGAATCATCCAATAAATAAATAAATAAATAAAAAACTACCTGAAAACGATCGAAAGCTCGTCAAATATTCCAATCCTTAACCCCATTCCTTTATCAGTTTAAAGTTTCTGCTCAAATTCTTTGACATTTGAATCGCTATACAAACATAAAAATATTTCTACATTTATGTAAACAAAATTAGCGAATCGAAAATAATGAAGCAAAATAAACATTCCATATGTATGGATTATTCATAATTCAATTCAAGTTTAGTGATAAGATGGTCTGGTCTGAGTGTTATAAGCGACCGTCGACACACTGGACTGGGGACTGGTTCAATGAACCAGAGATGCAACCCAAAGAGAACGAACGATGAGAAAAGGCGAGTCAACTCTAAAATAGAACCAAGCGAACGCGATGAGCAAACAGCAAACCACACGCGCGCCCCTTCTCTAAAGAAAGTTCAACGCTAAATTGACCGCAAAAAAATTCCGTCACTCAATTCATATTGTCGACCTTAACAATACCCTTTAGGCAAGTTACATCCCTCCCCGCTTAGTAGGATACAAAAAATCTTTAAGTCGGAGGCAAATGCAGAAGTAAAGGAAAATTACACAGAAAGAGAGGAAGAGAGAGACATTTGGATTTTTTGGATAACAAAAACCAAAGAAAGGGATAAAAAATTAGGCAGAATAATACCCTTTAAAAATTCATTTCCCTCATTTCATTTAAATTGTCTAAATGTGCAAATAGTAATTTGTTTTTCCCTTTAAGCCTGTGCGTGCAAACGAGACGCATAATCAGCTAAAATATAAAATTTGTTCTTTTTAGAGAGTATATTAGTGGAATTCTTCCCAGTTGTCGTCTACTATGTCAGTCACTGGATATAGACAGACCTGTCTGTTGATGACTTGTAAAACAGCATTAAAAAAAAAAAAACGAGGGAAAATTCCAAAACACAGTTAAGTCTTTAGTGATCTTTATAGAAATGGAAATCCACACAAACTAACATAAGACTCAGTCTTTCAGTCCGTCTGTCCGTCAGTTTTTTCAGTTCCTTTGCTGTGCGTTTTGTTGTCTGTAGACAGAATAAGCACAAAGTGCGATTTACAAATGCTTGTATTTTGTATTTTGATTGACAGTCGCCGCATTTTGTTGCTGCTTGTGTTGTGGTTGGGCCCTCTAGTGGGTCAACAAATTCAATTAACCAAGTGAACTTGTGGCGCCGTTTGCCAGCCGATCGCGGTCGATGCGGCATTTAGTTGCTCTGTGCAAATTGAATTGCATGTTGTGTCTGGACTGACTCGTGTCATCTGCACATTGATTTAAACAGAGAGAGAATCCCGCAGCCCATGCCACCCACCCAGTTGACTGGTTGGACAACCGAAACTAGTATTTTCATTGATAAAATAAATAATCCACACACACACACACACACACACCTTTGTTAGGTGGCTATCTATATGTAGATTTGACGTGCGTGCATCATCATTGCCAATATTATCAAGCATATCAATTATCGATAATGAGCGCCATGCCTAAATATTGATTAAATAGGTACATATATACAGCTATAAAAAAAAAGAATTTTGCCAACCACTGTAATATGTGGTTACCTTTTGTGGTAATCCGATCTTGGCTTAAGAGAGCTTAGTTTTTAGATACAAAACGATAACAAGTTGCCTCATAAACCGCAAAGCCCCCTGCTCTCGTCGTGAAGGAGAGGGAGGGGAAACAAGGGTGTCATGCTAATTGAGTTGTCAATCTGTTAATAATCTGATATAGGCAACAGATATCTACATAGTATTATTTTCATTACGTCACATGGTGTTTAAAGGACCATGACGAATGATTTTATAGAGTTATTAGCTTCATGTAATAGATCGAGAATGCAATCAAGACTAGACAAGATCCAGATGTCTCTAGTATAATTATTCTCACAGAAGGACAATAGGCAATTTTACTCTACCAAGGATTTTCCTCAAAATAGTACTTATTTCGATCCGCTACTTGTTGATAGGAGAAATGAGGCATAAATTCCTAATTCAAATGTAATAAGCCCAGAACAAATTCAACTGTAAAATGAAGACCTACATAGATTGATATTATAATTTCAAAATATTTTATATTCTATAGACCTTAACAGTTTTGAAGTGTCATAACAAACAAGGAGGATCACAAATTTAATCCTTATCCTTTATACAGGCTCAAATTCTGAGAAGTGAGGTCTCCGTGGCGATGTTACTTGTGGGGGAACGAAATAGTTTTGTAAATTTTTTTCAAAACACAATGAAAAGTCTGGTCGAAAGTTAATTTTTTTGTTTCTAATTACTTTATATCCTTTTTCCCCTTCTCCAATTACTTTGGCCCAATTTTGTTTCACTGTCTATTAGCCAGAATTCAGAAGAGAGAAAAAACCCTATTATTAAAATGTCAAATCTCTTCCTCTTGATGGCTATAGTAAAGCACTCGTTTCCACTTAAGTTTGTCATAATTTTTAGTTTATAAATTATGCAGTTCCCCCTCCCCCTCCTCCGTCAGCCGTCACCAAATCACCTCAACCTCCTTTAGTAATCACTTTTGCTGATAGTGAATTTATAATACACTTTCCTTTGCTGCTGCTGCTGCTGCTGCTGGGGTTTGAAGAATGGCTTACGTAAGGCATGCTAAACGCACGTACTTATCTTATCTACACACACACACACTAACTAAAAATTTCTTTATACACATTTTGGCTCTTGTTCTTCCATTGTCGCTTTTGTCTTGCGTTTTAGCATACAATAATAATTTGTAGGTATAAAGAAAACATAATCAGATTAGTAGGTGGGCGGTGGGCGTGAGTTGGTGGTTGTCCAACGATTGTCTTCTGAGCAGAGAGACTTGGGCGCGCGCGCGTCCCGCTGATAAAGGTTTTTTCTATATATTTTCCATTTTGAAGGTCTCACGCGCAAATAATTATCGCCTATTCTATGGGGCTATATACAGATAGATGTACATACAAATGTATGTATATGGGGGGGAGTCGGAGGGGAGGGCAGATGTGACATGGTCATTAAGGAAGTGGTCAAAGTCATGGACGTCGTCGTCGTCTGCGTGTGGAGTAAAATTCTGATCTGATCATGTTACATAATCAATCTACTATTAAGTCTACTACTTATATGTGTATATATGTACATATGTATGTTTTAAAAATAAATTCGATAGTGCACGCGACAACGACAACTTCCAATTGTTGGCTACCATCAAGGTGATCGAGCAAACTAAATGACTCTGCGAATGCAATATTTTGTGGGTTAACAGAATATGGTTGTAACTATGTGTTTATCTCTATCTCCCCTTCTCTCTCTCTCTCTCTGGCCTTGACTGTTGTTAGTAGCCTTTCGTGTTGTATTCAATTTATAGACATTTTTGTAATTACATCCTATTAGTCTGTCAGTCAGTCATTCAGACGGTCGATCGTCTTTCTCTTCAAGAATTAAATGCTTTAATTAAGTTTATACAGTTTGTCGAGTAAGTAAATATACCGCAACTCATTTCTCATCTCATCTCATCTCATTGAGGAGAAGTGACGTAATCTGGCCCCCACCAACCATTTGGATCTCTACGCTGTTGCCAGGGCCCCCGCCCGTCCATCCATACATCCGTCTGTCTGTCTGTCTTTTACAACACTTACACAAAAACGAGTTCGTCGTACACAATTCATTATTTATCTCGAGTGTTTAAATCCGCAAAAAACGCAGAAAAAAACTCATCGCAATCAAAATGATGGGGAAATACTTGTTGATCCTATCGATCGTTAATCTTTGTTTAACTTAAACTCACTATGCGGTGGCGGTTCAATGAAAATTCATAATGTTTGACTGAGTTTATGTAAATATTATTCACCTTCTGAATTAATGTGAGAATGGGTCAATACATAACGGTAAAATGTCAAGCATTATGCAAATTCTAATTTGCACGGAAATACATACACAGTAGAATGAAACTTTCTTATCAGAATTACATCCAATATACTTATGATTAATGAATCATCTCATTAGCCTTCTATAGTTCTCTCTTTTAGTTTTTTTTTACTATTATCACACAATGTCATCAGTCATTGTAAACGTTTAGTTTCAAGTTTTGCCTCGATCCCCTCACTATCAAACTTATTATTTTTAGTTCTATTCAAAGAGAACATTTTTATACATTTGTTGACAATTTGCGCATTGCGAAATACATAATAAATATGTGTATAGAGAATATATATGTACAATCGTGTGTTTTTTCATTATCATAACTTATTGAATTAACACCTTCCTTCAATATTTGGCTATAATGAAACGGGGGGACTTTTGTGATGGTATCAGAGCTTACTACCTGTGTTTGTATATTGCGATCATGTGCCTTGACAAATTTTGTAGCGCTTATCAACAACGAAAAGAAAACGCTTTTATTTGTATATAGATAACAACAAACAAAAAAAATACTTGTAATTATGACAGCCTTAGTCTTAAATTTAGACACATAAAACTTCCATTGTTTGAACTCTTTTGAATCGAGAGTATTTTTTAAACCCCTTTGGTGACAAAGGACTGGCAACAGGAGTGGAGAATCACATGATCTCGCTTTCTCCCTGGTACATTAGATCAAAACAAACTTTCCATGACGTCGATGAAATTTTTGCAGTTAAGCTATTGTTATCTGTCCACTTGAGCATAACTAAAAGAATTTCAACACGACAATGACGAGAATATATATATCTGTACATAGTATGTATGTATATATATTTATAAAAGAACGCAGGTGGGCAGGAATTTAATTGTGCGAAAAGTGCCCACTTGAGCTTTGTTCAGACGTTTTAAAAATGAGCTGGCCCTCATAAATTTGAATTGCATATCAAATTTTTTTGTGTTTCAACTTATGTAATCATCAAATAAATCAGCTGGTGTTAAACTCTATATTTTATACTAATACGTCTCTGTCAATCAATCTTATTCGCTCACACACACACATACCTATTGATGTGTATTTGGTTAAAAGGGCCGTTAGTTAGTTTTTGTTACGTAATCCACGTCACGTATGATCATAATGACGTAGGCATTTAGCGAACGAATGATAAAACAAAAAAAAAAATACATTCGCGTGTTTGTTATTTAGATAGAGCAAGAGTAAAAAAGAGAAAGAAAACAAAACAAAATATGCAAATTTTTGTTCTAGTAAAAAATAAAAATTTTCTCAATTTTTTTCCATGTATTTATAGGTGGATGAAGAGAGGAGGAGGAGGAGGATACAAAAACAACGCCCCACAAAATACATTCAACATGAGAGGAAAATTGGCAAAATGCCTAACAGTTTTTTTTTATTCTTCCTCTTGTATGTGGCATTTTCACATTACGAAAACAGAATCTTTGCAGGAGCGCAAAGAAAAAAGTTAACGAAAACGAAAATAGAAGGAAAAGGCGGTCATCCCTCCTGTAGAAAGCTTAGTTCAAAAAAAAGGAGGCTCGTCCTGTCTAGGTCTCTCTCTATGTATGTATATGAGCTTGCCTATGTGTTTGTGTTTGTGTGGGAGTTGTTATTGATTTTCCCTGTATTTTGCCGTTACATAATCTTGGCACATACACGACGCACGCTACCAAGTAAATGTGTGTGTGTGTGACTTATGTATCTGCGGGATATATTGCATTTGTGCATTTGTGGGAGGATTGTGGTGGGGGTGTGCGCTTCTGCTTTAAGGTCATTCGACGGACAATTTTCTTTAAAGATAGAGAGAGTGAGAGAGAGAGAACGAGCGGAAAAAATAAACCAAAACGGTTCTTTGCCAAAAAGGAAAAACGCACACATGTGATATGATGGGGAAATGAAACGACGACAACAGCGTAGTGGAGAGTAGGGGACAAAGGGGAATTGTCTCCCGTTCTTTTAAAAATGTATGTACATATTTTTGTGGACGTGTTGAAAATTAATAATAAGGCCAAATTGTTGCACACCTAAGCAAATAATGGCAAATAAACTAATTGCCCCCCTTACGGCCCATCTTTGGCGCCACTGTAAGACCGACGCTGTCCAAATGTTTCAGTGGTAGGTAGGTAGATAGTATGGGATGAGAGACAAAACGAGAGAGCAAGCCAGAACAAAAAAAAAACCATTAGCAATCCCAACAAAGCGGAGAGGATTTGTGAGCGTACAAGAGAGAGGAGCGACCTTAGCGTTAGCTGGTTACCTGAAGGAGAGAGAACAAGCGTTGATGGTGCTTTTCTTGTTGTTGTTGTTGTCGTAACAATTACAACATTTTTTAAGGCCGCATGGTATAGGCCCGACTTAAAGAACAACGTTCTTTGAAAGTTTCCAAAAACATCTTATTCATTATGTGCTTCACAAACAAAAAAATAAAAAGGCCAGAACAGCCAAAAAAAGAAGTTCATTAAACTTTCGTAAGAGATACGAATTTTATTTTTAACAAAATAAATTTCGCTTAGCCAAAATAGAATAAAATTTTCATCGAATTCAGCATTGCGAGAAGATTATGTAATAGGCTAATTGCCAAACGTTAGCTAGCCAAGTAAAAATGTCACCAGATGATAAGATGATCATTTAGATGCTGCTGTTGCTGCTAACTATGGTAATTCAAGTCCACCACTCAACAGGATTATCAGCAAAAAGCAACAAAAAAAAAACTATACAACTACGGTAAAACAAAAACAACAACTAAAGCAAACGAAACGAATGACTCTCGTAATCGCAAGCACATGGCATAATTTTTGGCGTGACGTGTAGAGTTGGCGCTTTCTATTCAACTCACTTTACAGTTAGAATGACTATTTTTTTTGGTAAAATATTATTTGTGTCTTTTTGATGTTGTTGTTTTTATGTAAAACTCACCTGTGCCTCGGCCAATTTGCGTGCAGATATGCGATAGAACGACATGATTCTACTTCAAATCTTCTTATTCTTTGAGAGAAAAAAACACTATTACGCTTGCGGTTGGGGTTTAAATTTTGGTCACTTTTTTGTTAACAAATTGCACACACAACACACAGAAAAAAATTTAATTTTCCGATGTGAAAATGTTCTTTTCCTTTTTGTGGTGGTTCTTTTCCTTTTCTTGTGGGCGAGCGCAAAAATAATGTTTCCTTCTCTCTCACACTCCCTTCTTTAACGGCAGCTGCGCGGCAACTGAAATGAACCGCCAAGTAGAGCCTGCAAATTCATCGATGGGGCCTATCGATAGTTTTTTTTCCATCGATGACGATAGAGTGGAGCCACTATCGATAGGTAAGGCTAATTATCGTTGTGTATTTGCCAGCACTGGTTAATGTTAATTATCAGATTTACGCGCCTTAAATCGATACTCGCACCTTTTTATTATTTATTTCTGGAAAATCAAGACAAGACAAATGTTTTTTTTTAAACTAACAAAGAAATCATAGAAATTAACTACCGATACACATGGGCTCGTTAATAATCGATAAGAATTCAAAATCAACACAGCAGCCCTACCAAAATTAATTATTTTTGCCAGCCCTGGTCTGTTATGCAAAAAGTGAATCTTTCTTAACTGGCCAGTTTTTTTTTTTGGTCTTTTTGCAACCTAAACAAAGCGTAAGTCATCAGACTACAAATGATATAGCGGGCTTACCTATCCTTCAACATTTCCAGCAGTTAACCATGGCCACGGCCGTGCCACATGTGCCCCCTAAGCAGGATATGCCTCCGCCCGGTGGCTACAAGAAGATTCCCTTTTTACGTGTGCCGCCCAAGAGCTATTTCAGTGGATTCACCATGATTGGCACCTATGTGGCAGTGACTGCCGTTGGTCTAGGCATCTATTATCTGACAGCCAAGAAGGTTAAGCGGGATGAGATTGAGATGCGTTCGGCCCAGAATGTTATCTTTCCCATTTTGATAGCTGAACGGGATCGTGAATTTCTGCGTCAGTTGCGTCGCAATCGTGATGAAGAGGCTGAGCTCATGAAAAATGTGCCCGGTTGGGAGGTAAGGATACTTTCACGCTCCAGTAAATTCCCGTCAAATTGTTATTTTACCGTGATCTCTTTTTCTACTACAGGTGGGTACTTGGTATGGTGAACCCGTCTACAAGACTCTGCCCGATGATACACTAGTTACACCCATTTTCAAGGAGTTCTATGCCCATAGCGATTGGAAGTCATATGCCAAACGTGCTCACCTTAAGCTATGGTCATAGGTGGACTAGAAATGAGATCTTCTGCTCTTAGCTAAATGCACATTGTGAACTTTTCTTTAATAATTTTTGTTGTCTATAGAATATGCCTAAAATGGCGACGTAAGGGGTAAAAATTTGACTCAATTATATCGCAAAATTGGTCGACATCGATGAAAAAAAAATGATTTTTGTGTTTAATTTTTGAAATAATGGCTCAATCGTACCTGTCGTTTAAAAGTACAAAGATTTAGATGAAGGAATATGCCAAACCAATCATCTTCCAACCTCAATCCCAAACACCGTCTTGAAAAGATTTTGTTACTTGTTTTGGGATAACAACATCGAGTTTATTCATTGCGATAGTTGAAATGGGTTGATGGGCTGGGGGCAGGGGTGTTACATACATATAATATATATATAAATATATATATATATATATTAGCGATATAGCGATTTTATGATTTTTTTTTTTTGTATATATTTATACGTAAAATGTAATTACTATTTAAATGTAAGCTATACATTCTCCAACAAAAATTCCATCCAATCTGTCTATCTCCGTCGCTTTCATTTTTAATTGTTAACAAAAAAAATGTTTGAGGAAAAAAAAAAATTTTGAAAAATTTTGGAAAGTAAATATGTATAAGTATAGACTGCATCCGAAAAACCATTTGAATGGTAGGTATATTAAGGGTCACAGTGAATACAAGTGGATGATTTTTGTTCCGCTATTCTTAACTCATTTTTTTGTATTATTTTGTTTTTTTTATTCTAACTCCACCTCCTCCTCATGTTGGTGGTGCTCCTGTGTCTGCTGCTGCTCGTCCCATTCCCGTTTGATAACAACGTAAGGCAGGGGGGGCAATACATCATCCAAATCCAGATCCTCCTTTTCCACATCTACAGGCCTAATCATTTTATCCTTTTGCCTTGCCCTGCCATGACGTTGCTGAAACCTTGCCTACTTCATATCCCGACGACGCTTAATACTGCCATCACAGTTGGGCAAGTGACGTTGCAGGAAGCCCTCAAAGACGAATTTACGTCCACAACGATCGCAGCTGAATTCACGCTTCTCCTCCATTTGCTGCTTGTGCTGGCGCAATGCCTCGGCATTGGAGTATTTGTCGCGACACAAGTCGCAGGCATAGCGGCGCTTCACCTGTCCCACATCGAAGACCACGGTAAAGTTCTGGGCACAGAATGAGCAATTGAACTCTTTCACAACGACCTTCTTGCCGCCATGCTGGGCAGCCAGAGCCACGGCCTCGGCCTCCAGTTTATCCTGATGCTTGTGGGCGTCCATGTGAGCCTTGAATTTGCCCTCATCGACAAATTTGCGATAGCAGCGAGTGCAGCGGAACGGCTGCTCGCCCGTGTGGCGCATCATGTGCTCTTTGAGATAAGCCACCGAATTGAAAACTTTGCCGCAAACCTTGCATTTACGCTCCTCGGCGGATACCTCATTGCGTTGACGCAAGCAGGCGCGCATGTGCAACTTAAGTGAACCAGCGGCACTGTAGCAATTGCCACAATTTGGGCAATAAAATGTCTTGTTGCGGGAATGCGCATCGGATGCTAGATTCGAGTCATCCTGCTGATCGATGGTACCATCGAAAACCAGCGGACTCATGTCATCTTCGCCCTCTTCGACGCCCTCAATTACATCGTCATCGTTTTCCTCCTCGCCGAGTTCCTCCTGCTCAATGGTGACAATATCATCTTCGACCTCATCACCCTCTTCGTGCTCATGGTCAAGTTCTTCCAGCTGGTCATCCTCGTCCACCTCCTCCAGCTCGCCCTGAACGCTTAAATTGGGCACGATATGTAGAATGGTATGAGTGCCGTCGCCCTGCTCAATGGTCTCCACCTCTTCGACCGTGCTATTTTCGACCAGCTGCTGCAGAGTCACGGCATGACCATTCTCATCGATTATCACCTCCTGGGCATTGGCCAAAGAGACGGCAGTTGCCTCTGGGTCATCATCATCTTCGGCAGTTGTATAGGCATACGTATATCGAGTCTCACCTCCCGAACCATCCACATCTTCGGCATCATGCTGAATGATCACAGGGACAATCTCCTCCTTGACCACGCCATCGACGGGACTGGATAGAGTTGTGTATTTGATGCGCTTTGCGTTCATGACCACAACTCCAAAACCTGACTGCAGAATTGGTCAAATCTCCAATCTCCAACCTCTGCTTTGTGACTGCCCCTGATATTTTCTATTCAGAGTTGGCGTGGCGTTTGACTTTGGCGTGTCTCCGTCTACGTCTTCCCCCTCGGTACTTTGTCGACTTCGGTGTTGTTGGCAATTGCTTATCCCGCAATTGGTTAGAAAATGCAATTTGTTTATAAATTTGGGTTGTCGTTGTCTTTTCGCGCGCCGTATCTTTTCGCTGGCAATAGTCAACACTAATTTTTTTGCGAGATTTGGTACTTTTTCCCACGGCTATGGCCCACGATTTTTTTTTTTTTGACAAATAGTGGCAATGCTGTTTCAACTTGTTCGAGTTGTACTCACGATTTACAACATGTTTTACTCAAACTTCCTTGTGCTCGACGGTGGCGCTCACAAACTGCCTCTTACTTTGGTGGTAGTGATGTAACTCTGTAATCGATAACCGATAACAGTACCTGCAAATTTATCGCGTTATTTTTGAATGGTTGTTAATTTTAGGCGGCTTTATTTGAAATCACTTTGTATCAAAGTTGTGTAAATGTATGCTTTGATGAATTTTCTGGTGTGTGTTATTGAACTTTCTTAATTTAACCAAATCGGAGTTCAACATCTTATACCCTACAGCCAATAAAATGCTATAGTCAGTGGCAAAGGTCCTTTTAAACGTTTAATCAGCTAAACCATAAAGACTATGGCTAAGACCTAAATAAAATACGATTCTACAATATATTTTCTGAGTTTTGTTTTTTTATTTTAGGACATTTCATTTTTAGGATATTCAAAATTCGATCATTGTCATGTAACTCTTTTTATTATGGTCTGCCTTTGTTTCGATATCTGAGAGACCGCTGTGGCTGTTAGGTCTATAACATTTTTGTCACGTCGCCAAGCAATTTTTGGGTGGCTGCGAATGCGAATGAAGTGAATTGAAATGTATTGTATTGTCAAGCCATTAAAGAAAATTTGCCCCAGCTCGTTAAAATGCATTTACACAGCTCAACAAAGTTGTGGGCGTCATTTGGTGAATTCTACCCACACGAAATGTGCCCACTCAAAATGATACTGCATCGATGACTACTGAATTAAGGATACCTACACAATAGTTTATAGTTATTTTTAGTTTTATTTGGAATATGGATGTAAAGGAGACTTAATCCGTATATGGGGCTTTCTCTTTTGCACATTTGATACTTATATACATAAATGCATTCAAGAGTTTTTTACCCAGTGCACTAATAATTGTTAAAGTAACCCTGTTTTACCGCTATATTTTTATAATTTGTAGGCAACTGTACATATGTATGTGTATGTATGTGTCTATAAGTCTTTATTTGCACTCCAAATGCCTTACGAAATGAGATGCAAGTAGCAAAAGAAAAAAAATAATACTAAAGAGAAAATACTATTGCAACTGTTTCTGTTTTCATTTTGCCTTAATTAATAGGCAAAACATGCATACACACACATATACTTATATTTGTATCTAGCGTTTCTTCGACCTTGAACCAATTTAGAAGAAAGCAAAAAAAGAATGAACAACAAAACCAGAAGCCTAGGCAAAAGCAGCTGCTTCTGCTACTTCGTTTATTATTTTCAACTTGGGTTTTGACTCACCGCAATATACTTCCATAATTTCTAATCTTTGCCAATTGACTTTTGTATGTATGTATGGGTATAAATGACGTAGAATTGATATCTGACAATTAGATCGTTATAAATTTGATTACAAATCGTTAATTGGACCCATTAACTACGCCACAAATGTAGGTTAACCGAAACTAGTTAAAAAACGTTTCGGTTTCATATCAAACCGAAACTGATATTACTTTAAACTCGTAATACTCACTTCGATCATGAATCATTATCAAATTAATGTATGATGAAATTTTAGATAAGCAGTAAAGTTTAAAGTAAATAGAAATCTTTCTAGACTTATTAACCTTCCAAAGATACAAAAAGTTCTGGAATTCCTAATAGCTACGTATTCGTACGTCTTGACTGATAAGAAGAGAATATTTCGATAGTTTTCGCATTTCTCACACACGTTCAATGGAAAAGATAGAAGTCAGAAATCATTTCATTTCATTTCACATCGAAATGCAATTGGATCAGAGTGAGAGACAAGACGTGAGTAAGAGAACAAAATATTCATATAACAGTGGAAATTTCCATGCAATTTTCGTGTAATTGCTGTTGGTATTAACCCTTACCAATGCATTCGTACGATAAATATCAAATATTTTCAATTGTTTGCTCGTAATTCATGTTAAACGCCCTAGTCAAATTTTCAAACTCATTACAAATTCAAATTTTGTCTTCAAGGATTTGGTATATTATGGCATGTTGGACATTAAAGTAACTACAAAATGCATTATAATTCCAAATGTACCAGAACGAACCCCTTTGGCCGGGGATGGGTTTAATTTGCAGTCTTTCTCTTTCTGTTCTTTTTTTGTGTTTGTTTTTTTTTTTTTTTGCCACTATGCTTATTCTCACCGATTACTTGTGGGTGAATAGCAGGGTATATTAAGCTGTTTAACTTTAGATTGTTATTTCTCGACTTGAGGGTTAATTAGGTTAATATATTGAAATTTATCCTTAAGAATTGCGGGAAAACCCCAAAGCGGATAATCAAAATAAATAGGAAACAAAAATTCATTTTTTTTTAAAACATTATAACTTAAATATTTCAAAGTCTTTATACTATATTTCTCATCTTTAAGTATTTCAAAATTATTAAATTATATTTCTTATCTATAAGTATTGTCAAATTTCTTTTCTTTTTTCTAAATGTACAATGAAGTACTTACAGATACTATATTAAATACTTACACATATTTTGGAAATATATCAAAACTTGAAAAAAATATTTAATATTTGAACAACCCATTTTTGTTGCTAATCTTTCAGATGGCCTAAAAAACAGTTATAATAAAACAGGATGTATTGCTGCATTGTCAAAATTTGGCGACACAAGGGAAATATCCAAACTGAGAGACCCTTTGTTCGTTTGAGTTGATTTACAGGGTACAATGACTTCGACCTAATTGAAGGAGAATTTTTTTTTCGTTAATGTTAATGGCATGTGAACGAACGCGCAACAAAATTAACTAGCAGTAAATTGACTTTACTGACGAATCGACAGAACGACCGACGGATAGTCGGACGGACGGACAAACTCACTGCAATCTACGTCACGCAAAAACTGCAACGCTTTGGCGGCGGCGTTATTGTAGTTCTCATTGATTTTTGCTTTGTTGTCGTAATTTTGGATACTTGAAAGTCGTTTAAAATATTTATTAACTATAAATGCTTTAATTTTCGTTCGTCTTTATAAATAAGGATATATAGGATTAGTCAAAACGCTGTTAAAAGATGTCACTGCTAATCTGATCAATCTGTTCAATCATTTATCAATTTATGATAAATTCACAAAAATTTTATTTAAAAAATTCGGCAAATTTTTAAAAACTCTTAGCTTTGTGCTATTGCTTTTAAAATAAATTTTGAATTGGAATATAATTCAGTAATTCAATAATTAGGATATCAAAAATACCAATAAACAACAAAGCACTTATTCCAAAAAGCCCCCAAATTCAAAATGATATAATTTAGTAAATTTTTGGTGTATTTCGAAAATTGATGTCTTTATTTTCAAGTTAGAATATTGTCTTTTCATCTGCATTAAAATCCCGAGAACTAAATTTTTTCTGTTTCCAATACTTTATGATAAAAAAATTCAAATATCCAAGGACTTAATTCCATAATTTTAAAATATTTCCTAATTCTAAAATACAATAAGTTACAATTAAAATCATAGGTATATACCTTTATTAAGTCGGTTAGAAATTGTCAAAAATACAGTCTAAACAAAAAAAAAACAACAAAAATTGATGTTTTAAAATGAAAAAAAAAAAACAAAATTATCTTTGTAAATCGTTTTTGACCGATTTTCATTCTAACATGTTCTAACATTTACTTTTCTAATTTGCATTATGAGTCCGAAAGGTAATATTTTTGTTTTGTTTTTAATTGCTCGCTTAATTTTCTGAACTGAACGGGAGACTTTAAGAGCCAGAACAACACAAACTGAAACAAATTGCCTACTTTAGGGGGCAATGTTCCCCCATTTTATAGCTCTTGATCCGCCACTGTAATCTTAAAGATAAAAGGGTATATTAAAGTCGTCAAAATTCATGAAATTCGCACTGCCAAGTTATGGATATAAACGACTTTTTATGAGCATTCAAAATAAAAAAGCGAAGTTGACACCGCGTCGACTTACTTTATTTTATTATTTTAATGGGGAATTTAAATTGAAGCACAAGATTAACGAACCAAAAAAAACAAAAAAAAAAAATAGAGGGGTTATTTAAATAAATATTAATTGAGCTGATTTTTAAAGGAGGTCACACACCAATGGAGTGTCTCTAAATAATTCCCATGCAATTACAGGATGGAATGGTGTATGGAATCCTTTTTTTTTTTTTTATTATTTAAATAATTTTCGACTATGTGTATATGACTATAACTATGTGTGCATATTTGTATATTATGAACGATTAACTACAACAGTCTCAACTGTATCGTTGGTATGCGCAGGTCCTGATGTGCCTGTTCCCGTTCCCGTTCCATTGGCGCTTGATCCACTTCCATTTTGTGAGGCACTCGTTGGAGGTGGCTCAATTGGTGGCAGACCCACCAATTTTTCACTCTCACGCCATAGCCAATCGGCTGTTTCTGTGTTGCGAGCCCATGGAACTAGGGGCCAACGCATACAATCGGCGTAATAGCCGCCTGTCGATTTCTCCAACGAGGGATCCAATGCCAAACGTAATGAGGTCTGTGCTCCAGCACACGGTGTCTTAAATATGCCCAATGATACGACTTTTAGGCAATTCTTCATCCAATTTGGCCCGGCAAAATGACGATTTAGCTCGGTGCGCACTACGCCCGGATGACAGCAATTGACCGTGACATTTGTCTCTTTCAATAGAGTCGACAATTTGCGGGTAAACAGAATATTGGCCAATTTCGATTGACTGTAGGCGCCAAAAAACTTACTATATTTACGCTCACCCATCAAATCGTCTCGATTGATTTTACCAAATATATGAGCCGCTGAACTGACCACAACAATGCGACTCGGTGACGATTGCTTCAGACGATCCAATAGCAAATTTGTCAACAGAAAGTGTCCCAGATGATTAACACCGAATTGCTGCTCAAAACCATCGGCGGTCAGTGAACGTGGACAGGCCATTATTCCAGCATTATTGATTAATATATCCAAACGAGATTCCTCCGCTTTGAAACGGGTCACGAAATTGCGCACCGATTCCAATGAGCCCAGATCTAGGGTGCGATTGAATAGCTGTTGGTTTTGGGTACGATCGACAATCTCAACACGCGCCGCCTCACAACGTCCTGGATCACGACAGGCCATATAGATTTTAGCCCCACGACGGGCCAATTCCAAAACGGTCTCTTTGCCAATGCCCGTATTACAGCCGGTAACAATAACCACTTTGCCATCAATACGATTTGCCTTGCGATATATGGGACCCTGTATCCATTGGCGTAGTAACCACATCACGACAAACACACAGACAGCAATCAGCAGAAGGAGAACAAACCAGGCCCAGAAGCCGCGAAAGCAAAGACTTTTCTCGGCAGCTTCAGCGGTGGGATCGAAACCAGGTGGCAGGTCAGATGAAAGTATTGATGTCGCTTTGGGCGTGACAGCCTGCGACATAGCTACACAATGCAGGGCAAAAAGTGCTCACGGGCTACACATCATAATCATCATCGTCATCATCATCATCATCATCGATGTCATGAAAAAAAAAGAAAGAAAGATACAGATAAAAAAGAAAGTTAGTTCACATTCATAAGATCTTTTTGCTAGGGGATTGAGAAAAATATAAACAAATGAACAAATGAAATGCATTCTAGGCCACAATACAAAAATATTATCAATATTTTAGTGTATGTTTTTGAAAATTTTGTTTGGAAAGTGATTTGCTTCTGTTTTTGGCTTAAAGTAAGTCCAAAAAAACATGTGATGACAGCCAAACAAAATCACTTTTGTTGACATATGAATGCCATAATAGTATGTACCTGTGTTTTTTTTTATGGCATTGTTCCCAATTTTAATAACAACTTTCTTTCGATTTCCATTCCATTGGAGAAAGACTTACCAAAGAAAATTGATCGATGAGGATCTAGGAAGACTATCCCTTTGTTCCAAATACTTTTCCTTCCTCACGTGCCAATTTCACACTTTTAACTTTCGTTTACTTTTGGATAGAGAGAGAGAGAGAGACAGAGGAGGTTGGAGAGCGGCCGGCCTAAATATGTATGTCGGTATATTGTTGTTTAACTTTTAAAACTGGGCTTGCGTCCAAGCGCCTCGCATGGTCTTCAACAACTGAATGGGGGGGCTCCAAATTGCTCGATTCCATGGCAAAGAGTCGGAGTCTCACAGAGGCTCACAGAGTCGCTAACACGTCAAAAATAACCTGAAAATATTTGAGGCGAGGCGAGCCAAGTGCGATGCGGCGTAGCATGATTTGGGGGCTGCCGTCTATGTTATTAACATAACTTACTGCATATGTATGCAGGTAGTAGCATGAGTCTACCCCATGGGCGTAGCCCAAGAAGATTGCAAATAGAATTAGACCGAAACCCCACTCCAAAAACAAAAAATAATTGAATTATGTTTGGTTGTTGGAGAAATTATGTCGATGTGTACAATACAGGAGAAATATGAATAATATCTCTAAAACACGTAAAATGTTTGTTATATTTCAACAAACTTATCTAAGAAATTAAAGGTTTTTTAAAAAGCAAAATATCTCTTAATACAAAAAAATAAAACTTCTTTTTAAAATAATGTTTTAACTCAAGAAATTAAAGTTTTTCTTAAAATTGAAAGCAGTTCAAGAGAACATTATTCTTATAAATTTATCATTTAGAATTTTATCGTTGAATGAGATCCCCTTAGATTCCTTTAGACCTACATCCATGGAAATTAACCAGTTGGCTTCTTTAACAGGCCTGACTTGTAATTTCTTTTCTTGTATTTCTCTCTCTTTCTTTCTTTCTTCTGCAGTGACTGCGTCAATTCTGCACTGGTTTTTTTATTTTCTTCTTCTTATATATACTTACATATACATACATACATACATATATGTATGTATTTATGTTTGTATTATTGTTTTTAGTTAACTTTCACTTTAACAGTGTTAGCCGACATTATGTTTTAGTGTTTGCTTCGGTTTGATTTGCTTTTGTTTTGCTCTCTCATTCTTTAGACTTGATGGTTTTCAGTTTTAAGTGATAGTATTATTTTTTGTTTGGTCTCTCTGTCTTTCAATTTTTCTCTCTCTCTGATTATCACCTCTTGTCATCATTTTTAATGGCTTAGATAGACATTTACTAAATAAATGCTCAATTATTATAAATACACAACGATGATGGGAATGGAATGTGAAATGAGGGGGGAGTGGAATGCATCTTATTACGGAAATTTGCAATAATTAAGTGTCCAACGACCCCGAACAATAACATTTTCTGCGGCAGAGGGATCCTTTCCCTTCAATGAATTTTTGCCTCCCATGAGGGAAATGCGTCAAAAGACGGCAAAAAAATCGATAAGCATAAGCCAAACGACGGAGTGGTTGAACAGGGGGAGGAGGGACGACTGTATGTAAGAAAATACAGTTGAATGTCCTTGACACAGGCCAAAAAAGCTGTGCTAGGGGTCAGGCGACAGTGGAGGCTAGGGCCATGCCGGTTGGCGTGTGAGTTTTGTCATGTTCGCGTTTGAGTAAGACAAGAGTGCGAGAGAGAGAAACACCCCCAAAGAAAAAAAAACTAGAGAGGTACGCCCGAGAGAGCCAAAGAGAATGCGCGTAACTTTGACTAGGTCAGGATAATATATCTCATAATGCTTTCCCGTTTCTTTCTGTTTGCATTGTTAAATCGATGAGCGAAGAGCATCGCAGCAGAGGCGCCCCTCAACATCCTCCGGACCCCACTTCATAGAACTGCTCTTCTCTCCCTTCTTTACGTTTTCACTGTGTCTGTGTATGTGTTTGTGTTTGTTTGTCTCGGTTACCCTTGCAAGTTTTATTTTTTGGGAATTTTCCATTGCATGCAACGATTCCGATGACAAGAAGGCATAAAATGGTCGGCAAATTATTCTTCATATTTTTTCTGTTCCGTTATGTGAGATTCAATTGAGATTGAGCAATGCAAAAATTTATTGAACGAATCGAATTCAAGTGATTAAGGTTCTCCAATACGGTCTCAAGCCATTTCAATAATCTTAAATGTTCTATCGCATGAATTAGCCATATTAGACACATGGCTTTTTTTTTGGGGTCGTTAAAAGTCAGACCACGAAAAGTTAATTTCCCAAAGAGACGGCATATGTATTTAATTAATTAAGTTATCAAGGAACTTCTTTAACCCTCCTTCTTCTCCTTCTCCCTATCCCACCCACACTATTCACTCATTTATATGTATGTACATAGGTACATATTAAGTTGTTTTATCATATTTGCCTTGCACTTAAGTCCTCCGACAATTGCTAATTTCCTTCGACGTTGATAATGTAAGACCCGTAAATCCCTGCTAATCCCTAAATGCCAAATGATTAGACGTGTGTGTGTGTCAAATACTCTAACTCTGACGTCAATATAAACCAAATGTTAGGAATGTTACCAAATTGGCGCCCAGTTTACCTTGATCTTGAACACAGGCAAAATACAGCAAGATCGCAAAACAACAATTGAAGATGCCAAAAATGTGCCACAATACAGAATGCCATGAAAGTCGGTGCTAACTGTACATGTTTATAGAATTAGATAATAAGTAGCCATACATACATTCATACATATACATACATACATACTTGTAAAACAACAGTCAATGCCACAATTTTCCTTAACCCATAATAGGATAAAACGAGAAATTGTTCAACAATCTTTGTTTATATTTGCGCGTGCCGCAAAAACATTGAGTAATACATACTTAGAAATCATGTGAAACAAAACAAAAAATAAGAAAAAAATTTTTAAAAACCTGTTGCCATTTTGTGTTGCCTCGCATAAACATCAAAAAACACAAAAACAATAGCCAAGTGGTATAAGCGAGTTCCCCCCTTCCCATCCTTCGTCTCTTTGACTCATCATCATCATCAACATCGTAGAGAAACGGTTGTGTGTCGTAAATTAGCAAATGTTGTAGAATAGAATGAAATAGCAACAATATTAATAATAATAATAATAACAACAAACTTAACCCGTGTCAAGGTCTGCCCAATTTGTTATTGTGCCGCCGCCGTCGTCGTCGTCGTAGTCAGTCTCAATCTCAAACAGAGTCTCTCTCTTTCTTACACACCGGCACACTCCCAATGCCCCCATTGAATCTGTTTTTGTCTCTATCTCTGTCCTCCCCCCATGATGTATCAATTGGCACGGCCAAGGCACTATTGCACAATGGCACAACGGAGAACATAGCACACAACAACAACAACACATCAAGACAGATTGTTTCCCCTCTCTAAACGTCTCTGCCCACCACAAATATATATGATATAATCAAAACCGATGCCGATTCTGATGAATAGGATTGCATTGATTAACAAAAACTTGCCGATCATGTGAATATATGTTTATATGGTGGAAATTGTCATTTGACCGCCTCACAAAGAGAATATCTACGTCAGCAAATGCAGATAGAACGAAACGAACAATCATCTGTAGGGGATTGAGGATGAACTGCATAATTCACTGGCTTCAACTGTCTAATCTAATCTATGTTAGGTGGCATTAATCCCTAAATCCCATGCCGTTCTTATTAAGAAACCGAAATCTAGAGGCCTTTTCATCCCATTAACTCCAACCCGAAACTGAATCCTTCCGGGGCTATTATTGTTATTTTATGATGATACAATAAGAGAAATTTTTAAATGATTGCATATCCCTCATTTATGAGGTATGTATGTATGTATATCATATATGTATCTTATTTTTTATAATCTATCCTTGTGCCTCCCTTTGTTTTCTTATGCTTATTCTTATCATAAAAAGGTTGTGTATATATTTTAAAGAAAGCCTTTTGAATACTGCTAGATTTTTTTTTACCATGAAAGATATTTATGAAAACATTTTTGGGATGAACAAATACTTTTTAAGTGCATTATTCATATAGTCGAACTCCCTAAGCTACAATTGGATAAATCTCCCTATTTTTAATGAAATGTTTTAAACTTTTACAATTAGTCATGTTATTTACCAAAGAACTACGCAAAAATACCCAATATGAATGAACAATTGATTCGCTTGTAAATCATAAAATTTGACATTTATGATTGTCTAACAAAACAATTGTTTATGTTTATATAACCTACCTGTGTATGTATATAAATACAACTAGATGTTTGTTCCCAGATATCCGAGTATCTTTATTATCTGTCCGTCAATGATGGCAAAATGCGTAGCGCTGCTATCACAAAAAACCGATTCAAACTGGTTAAATAGATAAGACAACAGAATTTCTGTTTTATATTATTATTGTTATTTTGTTTTGCTGAAATCGAAACTAATTAAAGCATCACAAAATAATAAGGCAAATCAATCAGATAATTTTCCCACAAATAGTTAATGAAACTAATTGAATTATATCAAATGGGGAAACCAAGAAACCAAATTGCATTTTATCAAGTTGCAATAGAGCAAAGTGCATTAGGGTGATACATTATGGCGAAATTTACTACGGTTTTTAACAACAAAATTAACACAAATTTCAAAGGGAGTTCTGTCTAAACTTATTGGCAATCTTTGTATTTAAAAGTCTGTTAATAATTAATTAAAAAAAGAAAATAACTGAAAAATTCTTCCCTCAATTCTTCCCTCAATTTATTAAGATACTTTTAATGATTTGCTTCTGTTTTTATTTCATTTGGTTATTTCCGCTAATTTATTGCATGAGCAAAATCAAAACGAATCAGAATTTAAATCGGCAGTGCCATTGACTCTGACATCACTTGGAAATACACACACACACACACACATACACACTCAATTAAAGGTATTCGGAATATGAATATACGATGATATACAAAGTCCAGTTGAAGATCGCTACGACAACTACTTTTTATACCCTGCTCTTCACGAATTTAAGGAAAAAAGGTATATCCACAAAGTCAAATTGTGTATTCCAAGTATTTTCGGACCTCTGGAGTATATATGTCTGTCTGTCTGTAAAACAAACTTCAAATATACGTGGATATATGCTCATTTAGTTTGTAATTTCATCGATTTCTGTCACAAACATCAATAAGTTGTATGTTAAAAAGTTTCCAATGTCGGCCAGTAAATGACTCGTGCAGTAAATTAAATTTCTGCAGGGTATATCAAAGTCGACGCTAACAACTAACTTAATACTTTGTGACGTTCATTCCCATCATTTTTAAAAAAAAATTAATTGGTATTCTGATAAACTAAATAAAAAAACTGTCTGAAACAATTTTTGTATAAGGGTTTATCTTTATGTTGAGTGTCTAGCATTCAAGCCATGACATATTAGCAATTCAAATTGGAAAAACTAAAATAAATGTGTTTATATTATGATAGGTGGATTTGTGTATGGATAGATCAGCCCATAGTTTATCAGTTAAACCCATGCATTGAGTTAGTAATGTAAAGAGAATATATAATATGTTCCAATATTAGTCACTTACATATACAATATCTCCTATTATTTATACAAAGTCATAATACATAATCACAAAATTTCAAATCCGGGCTTTGAGAGCGCTTTTTTTTAAAATCTAAATAACGAAAAATATCTGGTTAACTTTTCGAACTAGACAAAAGCACAGCATAATATTTCAATAAACCTTTTATTTTAAAAGACTCCAATTTAGTTAATTATTCATATATTTCTTTGTTTTTCTAATTTATTGGAAATTAGAGTTCAATAAGAGTTTCTTGAACTCATTTTTCAAAGCGAAAGAAATTAGTTTCCCTTGTAGTTGCTTTTCTTCAACCCATATTGCAGTTTACAATTGTATTTGACTTTATTTTATTATAGATGTTTTTTTTTTTTGCTGATAGTGTTTTCTTTCTATTGATTTTTATGTCGACTCTTCCGCATGCCCACTTACAATGGTGTGTGTGTGGGTGGCGGGGGAGGGTCGGCCCAAGGGTGGTATGAATTTCTAGTCGGCGCGGGTCTTTGTGGATTCTCTAATTGCCGGGTTTCCCCTTCAGTCTGCTCTCCCCGCTTTTGCAATCTGCAAAAGGAAAAACGCATTTTCTGCGCACTTGGCAGCTTGCTTTATATATATATATATATATATAAATGCCACGCCCACCACTCGGCTGACATTTAACAGCAAATGCATCGCGTGTGTTTTTGTCAAAAGCGAAAAAAAGAAACCGTAAAGAGTACCCTGCAAAAATTAAATTACACAGATATCTGTAATATATATATATATGTGTGCTGTATATACATATATATAGTTTATTTATAGATTTTCTTTTCGTGTCACTGTAATTTGTGTGTGTGTGTGTATGTTTATGTGGTAACAAATACAAAAAGGCAAACACAAAAAAAAGAAAACTAAGATTATAATTCTTATTTTAAAATTAATAGTCATAACATATATTTATACATATGTATATTATATAAATCTACTATATAGTATATATGATCAAGTCTGTTTTCAGCTTTTTGAATTTTAGCTGCTTTTATTTTTTGTTTGTTCGCAATGCTTAAAAAATATATTGTCATTTAACATTTATAATACAAATAATAATAATATTGTTAATGAAATATTTCGTCAAAAATGTTGCTTGCCAAATTAATTATATATATATTTTTTTTTTTTTGATTTAATGTTGTCTTGTCTTTTTCTTTCTAATGATTTATGAACAACATTTTATCATTTTTTTTTTGATTACAATGCAATTTTGGCAGTTGCAAACACAAATTCTTGTCTCTAACTTAGGCGGAAACCGTAGAAAAGAAGAACAATTGGTTGGGAAGCGGGGAGAGAGGGAGGGAGAGGATAATTGTAGGCTAATGAAGCTAAGGGAGGGATGGAAAGTAGTAATTGGAAGCCTTAGTTTAATCTAGGTACAATAATTACAAACTATGTACATTATATATATTAGATATATAGGGTATATATTGTATATAAAATAGTTATCTTTTTTTCTATACAGCTTTAGGCAAATGATTAAAACCAAGTTAAGGAGAGTAAAAGTAAAAAAAAAGAGAAATAGCTGCCAATTTAAAACTCACTTATCGTCAAGTATCTAGGTTTTAAAATTAGATCACCATCATCGTTGTTGTATATATACACTATATATACACATGTATGTTTGTATGTATGTACAATAGGTAGGTACATATGTATGTCCCCTAGGCTAAGGTCCAAAAGTCTAGCATCATCACCATAAAGGAACTTATTGAAATTAAGTAGAACATGCTCAAGTCAATATAGTCTCTCTCAATAAGTTCCATAGCATGGCCATTTGTTGAATCATTTGCTGTTAGTTGGTTTTTGATTTGGGGGATTTTGGCCCTTAGCCTGGCGATGAGGTTGAGCGACGTAGACGCAACTTTAAACGGTTTACACTGCCGCTTAGACTGCTACTACGACGTCGTGATCGTCGATGATGATGTTGATGGGAACTACTGGCGGTTAACTGATCCATTGAACTACTGTGGGCATCATCTGTATCCAGATGAAGCGGCGGCAGTTGCCTAGAGCTGCCGGCTAGTGCTCGGCAGCATCGTTTGAAACGTCTACTCAGTCGACTAACCATGCTGCTGCTGCTGCCGCCACCAAATTCTTCAGCAGGTAACATTCTATCCATATCCTCTTCCCAATGGTTCATGTTATTGTTGTTATTGTTGCTACTGCTGCTAGTTTGTTGGTCATCGTTGTTGTTATTGTTGTTATTATTGACGGCGGCTCGTTCTCATGACCGTTTGCCGCTATCCTTGCGAAATGATTTACGCAATTTGTCAACCAAACGTAAATGAAATTTGGTATAATCATTTGTGGCATTTGTTGCCGACGTCGTCGTTGTGGTTGTTGCAGCTGCACTCATCTCTTGCTGTTGTTGTTGTTGCTGCTGCTGCTGACGCTGCATTGCGGCCTGACGTTCCAGAGCCGAAGCGGTTTGTGTACGACTCGGTGGACTGGAGCGTGTGGGCGATGACACCGTTAACATCATTGAACCATGCGAACTGCGCGATGTATTGCGCGGAAAGGCACGGGAGCTATGACAACGTTGCATTTGCATGCGATGGCCAACACCAGCGCCAGCGCCGGCACTAGCGCTGCCACCGCCAACGCCACCAAATTGACCGTGGGACGGTGAGGTGGCAAAACTTTCGGATTTGCATTCGGACACCTTGCGGCGGCGTTGATGGCCGGCACCTGGTGTTCCCATGGCACTGGCCAATGTTGTTGTGCCGTTATTACTGCTGGCATTTGAGCACTCTGAGGTCTTGCGGGATCGCGTATCCTTATATATATCATAGTTATTCTTCATCACTGGCATCATGAAAGCCATTTTGTAGTTTTTTTGTTTTTTCAAAAATCAAAACAAAAAACAAAAAAAAAAAACAAAAAATATATTTAACACAACTGGCAGCAATTCAAGACGCACGTTTCGAGTTGATTCAACTTTTTTTCTAGTGTTTTCTTTTTCTGTTCTTTGTTTCGGCCGCCCGCGCTTGGATTGTTTTTTTTCTCTTTACTTGGTTTTAGTTCTTCGTTTTTTCAGATTTTGTATATTCTTTATATCGTCCGCGCACACCTTTACCGTTATAAGTCTAACATTATTCTGTTAGCTGCGAGCGAGCCGCAGTTCTTGTTAAAGACTCAGTTGTCACTGACAACTTGTCAGTGCTGTCATTTTGTCAGCAACAAAAAAAGCTAAATCAGCAAAATTATAAACAGCTGAATGTGATAAAAAAAACTTGTTTACTTTAAAATATATTTTTTATCAAATATCAAATATAGACTCATTAGGGGAGAAAATTAATTGAATAAGTAATATTGAATATCCACTTATTAGGGGAGAAAATTAATAGAATCTGAATTAAATAATAGATTTAACAAATTACCGACGTATTCAGAAAAAGAGCCGAAATTACAGCACTGTTCTCTAGAACAGAGCTCTCAAAGTGGAACTGTTAATTAACAGCAAGCTGGTCGCCTTACTGAAAGAATCGCTTTAAATTATTTAAATGTTTTTAATTGCCTACTCGTTTTTTCTTTGTTTAACTTAAATAATTCGACTTTTTGAAATAAAACTGTACTAGTTTTAAATGGCATTCAATGTTTCTCTCAAATTTGAAATTGTACCATGTGAACTGATGGCGCCCTGTTAATGCATGAATGTTAGTTAACAGAGTTTCGTAAAAGGTAATGGTGGACGTCAGAGCGACGAAAGGCAAGAGAGCATATTGGCAGGAAACGAGAGAGGAAGAGAGAGAGATAGAGATGGAATGGCAAAGAGAGAGCGCCTGCGCAATTGCGCAGGTCAGTTTCGTGATGTGACAAGGTTTATACGTGGACCAGACGGATCTTCATAATATCTTGAGTTATTTTTCTACTTCAACGGAAATCGCCTGTTAAGCAGTTACCGCCATAATCATGATTAATTGTTAACGTGTCGCATTGTTGAGGTGAAAGCTTTAGATTGTGATGCCAGGGGCCTCCATCAAAAAGTCATAGGCAAATATAAAACAATGATAAATATATTGCATTAATAATATCTACATAAGTATACCCCCATGCATATCAATAATTGTGAGTAGTAGTACTACTATCTGAAAAATATTGATCCGTCTTTGATAAGAATATATTTAAAACTGTACACTGTAAAAATTCAAAGTGAAATCTTCATAGCCTACAATTCTATTCACTTTGGAGTTGCGAATTTATTTATTAATTAAGATAATTCCCACTCGTATTGATTTTAATGATATAATCCCCAAATTTCTTCCCAATTTTACTATTTTTTGAAGTTAAAGAATTATTTAAATATGTTTTGTCACTTTAATGAATAGATTTTCAATTAATGTTTTCATTGCATTCATCGCTCAATTATATATTTCTATATGAAATTTTGTTGGTTTCGTTTTTTGTTTGTTTCTTTTAATAATGAAAGTGCATATATGATGTATTTTATTATATATGTTGATTTGATTTCCCATTGAAATTTATTTTGTGTAATAACAATATTAATTTATCAAGTTCTTGTTTTGTTTTCTTTCTTTTCTATATTAAATGCATTTTTAACAACATTTTTGTTTATAATATTTCGGAAAGAAAAAAGAACACAAATACAAATATGCTGAAAAAATTGGTAATCGAAAATCTGAAAGAATCTGTATATAATATATGTATGTTCACATATTCATTGGTATTGTTTAAATTATTGTACAATTTTTAAATTTGTTCTTGTTTTTTCTTTTTCGTTTTGCATAGAAATATTCCTTGGGTTTGCTTTTCTTTTGTATTTTAAGTGCAGTTTTTTGTGCTTCTTCAAGAAATCTTTTATTTTCGCCTATATATAAAGTTACCATTTCCATTTTGGTTTTTTCATAAGATCCAATATATAAAATGGTTTCAGGTTCTGATTTCATTGCAATTGCTCTTATTTGAAATCTGTTTTTTTTTTGGTTTTTGCTAAACTCGTAAATTATTATAATTATTTTTGTTATTCTTAGTTTTTTTATTATTATTATTTTTTTTTTAGCACATTTTTAATGTTATTTCGTATTGTATTTTGTATAATTTACCTAAGAATGTGTTATGATTATATTTTCAGATTTTCTTTTTGCTTCAATTCAATGAATGTCCGTTGCCTTAATATCAATCAAAATTTATTTTTTGGGTATTTAAAGAGACTAGCTAAGTTTTTTTTTGTTTCGTCATTGGGGGAGTTTTTTTTTTTTGACTTTAGGTTATTTAATATGAGATACATAGTTTAAATGAGTTTATTTTGTTTAAAGCATTTTCTTTTCTATGAATTTTGAATGGGATTCAATTTTGTAGGATGGGAAATAAAAAAAAAATTGTATATATTTTTCATCTCAACGATATAAAATCTTAATAAAAGTTACATTTTCAATTCAGGAATAAAAATCCTGAAAAGTAGTAGATTTTTTTCTCGATATTTTAAACGCCAGATCGGTTAGATTCAATGAAATGTGAAAGTATATAGAAAGGCCCAATAGACAAGGCACTGCAAGGGTATATAAATTTCGGTGTTTCAAAATTTAGTTGTTTGGCATTGCATTGATCGTGTGAGATCATATTGGGATCAGTGTTTGATCATGATGTACGAAATGTAAACTTTTCTCTTGAAAATAAAATACATTGTATTGTGTAGAGTAACGAAACACGAATTCGCTGGCAGTTTTGTTGGCTATGTAATTAATTAAAAAAAAAAAAAAGTAATTGTAATAATAACTATGGTACTAAGGTAGATATTGTTCTAGGTTTTCAGGCATAATAATACAATATTACGTAAACATATACACACGCACACACACATACTCTCACAAGCACGCACTCCAGGCATACTGACAAATACAGATACTAACTAACAATGAATAGCAAACTAGATGCTAAATACGAATCAATGCCCTTAATTCATGAGCGATCCATGTGATTCGATTTACTAATTAATTTTCAGTTTTTGTGACCATTGCGCCTATCGATAACGTTATCGCCATCGATCGTAATTGTAATCTAAATGAAGATCTCTTGAGCTTGCTTGATGTCTATTGTATGCAAGTGTTGGCATAATAATACATAAATTCTTTATGTATCAAAAGTTTAGTGTTCTTTGTGTTGTAATGATCTAAGAAATTTCGATTTGTCTGAGCTAGGATAACAAACTACTAATTAGTACAATATATAGTATGTATATGTTAGAACATCGACTTATGATTTAGGGATCGTAACACTTTAAATTTCTTTGAGATCACATGAAATTGGTTTCCTATTTTTTCATTTTTTTTTTTTTTTGGTTTTGAATGCCAGCGTTGGATAAGGAATGTTCTGGATGGTAAGACGAAAACAAAACGAATTGAAATAAATATTTAGATAATTATGACTATCAAAAAATTATCCTATTCATATATTATATGTATATATACCCTATATGCGTGTATGTATGTATTTATGTATACCTATAAAGTAGTAGGTAGTAATCGTATAATATTTAGCTAAATAGAATCAGAAATACTTCGTTCGTCATTCGGCATTCATATTCTTTCGGTTCTTTGTTCTTATAATGGTAACAACCGCACTGCTTGAGGTACATTAAGGATATAAGCCAAAAAAGTATCAATTACAATACATTATGGCCATTTAGTATAGTGAGTTGTCTTATAGTGTAGTGTAGAGATTGAGAGCGGAAGTGATTTGAGTTCTTGATGGAGTTTTGAAATAAGCCCAAGCACACGGCTTACTTTCTATCGGGAAATTTGCGATGCCGACTGCTACTTGGTGCTGCCTCGCGACGGGGAAACTCATCCACCTAGACAGAACATAGAGACAATCGATTGTAGAGAAGATTAACCAAATGTAATCCAATGAAATGCTTACCCGAGAACCTGAAGTCTTATTGACACTTTGACGTTGAGAAGTCATCGAAAGCTCTGCATCTGCATAGGTCCTGCGAAAGAATACATAATAATTGTCTTATATTATTTCATACACTTCTCTCTGTTGAGCTTGCTAACTTACCGGGTTTCAATCGATACTTCTGGTTCCAATAGCGGTAACATATCCTCCCCTTGCTGTAGTAGATCTACTGAAGCCAGGGATTCGCTACCTGTACCAGTACCCGTACCTGTACCCGTGCTGCTATCTCCAGCCCCTCCTCCAGCGGTTGTGGTTGTTGATGATTCACCGCGTTCTGCCTCATGACATTCACATTGGCAATCCTCTGGCTTCACATAGTTATAGTGCAATTTATCACTGGGACTTGAACCTGTAACATCCGGCGGTTGTCGCGACGATGTCTGATGATGAGAATGATGATGATGTTGATGATGATGATGCCCACCAGAACGATGACTGCCTCCTGCACAGGCCGACGATGAGCTGGTTGTTGCCGTTGTGCTGATGGCTATTGCCTCCTTGGGCAATGTCGTGATGCGTTTGGCGGGTTTCCGCTTCTCTGGTATATTCTCAAAATCAATCCAATGTCCCGATAGTTTTCTCTGTGTGGAAGCCTTTGGTTTGGGTTCCTCCAAGTTAGAGGAAGTAGAGGAGACTGGTGCCGCAACTGCCGGTGCAGGCAACAATTGCTTGCTCGAGTCCTTGCGCTCTAAGTTTGTGGCTCTCAATCCTTCTTCAGCAAACTCAAACCAGGACTTGCCATTGGCATTGGAAATTCGACGGGGTGATTTGGAACTCTTGAGTTCCTTATCCTTGACACTGGCGGCCTCTTTGCGAGGCAAACTGATGCGAAGCTTCTCACCACGCATGGGAACACTGCTGCTGGGATCAAGCTCATGGCATCCATGTGGCGCCTCTTGTGGCGTCATAATGCCTGCCGTGCAATACTCCTCGAGATGCGATGGATTCAATGGTGTTGTGGATCGTGGCCTGTCCACAGGGCATGTCTTCAGTTCCATATTGGCTCGCTCTTTCATGGGTATCAGGGGTACACCTTGGGCCCGTTCCTCGGGCAACGTTGTCGGTATATAGGGTAGCTCATCGTCGAATGATTCTTGTGAAACAAGACCGGTGCTCTCGTGCTCTTCGATCACGCATACGTTACGCGGAAAATGATGGCGTTTGCCATCAGCACCAACCTGGACAGCCGTTGCCACCGATGAACTACCCCCAGCCATATCGGAATCACGTTCACTTTCCGACGATTCGATGGGTTCATGTTCATCCGTGGAGTGCGAATGCTGATCCCCAGATGGTGAAGTCGCTATTGCGGTTGTGGTGGTGGTCGTAGTCGCAGTCACGATCTCTGGTTGTGGCTTTTCGTAATCCAGACAAGGTTTAGGACTCTCAACTGGAGATGAAATTTGAATTGGAGAAGTAACTACTGCAGTGGGAGTCGGTGGCTTGGTTGCTGGAGTTGGCATCGATGTCGTGGGTGTTGTGGCTTCTGTAAGGAGAGAGTGATGAGTGATGGTAGATGGTAGAGAGGTCATTTACGCAATCACTTACGCTTCGGCTCTGTGGAAATGCTCTGGCGTTTGGGCTTTCTGGGTATTGTCGCGGTTCCAATCATCTTTTCCTGAGGTTTTTCAACAGCAGCCACATTTTCGTGATATTTTTTCCGAACATCGAAATTCTCAAGATATCTCGAGTGTCGGGCATCCGATAATTGTGGAACTGCCGTGGCCTCATCTTCTGAAGTCGGTCGAGATTTGTGTTTAGAACGCATCACAACATTGGCTATGGCGGTTGATGGAGTTGTGGGTGTGGGTGTGGCCGAAACGTGTTCCTCCTCTGAACTGGAGACACCACCACGTGGTGGTGGCGGCGGCGGTGCTGCTCCTGAGTCCACAGTCCGACGTATGACCGTACCCTGACGTTGAAGTCCATCGTTGGTACACTCCGATGCTGTGGAATTGGTCGACTCGAGCACTTGCTCGGACAACTGACTCGATTGACTTTCTGTCTTTGAAATGCTAAATTGGGTGGAGAATAGCTGTTCCTGACTCCCAGAGCCCAGTCGTGTGGCGAATAGCAATCGTCGTCGCTCCTTGGCCGCTGCATCCTCGACGGGTGCACTGGTGACTGTGGCCACTGTTTGCACCAGACGAGGCTCGCAGGCACTCTGATTGCTGTCCACCGAGGGCAGACGTTGCATTTCGGATGCGACACCATTCTCTCGCACCATTGCCGATGATGAGGGCAAATGGGCAGCCAAATTTGCGGCTCTCGCACTTACCACAGAACTGACAGACTGCAAGGTTTCCTGGGAGTCCTGTGAGCTATGACGTTGAACCTCTAGACTCCACGTTCCACGTTCTTTTTCGACCTCCTCCTGCGATGGCAGTGATTGAATGGCATCCAAATCGGAACGCTGTGGCGGCTTACGCTGGCTCACAGGACGGAGAGCAGCAGCGGCAGCCGCCAATTGGCTGGCTGTGATGGGAGCCACTCCGCCGGTTGTTGATGCTCCTGGAGAGAAATCGAAAGACACTTTTAGTAAAACGACGGAGTAATCAAAATCATAATCATAAGGTGAAGAGCGGAGGTCAGTGTATAGTAACGAAAATTTACTCAACTCACCTTTGTGACTTTGTGGTGGTGGTGGTGAAGGAGCTGCCAACTTCTGAATGCCCTGCAATAGCGTAAGAGCCTCACGATCCTCGGGCGGTGTATGCAGAGGTATGTGTATATAGCCTTCGACTGGCTCATCGTAATACCTCAGACGACTATTGGGTCGAGAACCAGCTGGGGTCCGACTACGCCCTCCCGCAGCGCCACTTGGAGCTGGAGCTGGTGGTGGTGGGGGCGGTGGCTCACAGGTTTCAATGGGGGAAGAGCTCTTGGAACTGCTACTGCCACGTTTGCCTGGTTTAAAAATGGCCAATACGGATTTCTGCTTGCTAGGCGTAACATTCTGCGATCCCATACCCATTGAGGTGGCTGTCGAGGGTCGCTCCTTGCTCTTGCTGCGTGAACGTGAGCTTTCCCTGGGTGAATCGGGGGAATCCTTGCCCAGGCGAAAGAGGGAACTAAATGAGCTTTTACGTGACACAGATGCGGGCGCCGGAGATGGTGAACGACTGCCTAAACGCAAGGCATGACGCGATGGCTTCGGACTCGCCGTTGGGGTTAGACGATGCTCGTCCATTACACCGCCATGAAGACTGAGTGAGGCGGGTGGTGGCTTGGGTTGTGATGTACCGACAGATGTCGTTGCAGAGGAGCTCTTGGAATATACGGGAGTCAGTTGATTGGGAGCCTCCACCACACGTTCATTGGCCGCAATACCTTTGTCGCTGTACATGTGATCGGGTCGTAGATTGATGCGTATGTACTCCGTGCCGCTGGGCGTTTTACCGATAACCATCTGGCCTGGACTCTTAGTGCTGCGCCGTTGACCTCCCATAACGTTGCTGGACGACAGGGAGTTGCTGGCACTGGCTCTCGCCGTCTTCGATTCACCATTATGATGCTGGGCGGCCAGCGAACTGGGCTTACTGCGACGTGTGGTTGAGCTGGATGACGAGGGTTGAACTTGTATGCCCTCGGCTAAAACCACCTGGGTGGGATCATGTTTGCGTGCCAGTAACAATTGTTCCACCGCAGACACTTCACCTAAACTTTGATTCGAACTGGGTGCAGTCGAGGCATTACTCGCTCCTCCGGCACCAGTTACTCCAGCTCCATGCTCGACGGGCTTGGGGCCACAGAACGATGTCTCCAATAGCATACGGTGTGGCGAAGGTGAACGTGAAACACCTGAAACGGCTGAAAGGCGGCTTACTGCCGAACCCTGACTGCCCACACTGGAAATTCGACTAGTTCGTCCGGAAATGCATAATAAAGCGGCAACCTCTGAACTGGCCGAATCTTTCCGTTGATGCTGCTGCAGATAGCTCTGATGGTCATCGAATTTGAAAATGTGTGGCGATGAACGTTTGGCCTGAAGTAGAAAAAGAAAAGATTATTTTGAGTCCTTCACTTCACTTCCATTCAATTGACCTCATTTTTATATGCTTTTACATTCTTTAAAAAGAAATATGAAAATGAAGTCTTTATCATATGATCAAAGACCAATCAAGTGCAGTCGTTTTCGTTTTCTGTTTTTATTTTTTTTGTAAACTTTCTGTTTACTTTCCCAGGACTCTGCGCAATTTTGCATTATTAATTTGAAAGTATTTTCGTTTTGCGGTTTTTTTTATTCCCCCCCCCCCCACCTTTCTCATTTCTCATTTATTGTTGTGTGTATGTTGGTATGTGTTTCAATTTCCGTTCCGTCAATTCATAGCCTTGACAGTTGATGTTACGGTTATGGGTTGTTATGGGTTATCCCTCCTTGTCGGCCACTTCAAGCACTACAAGCAACCAGCCCATCCACCCACCCATTCCGATACATACACATATCAATGTTGTAACTCACCTGCTGTTGTTGTTGTTGTATACGCTCCTGTTCCTCTTTCTTTTGCTCGGGATCCATAAAGTATAACTCTTCCGTAGAGCTACGTAACTCCAAGGCGCCTTCTTCGCGAAATCCCAGACCAATTGTTTCCTGTAGGGTGCCAGTGCCGACCTTCAGAGTATTAGTTTTGTGACACCAAGTAACCAACCAACAATAAGCACAGACACACACACACAGACACACACACACACGGAGACACATATATAGAATTTTGTAGAGAGATGTAGCAGAGGGTCATGCAAAAAGGCAAGTGGAGAAAGGGTGGGGTAGTTGTGGAAGAAATGGAAAGGTAAGGAGATGGCAAAAACCAAAAAAAGTTAAAGAGCAAATAAACAAATCAATAGCCAATATTTTTTTGTCGTTTTGTTTTTGTTATTGTTGTGCATGTTGGCATAAAGTATGAGATTTCCCCCCACCCAAAAATAGATTAGCAATTGGGTGTGGGTGTGGGTGTGTGTGTGTGTGGGTGTTGGTGTGTGCAGGGGTTTTCAAGTAGGAAGTTGGTGGTTAGAGCGCAGCATAGGGACAGTAAAGAGAGTACACATAGAAATAGATAGATAGATGGATAGAGAAACAACAAAATATATGAAAATAAGACAAAACAAAAATAGAAAGAAAAACACAAACAAGTTAGAAAGAAAGAAAGAACAGAGTACAAATAATTAGCACAAAGTGATATTATATATATATATATTTATGTATATTGGTATTATTAAATGCGCTGTGGTTGGTCTATTTAAATACCAAGCGACTGACTAATTGTAAATTTCAATTCATTTTACGAGTCATTTACCTGATCGAATACATTTTCCGGGCTACTCTCGCGACTGTCCTCCTCGTGATGCGATGAACTTGATGCTCGACTCAGTTCAATGCGTGGCGTTGAGGGTGTCGTTAGAGTGGCAGTGCCACGATAGCTATTGGCGCCACCGCCAGTGCCGTATCCTTGAGCGGTGGGTGGCAACGGTTGTCCACCCTCATTGCTACTGACCAAAGTCGTGGTGACCGTTGTCGTGGCCGTTTTTAGAGGCGGTGGACGTTGCTTGGCAACTGTAGTGGCTGAACAGGTTGTGGACGAGGCAGAGGCGCTTGATGACGATGATGAGCCACTGGGGCCAGTGCCGCCGCCTGATATGCTTGGCGCTTCATCACTAACAACGCTACTCACGGCTCCACCCGACCCTGTCCCTGTCCCTTTTCCTGTCCCTGTCATCGTTGTCTGTTTACGCAGCGTTTGCTCCATCATCTGTAAAAAAAAGTGAAAAGAATAACAGAATATACAGAACCAAAAGGGAAATAAAATGGTATGGTATTACAACAAAAATTCAGTCACCCTCCCCTCACTACCCATCGCATCATCATCTTTCTATTGCATTTTGCAAATTGAAATCAAATGCTTTGACATAGTTTCATCCTTTTTATGCAAATACTGGGTCGGGGAGACAGCAGCAGCATCGGTTTCTCCCCAGGGGGAAACTCTGCACTCTGTTTTCTTTCTTTTTTGTTTCCTTTTGCTTATTGTGATTTTAATTAAAATCATGATTTGCTTTTGTTGCCCCTCCAACACAACCATCACCCCCTTCCCCCCTGCTGCATGGTCTCAAAATGGATAATTGAAAGCTCATTGAGGAACACCGTGGGAGAGGAGTTTTTTTTTTAGGGTGGGCTAGTTGTGGGGGTCGAGATTGAATGGTTCGTCCTCAAAATAAGACAGAGGCAAGAAAAAAAAACCCCCATCAGTACCATGTGGCCAGACTCACATGAACTAAAACATGGTTTGTATTTATTTAGCCTTTCACCAAAACCCAAAAATAAATGAAAAGAGTCGGCAGTGAATGACTATTTAGTGGACAATGGTAAGAGCAGTAACAAAATCTGATTGTATTTTGAGAGAATGAAGTTTGCCTTAACATGGAATGTGGAATTTTTTGAAACCCAAAATAAACTTGAAACACTTTTATCAGGTCATTTCAATTATTGAGTTTCAAATCTCCCACCAATGTACTCTCATAATTTCATTACCGACAAAGTTAGGTCCTAAATGGAGAATCATGGACCATAGAGAGAATTTTTGGCTTAAGGCCAGAATACTGGGACATCGTGTTAACCATTTGCAAGCTTAAAGTTGAGTTTCCATGCTATCGTAACCGTAATATCAATGCAATTATCCAGCCTTAACTTAATACCCCCTAGTCCTGGCCACGGCCCTGGATTGGGCCCCACCCCGCCCAATACTTCGTATTTGCACTTTTGTCAGGGACAGCCTCCGGGCTTGCATAGTTTGTGGGTTTACTAGAGCAACAGCCGGAGAACTTTCAATGCAGGAACACACACACACACACACATTCACACACACATGCACTTGCACAGCCATCCACATTCACATACGCCTCGTTGCGTTTGGTCCTAGAATGCGCTGATTGACACATGGCGCCTGAATGTAGGCAACAAAAATGTCGTTTATTGTCTCTGCGGGACCTTGGGTGGTTCGTTGGTTCGTTCATTCGTTTGAGATGTGCTAGTGTATGTGTGTAAGTGAGTGTGTTGATATGGGGGAGGAGGTATAAATTAATTTTAAGTTGATGCTGGAAATTGTCTTATAATTTCAATGAAAACGTTACGTGTACATACACATACATATACATATACATATATGTGTGTGTGTGTGTGTATATATTTGTAATATACGCTGATGAATTTGCAAATCGTTTTATCATCTCATTTTTGGTGGTATACAGAAATGAACGGTGGTGGCAGGTGGGGCAGTCATATCAAAGAGGAAACGTGCTTAATAATAATTTTAAAAAAAATTACTCCCAAATGTGCAATTAAATTAATTAAAATTTACATGGAAAAAAAAAATGACAGGCATAGAAAAAGCAAAAACAAGAGAGACTAAACGATATGCTTATATGTGGAGTAGCCGTTGATAGTAGAGCTAGCGAGGGCGGGGGTCGGGGGTCTGTGGAGACAAGACGATGGAGAGCCGCCTTTTGTTTGACTTGCTTCTTGCTTCTCTTTCTGCCTGCCAGTTTCTGTTTATTGTTAATATACAAACACACGCTACTTACCGTTATGCTGCTGCTGCTGCTCTCTCTCTTTCACACTCTCTTGGTATTTGGTATGTATGTGCGTATATATATATATATATATAAATATATAAGCGGGTGTTTGTTTGTGTGTGTAGATATTGCTTGGCCTTATTAATTTTTCATCAATATTTCTTTCAACATTTCACCAACACGAGCACCAACAAACAAACCGAAAAAAAAAGAGAGAAAATAGAAACCATAGCGAAATACCGTGCACAACTTAACAAAATTTTTCCCGTTTTTTTTTCCTTTTTTGTTTGTCCGTTTGTTGATTGCTTTTCTTTTGCTTCTTCTTCTTCTTTGTTTCTTTTTTTTTTTTTGCCCTCCACCCGTGCACGCTGACTTCAGCCTGCTTTCACTGCTTTCTCGCTCGCACAATCACTCAGCTATTTAGAGTTTAGACCGCACGCACGAAGCGCCAGCGTCGAACTAACGTTGTGATACCCAAAAAAGTATGCTAAACGCTGAATGAGGCTGTGAAACGACAGCGGCAACGACAACGACAACGACAACGGCATTTGAACGCCAAAGCTTTGGTAGCATTTGGGGGAAAGCTCAGGCAAAAGGCTGCGGCAAAGCTTTTCCTTTCGACGTCGTCGTCGTTGAAGTCGGCGCGGTCGTCGCCGGGTGCTGCCTGTCTGAATATGAATGTGAATTGTGAAGCTTCAGAAGTCAAGTTGCCCCACATGAATGTGCGCGTGTGTGCGATAATACAGCGCCCGACAATTGATTAGAACCCAATGCTAAATGGGCCAACAAAACATTAATACGCCAATCGAGTTTAAATAAATAATCCTAATATATTTGACTAACTAGTTTATTTACCCTGAGAAAACATAAAAAACATCAGTTTATAAGGTTATTTAAATAAGAACAAAGTTTTCCATAAAAGGGATAAATTTGATTAAAAATCATACAACAAAATGGCATTTACATATATGTTTGAGCTAGATTGAATAATTCTTTGCTAGGAAAATGTTTAAAAAAGTTATTGCGATACATTTACATAGGGAGAGAGAGAGAGAGAGAGAGAAAGAGAGAGTTAGCAGCTATAAAATAGGAAAAGGCGTTGAATTTACTAAATGATTTAAACACAGTTAGTTGTAATTATTGGGTAATCTCTATTCCTGTTGATTATATTTGTAATTATTTTTCTTCACGTTGCAAAAATTTCCAATGTTCAAATAAAGAAATTCTTTTTGCCTTACTTTATATTCATTAATCTATAAATACTATATTTATCATAAATAATTATTTTAAGCCTTGCAATCCAAGCAAAATATGCATTTCGAATGTTTCAATTTTTTTACAGATTAAAATTAACAATTAATATTACATTAAACAATTTTATTACTTTAAAAAAAACAGTTACTAAAAATACAAAATCTGTTAAAAAAAAAAAAAGAAAAATATGACATTTAAAACAGAATCTAAAAAATGTGCATTAGCCATCTTGGTTGTAATTCCCAATTGGCAAATTTATAGTTGTAGTTTAGGAAAATTTTGCTTCTCCTGGGGTTAATCTAATCATTTACCCCGGTGGTGTAGCAAAGCCGCAATGCTCTTCTTCATTCTCATGCTGTTGTTCTGTTTTTGCTCCCTCATGGTTTTGCATGTTTCATTTTTGGGTTGTATTGAACCTTTTTTTTCTACTTCTTCTACACCACCTCATTGTCCTGCCACCCCTGTCGCCTGCCATTACTCCCACACTTGTTCTCTCTCTCTCTCTCTCACTCTCACTCTGTATCTCAGTCTTTCTCTCATGGTGGTTCATTGTATGTTATGTATGTATGTATGTATGGATAGCATTTTGGTCTTCTCCCCATTGTTAAATGACATTATTTAGAGCACTTTACATTTTGATGCGAAAGCGTGCCAAAATATTTTCCTAGTAAATGCCAAAATCGTGGATCAGGTCAAACGATGACTTCGACTCCATCGTGCGCGGCGCGTGGCGTATCCCTGTGGTTTCTTGTTGTTGTTGTTGTTGTTGTTTGCCTTTATTTATTAGCCCAAAAGCATTTAGCTGGCCTCCCTTTTAAGTGCCCATGGTTAAAATGTTTCGCTTTTTGTTTTGGGATCCACCACCACGTCTCACCTTATCATCATCATCATGATTGCACCAGCAACCTCCAAAAAGCTTTACTAAGCTCCTTTCCACACTGAACGCTTTAGTTTTTATTTTATGTTTTGGTTAATTAATTTTAGCTTTGCATAATGTGTATATGACATGAGCAGCATACACAGGACACTGTCGCACTGTGACTGGAATGAACAGTATATTTGATATTCCTTTACAGCATACAAGGAGAATTTTTTATTTTACGAATTGTAAAATATTTAATCTGAAAGAGTTTCAATCATCTTCCAGCTTGCAAGCCCTTAAAAGTTGTTGAAATTGAAAGAAAATTCAAAGCCCTTTGCATATCTCAAACTTCTAGCATTTGTAAGAAAATAGTTACTACTTCAAAACGTATTCAACGTTTTAGGACTGACACAAAAATGTTGATGTTAAGTAGTTTCAAAGACAGGAAAAAACATTCTATTTCTGCTAGGATATCTCTTAGACCAGAGTCAATTTAAACATTTGGACCAAGGATTCGAATTAGGTCCACTACAATCTATTAAAAAAAGGAGCATTTCTGATCCCAAAAGGTATATATATATCACTTTTGGCAAATTGAATGAGTTGTGTCAGCCTATATTATTTTGTTGACCTATAGTCATTTCGAACTATTTAAAGTTCTGCTAGTAAAGGCTTCCCGTTTTCGCTTAGTTTACTTGTAATTCTCAACTAGTTCTAATGATGCAATGAAAATAGTTAGATTTAAGAATGGTGATAGAACTTAATGGTTCTTAAAAACCCTTAAAGACAATTTGTGAACTGCGATTTTCAAATATTTAGATACTATTGTTGCTGACCAAAAACTATGATGACATAAATAGAAACTTTATTGAACTTAACCATGTAATTAAGTGTCAAGAATTGGAACGAGACTACTTATATAACCCATCTTAAGAACTCATTCGATTTGTCAAAAGTGATGGTGATTATGTATAAATCCTTCCATTTTACATTTTGAACGATTTATCAATATTTGTCTAAACGTGACTGCATTGCAATGTTAATGTAAAGTGTGAACAATAACTGACCTGAAAACATTTCAGGTGATTTTTATTTTTCCTACTATATATTATATACTTGGAATTGTTAAAGAGATAGAAAAATGCTTTACACTTACCATTCCAGAGACAGGAGGCATTTGCTCTTGTTGCTGTTGTTGTTGTTGCTGCTGCTGCTGTACATTTGTCGTCGCATTGTCCTCAAATGACTTCTCGAACGACGCAATTGGCGCTGGGCCAAGACGCTTTTGCCGGCGTGCATCCATAGCCATAGTCTGTTGCCCTTTACTTTTTTCACTTCCTATGCTATGTACACACACACAAACACACTCGACATCTTGTGGTTGTTGTTGTCTTTTCTCTTGGTTTTTGCTTTCTCAAAATGGGTCACCACATAGACACAAACACATACACTGGCACATACATACAAGAATGCAACATATTAAAGGGTTGAGGGAGCAGAACAAGTTGAAATGGTTAGGTCTCTTTCGTGCCTTCTCATAATTGCCGCAACAACTAGACGAAAAGGCGTAATGGCAAAATCCCTTTCTTTTTTTTGGCTTTAACTCACTCTATCAATCATTTTGGGGAGTATAAAGAAAAAGAAATAGAAAAATAATGGTAAGCATTGAACACAATAAAAGAAGAAAAAAATAATTATTGGCCACAGTTGAAGCCAAAGCCCATAACATGTCGTGTTTAGTTGAGTTCATTGAACCTTGGCAAATGCAACAAGAAGCCAATTACGGCAATAATAATGTCAACAATTGTGGAATATATTAGTTTATGACACAAACACACACACTATGACAAAATATAAATATATATATGTACATACATATATATTATATCGCATTGAATCTAGTTATATCATCATTGTATTTGACGATTCAAGTTGTATTTTTATCCATGCAAACTTTTTCACACTATTCTACTATTACCTTTCAAGTGCGTTTAATTGCATCATTAAAAATGCAATACAATTTGCCATTTATTCTTAGAATAAATGGTAGAAACAAAACCTAGTTCTGTATCGATGTGAATGAACTTTAATAATGTCGAACTAACTAAACATAAAACTCTGATTAAAAGGCGTTTTGCATCCCCTTAGGAATCTGCATAGATATGCTTAAAAAGTCAAGTAAGTATGTTTCAAACACATTCGACTTGTTATTTTAACAGATATTTCAAAATCAAAAAAATAGAAAGAGAGAGAGAGAGAGATTACCTTAAGGGCCAATATGTACAATTAGAACTTCTTCTGACAATATTAGGATTCGATAAGGCATCTATTAAGATAACAATTGGCCCCTTTTAATAAGTCATGAGGCTAATGGCTAAGTAGAAACTTAGGCTCAATTAAGGGTTTTATTTAATTGGGTCTATATTTAACTATAAAATACTAACTATACTAACTCCCTAATAGAAGAGTAGTGGCGAATTAGCAATCAAAGAACCAAAATATATATTTTCGGGGTCTGAATGCAAAATAGAACATTACTTTCCAATGCAAAAGTTAAAACATGAATGAAAATCTGTCAGAAAAAATTCACAAAGATGATATTTTTTTTTTTTATAATTTTTAAATAAAAATTTTTAAGTCAAACTGGCAAATTTCTTCTATACGAATTAAATTAAAATTTAAAATATTTCAAAATGACATCAAACAATTGAATATTTAAAGAAATAAAGTTCGATGCGATTTAAAAATTGACAAAACATTAAGTTCTCAAAATTTTCTTTCAGATTGAAAGTAATTTTTCTAACATTAAAATAAAGGCATAAATTTTAGAAATACTTCCAAAATTGACTAAATTAGAACTTCATAAAATTATGGTTTATTGGAATACTTTGCTATTCATTGCTGATTTTTGTCACGCTTGGAAAGACAGCTTGTTAAATAAAATGACAAACATTTCAATTTATAATTAAATGTAAAACCATTAAAATGAGTTATTACTTTCAAAAATCCGTTAAAGTTCTTAAGAGTTTTCAGAATTCAAATTTTAATCAATTTACTATTTTATTTGAACTATATTTTGGTAATTGAATTAAGATTAAATAAACTTTTCAGTGGACAAAATTATCAACTTTTACAGCGCTCTAAAAGCAGGGCCATAGCATTTGCTCATCTGCTCTAGAAGATCATATATAAATATTTTTACGTTTTGGTTTTTCTTTTTTTATTTCAAACAAGAGAATCCTCAATCTAATTAAGTTTTCAATCTCATCGTTTATTGCAGATTCTGTTAGCAGTTTGTTTGTTTAGCGACTTCTCTGAATAATTAATTAACTATTTTATTTTGTCAATATTTATTTTGGCTTGCAATTTTATGACAATGGCAATATTGTTCAATAATAAAGTATATTTACTTATGTAATAATAGAGTAAGTGCATAAAATAGGAAAAGTAATTAAAATAGGCGACATTATGTCCCTATATGTATATGCAGATTCTTTGGGGATGATATTAGAGGAAATTGGCCAACTTTGGCCAAGATCGATTATCGCAACCGAATTGACAAATTTTACAACCAGAATCGTTTTTTTTTTTTATATACATATATAAAAAGTTAAAGGCTTCTGAACTTTTCACAACAAACTCTAAAAATGAAATTGCTTAAAATTAATGGTTAAACATTTTGAATTGTCATCTTTAATATTGATAATTTGTGGGCATGGGCAGGGATAATATTTTTGATGGCCCTTTTGGGGGATATCAACTGTAAGTCAGGGCAATAAGGATGACGATGACGATGACGATGACGATGTTTGCCCCATCAATTTTTATTGAATGACATGTGACCATGGCCCAACTTTACTCTCGCCATTAACTTCTGAACACAAAGAAACAAATTGAAAAGTAGTCGTAATTGTAGGATACTATCAAAAATATCCTTGAGACAAAAACAAGTTGTTCGATGAAGGACAAAACTACAATCAAAATTTTGTATGCATTTGAGTGGTGCGTGTGTGTGTGTGTGTGTGTATGTGAAAAAAAGGTTTCGAATTTTTAGCACATTCATGACAAACTAAACCGATTATTTGTTTAGTTAGTCATTTATAACCTTGATTTATCAGTAAACTCAAATAGCTTTTGTCTTTGATGTAAGTGTGTGTTTTTAGGTAAACTTGCGGCCGCGTGTGTGTGTGTGTGTGTTTGTTATGTGTGTTTATTTATAGTTAGGTGTTTGGCATTGGTTTGGCAATTTGACTAGCACCTTCAATACCATTTCATCTGAACCGAATTTGCCTGGCAAGTGGCCACGTTGCCATTTGGCTTGATATACACCCACTCATCTACACACACACACTATAAACACACCTATACACAGGTAGACCGAATTCTGTACAAATGTTGACGTAGTTTTTAATAAACTTGTCAGCGCCGTGTCCCGGCGGAAGGAAGCAGCGAAACTAGCAATGCAGAAGAAACACCGACAAGGACGAGAATAAGTCAAATGGGGTAGGGTAAACGGTAACGGATGAGCATAGTAAGTATTTGACCTTCTAATGTAAAGTCTAAATTTACATTATGATTTAATTTATTTCCCAATACGTTTGTGGGTGCTGAGGAAAGGGTGTAAAAGGAATCAAAATGTGAATGCCCTCAAAATGGCAGCAAAATTTCTTGCTGGCTGCATGATGTAACTATGTTAATCTACAATTTTAACTACAAATGTAACTCATCTAAATAATTCAGAGGGTCAGATGCAAACGTTTATCTGAAAGCCCGGAAAAGTAGGCAAAACTTTTGTTTTGAAGGCCTCTCCTGTTTCTTGAATACTTTAAAGCTACTTGCGAGCCTTTTACTGACATGAACAGGCTCTGACTTCTTTTCTACCACTTCCACTTATCATCATCTTCATCATCATCGTTCACATCTACCTCGTCGTCGTCCCTCCCGACGAGTCCTTTGCATTAGCAAAATCAATATTAAGTAAAGAAAACTGGACCCAGACAGACAGAAAACTGGTGAAAATGACAAGAATGTCAACATAAGCACAAAACTTGCTACCAGCTTAAAGACTAAGTCCCAATCGCTTTTAAGAACCAACACCCCTCCCCCCCCCTCCACCACACTTACCCTGAGCCACCCCACAGCGTACTTTATACTCATCAAACATACATACTCACTCCATTCAGCATTTAAGCCAAAACTTTGCGGCGCGTCAAAACTATAAAATAAAATATATATATATATATATAATATATTAACCCACAAATAAGTCAGTATGATGACCCAACTATACCCAGTAAAAGACTGTAAAAGGAGTTTCATCATTAAGATGAATCCTTTAATAATGGAATGGATAAGACTTTCTATAGAATCTAACATTTACAGGGTACAACAACCGAAACACAACAAAATTGCCCCCAATGACATTGGCTATGCCTAGTCCCCAGGATTCAGGAGAAAGAGAGAGAGAGAGAGAGAAAGAGAGAGCGAAAGAGAAGAGAGGGGGGCGAGTATGGTTGAGCGGTTGGTTTATTGTGCGACGTCGCCGCTGTGCCCAATTGCTTTTACTTTTGGCGACATGCCGACCAAATGCGGAAGAGGGGCACAACCGAAGCAGCGGCAAGCAGCAAAAATTTCATTGACCTCATAAATTGCCAGCACAAGACTAACTATAACTAGAAGAAGAAACTAATCACCCGCACCACCCGCAACATAGAGAGAGAGAAAAAAAAAAGAAGAAAAACTAAAACGTGCGGCCTTTTAATGCCGTGCAGAAAGCAAAACAAAAATGTATATATGTATACATATAGAAGAAAGAAAAGTTATGTATAAACGAGGGTTCTTTCAAAAGTTATGATACTCAAGTGTGTTGACCATCGATCATTTGATTCGAAAAAAGAAACAATTTGCATTCGCTTGAATTTCCTTAACAAACTTAGCCCTTTCTCGTTCAAGCAATCGCAAAGGCTGATCTAGGGATGCGAGAAATTGGCAATCAAAAGTATGCAAGAGGCTGTAAAAGTATTAACTACCTACCTGTTGCATAACTTAGAGGGCTAAGTGCCTTCGTTTTGCATCAATATACATATATATAACTTTCAGCATTAAAAGAGATAACAGAACAAACAACAACAACCGCAAATATATAATTCTAAACATTTTCTTTGGCTTTGATCTAAAGTCAATTAAGAAGTAAAAACTTCTAAAACGCCTCTCGCCTATTTTGAACGATGGGTCAAAGCTTGCGAGAAAATTTAAATCAGTGATGGGGTTGTACCTAAAAGGCGGATGTAGGCGGAGCCAAAACGAATAAATTTAATGACTGTGGCTAAGGTTTATGCAAAATGCACAAGAAACTCAAATAAAATTAAGGTGAAATGCGAATAACAAAATAATGTGAAAGGAACACAATGCCTAAACGATATTGTTGTATAATATCAATAGCAAATATCGGCATATATGATATAGTAGTCGATTACTATTCTAAAGTAATTTTAATGATCATTTCTTTGTAGTCAAGTAAATAGAATAACTTATTGAGTAGAATGTCTTATCTCAAATATGATATCATACAATTTGGTTTATTATTCGATAAACTAAACAAAAGTGAATATAAAAATATGAAATCAGCATTTGCTAAGAGTTTACCTTGTATTATTTCTGAACAATCGATAGAAAATACGGCTTAGATGAAAACATTTTGCCAGACTGTACAGTCGTGGATATCTATTATTCTGTTGTCCTTATCTACTTCTAAATATGACAAACATATTTATAGAGCAACAAACAATAGGATAGACAAACAAAAACCCTAACCATCAAGTGAAAGAGAGAGAAGGCAAAGGATAGGTCACCCTATGTCACATTCTCCCTCTCTAGCATACAAAACTTTGCCTTTGATCGCTGCCTTTTGATAAGCGTCAGCAACATTGTGACACCGCTTCCAGCTGTGAATGTAAAGAGGGGAGCGATGATTTAGCTTACTCTCTGACATTAAATGCAACATACTATGAAATATACAATTCTGAAAGAACTGAAATCGACAAGCACCCGGGCTCAAGTGAAGCACCTTCAATTGAGCCATCCACCATTTACCATCCGCTAGTCAGAGCCACTCACCACCCGCTACTACTTACTAACCATTTGGCCAATGCTTGTGCTAAATGCGATTACCATGGCTCGATTACTTTTATTTCGTTTACTGCATACTTTGAGGCGGTGGCATGAAAATGACTTTTCGCAACAAACAGAGAGAGAGAGAAAGGAAAAAAAGAAAATAACAAGGAAAATGAAAACGAAACGTAACCAAATGAAAATGGCAGAGAAATTAGCATGCAATGACTAAAACGACCAAGAACACCGAAATAAAAGTAACAAAACGGTATGAGTAAGAGTGACTGACTAACTCTCTACCCCCTCTCGTTGACTCTCTCTCTGGTTCTTTGAATTCTCTTAGCCTTTTGGGGGTAGTTTATTTCCTCTTGTTTTTCTTGCGCTTTTGCTTCTTAGTGGCCCCTCTGTTGCTAATAGGGTAATGGCGTGCGGATGGGCGGATGGGCGGCTGAAGCACAAGCAGAAGCAGCAGCACCATGTTGTAGGTGTTAAGTAATGAGACAAAGCACACACACACACACACGACACACACAAATTTAGGTTGCTTGTTTCTTTTATTCGTTTTTTGTTTTGTATGGGACTCTTCTCATTTCAATTTCCCACAAATTTGAGGACTACCACAAGCTAAAAGTAATAATGTCAATTCATTCAACAAACAAAAGCAAAAGTCAATAAACACTACAAATTGATATCAATAATCAGGTGTATGATTACCTTTATCTTACATAATCTTGCATGTGTCTAATCATATTATTTTTGGGTTCACTTTATTATAAATGGATCTCTTATAGATAGCAGATATTGCATATCTTTAATATTCATTTGGAGTAGAAACAATTTGTTGCATACTTCTCGGGTTGTGGAGCAGTAGCAAAAATTTCACACTAACAAAAAAAACTAAAATGCCCGACAAACGAGTCATATATGTACATATATGTATGTATATATACATATATAGAAATAATTGTTCTTTTTTTGTTTTGTCTATTCTTGTTTTATGCTCAAAAACTTGAAATTCGATTTGTTGCGTGTGTTAAACCCGAACTCGACGCCAACTGAACGCCAACTGAACTTATCAGTCACTCAACTGAGCGGCAGCAGCAATGCCGCCGACAACAACGAACAGTGTGTGTGTGTGTGTGTGTGTGTGTGTGTGAGTATTTAGCCAAGGACGTAGCCAAAAGGGCAATGCTAGTTGATAACTTCTATAGAATAGGCTTTATACTAACACTAATTACCAAAAAGAAAAACTGTTACTTTCAGCAATTCCAAAAGCTTTAAGGATTGAAAATGGACTAAAAATGCAGTAACCATTATAACTTAAACTTAAATAAAACTCTAATAGACTTCAGGGAGCAACATTTCAATGATTTGTAGTTTTAAGACGTACCAATTGATAATGAAATCTACATCTATCAAGTAAACTCACTTGCTCCTTGAATATAACCTTTCACCCTTTGAGTCCCCAATATATATATGTATATACAGGCAAATATGATGTTTTGGAAATTGTATATAAGATAAAATATACAGTGGTGGACACATTATTATGTCCTATGTTGTTTAGCCGAGGCATTTCATAACAAAATACCCCAGGTTAGACTGAACAAATTTCTATGATAATTTGAGATACTACAACTATAATTTTGTTATTCTCGAGCACCGACGCTAGGTGGAGTTATCTTTTATTATTATTATTTTTTACCTATTGACTCTTTAAACAAGTTGTTGGTCTATTAAAAAAAAACAAGAAAAAATGTATTCAAAATTTTTTTGAAATTAGATTTGGGGTCAATTGAAGCTAAGCAATTTTCTCATAATTTTAGACTTTTAATTTTAAAGTATTATTTTTGGTTTAATCTATAAGAAAAATTAATTCAAGTCTCCATCGAATGAGACATACATATGTATAAAAACTATATTACTTTCAAGGCTTTAGAAAAATATATATCCATATAATTTTTAAACATAAACTTTAAATCAATCTAGTATTTTCTTCAGCCAGTAATTTGGACATTTTCTAACCGATTTGCCATTTTAAAATGGCACGAAATGCAAAAAAATTGTTTTCGATTCGACATAAAGACATGAATTTTTGAAATACTCTAAAAACTAACTAAATTAGAGCTTCATTTAAATGAAGGTTTATTGAATAATTTTGTTAAACTTTTCAATTTATGTGTCTAGTTTGAAAAGATAATAAAGATTAATAATTGGTGTGATTTACATTTTAGTTCAATTGATATTTAATGCATTAAAATTATGTATCACTTTTTTTTTGGCGAAGTTAAAAGTTTTTGTCAATTTTACAGAATTTTTAATTGCTATTACTCTTAAGTAAATTAATAAATAAATGTAGTATAATGAATCAAACTTTGGGCATATGTGGCTAATTCGGCACTTGATCATCATCAATCATTCGTAAAAGCATATTGAACTCGGGAGACTATAAAAGGAAATTTTAGTTATGAACAATCAAGTTATAATTTTGTTTAACATTATAATGTAATTTGCCCAATTAAGTACTCTATATGAATGTATATCAAGTTGTATATTTATTTTAAAATGATTGTAAAAAAGAAAAGATCTGAAAGATCTTTGGCCTTTTAATTACTCCTTCTTAGTTACGCTTATGCTTTCGTGGGTGTGGGTGTTGCGAGGACAACGAGCAAACAACAACAACATGTTGTACCACACATGGACGCTCACACACACACACACACACACACACATGCTCCATGTTGTACATAGACACATACATACATATGTATATGTAGCAAAACTGTAGAGAGCATTGTTCACTGCACATTTAGCTCTTAGGTTTGACTGTCTACTCTTCCTGCCTTGCAGTTAGACGAGCCTGGCCTGGCCTGGTCTAGCCTGCCTTGGAGGCCAAATGCAAGTTTTTTTGGCTCAATCCTCTCTATCACTCACACTCAGTTGCAGTCTTTCTCTCTGTATATGCATGCACATAAATACATACATATATACTTGTATCTCAGTTGTTGTGTGTTGCCTATCTAAGTTAGTCATGGCACACCTCGCTCTAGTCCCCCGCCCCGCTTATATGTAACATTTTGCGATTGTTTGGAGGTAAATGTAAATGCAAAATTGATCAATTTGAGCGTCAAGTCTTTGAAGAGTTACCCCCAAAAGGCATACAGAGAACATTAAACAGCGGCAGACAATTGTATTACCCTAGCACATTTGTCCTTTCTATTTTTTTGTATCTCTTAACCCTCAATTCTCAATCTCCCTACTTCTCTTAGTCCCTTTGCCACATCCGTCTGCTCCAAATTTAAATTGCTGGCCACAAACGTTGTGTGAGTGTGTTTGAGTGTGTGTCTATGTCCTGTCGTGGCATTCAATTGACTGAGGCCACTTTTAGCCCACCTCAGTGACGGATTTCGAGGGTAAATCTGAAAAGAGCTGACATGGATTAACTAAACTAGTACAGTCAATGAGTAACTGACTGAGGAAATGAATTCACTCATAAAAAAGTGAGTCAGTGAACTTTTTCATCAGATAAAATTTGTGAGACACCACTACTCTTTTAAAATATTAATTCATTATCACTTTCCCCCTCATCAGTTTCACTTTAAAGCTTTTAGCTTAAGTATGCCATATTTAGATTCTTTTTAAATTATAATAAATTAAAAAAATTTAAATGAATATGCAAAAATAAAAAAGAGATATCCGACTTTTCTAAGAAGTACTACAACAGCTTAGCCCCAAAGCAGGATGAAGTTTCCCTAAGAGTTCAAATCAATATGTATTTCAAATGTGATCTAAAAGAAATCCTCGTATCCTGGCTAATATCTTGCCCTCTTAAATTATAGTACGGCCCTGGTCAAAGTTTCTGCAACGCCTTAATTGTGTTAGTGTTACACATTTGCCTGTCATAAATGGCCATTGACGGAGGGATTGCACTAAGCCTAAGTGTGTGTCTGTGTGTCTGTGTGTGTGGGTGGTGGGTTAGGTCTACATTATACATGCATGTTGATGTACATGATGTCTATGTATATATATATATACATATACATATATACATACGTATGTATATAGGTTACACCGACTGCAAGAGCTCCTGCCTTGTGGGCCTTACAACTTACAGATAATACAACATAAGCCATATGCCTGTTTAAATATAGAGTAGGATATAGACATGCACATCTTCTAGAGTCATGTGTGTGTGTATGTGTGTGTGTGTTGCCCACACGATTTCAATCAGACCAACCACTTACAATCCAACAACAACGTACGAACGATGACCAACAACCCATTTAAAGCTTCATTCTGTAAGTAAAAAGAAAAGTAAACCAACTAACAGGGTTGCCACATAATTCGATTATCGCCATGCAATTGCTGACTGAGTGACTGACTGACTGACTGACTGGATGACTGGCATGGGTCTCGTCTCATGTGGATAAAAAAGTGTAATCCCCACATGGATAGATGTGTCCCGAATGGGTGACCATGTATGTACATATTTCGCTTTGGGTGTTGCCTAGGGAGTGGCAAAAATGTTAAAGTGAAAATGCATTCAGCTGGGCTTTCATCTGTATACATACATATGTAAATAAATGTATATATGTATATTATATATACATACATACATATATACTTCAATGTGTCATAGCCAGCATTTTCAATGGTCGATGAGATGAAAAGAAATTTAAGCTGCAACAGTATAACAATATATTCCGTAATCAATAAACGTAATTAAATATAAAAGTTTTCTTGGTTGCTAGGTGGCCACTTAATTGCAAATACTATAGGGTAACTAAATTGGGTAGGCCAGACACAACGAACTGGTCAGTCGATTTTGATTAAAAATCGAAATTAAGGAAATATTTACAACTTATTGTAAGAGGTTGCATTTTCAAAAGGGTTGAAATTACTTTATTAATTCATTAAACACCTTCATTTTCCTCAATGGTACTACATACATATATGTATATAAATATTTCCTGAAAATTTGAAGACAATATAATGTTCGGAGATTGACTATTTTGAAAAACGGGAAAAACCAAAGTTTACTGTCTAATAACAATATAAAGACACTTTTCAAAATCGTTAAAAGAACTTACAGAGTTAAGAATTGGTATAATAAAGTTTTTTTTTCCAAATTATTGAACAGTTTTCAAACAATTTTTGATAATTTTATACATGAACGGATCTATTAGGATCCCTCAAAGTATCAATATTCCCAATTTAGTTTGTTAAAGGCAAAGTTTTTACAATAATTTTCTTGGTTTGTTAATGGCAACGCTTTCACAATATTTTGTATATTGTAAGCTTTGCCAAGCTCTTTCCTTTCATTACATTACAATTCCCAACTAGTTTTAGTTTTAAAGAGACAGAGGTTCTTTAGAAATGTCTGCTGATAATAAAACTCAAAGGCTCTTGAAGCTAGCTAGTTTTTGGGCTGCCTTTGAAATAATCTTTTTTGAAGATTGATTTCGAGCCAGCTTAAAGGGAATGTTTTATTGATATTTCATATAATTTTTTCCTATTTTTTTGGCTGTGAATTATTAAAATGGTCGAGCGTATAATTATAAATTCTCAAACTGAAATGCAACCTTCGATATTTACTGAATTTTCTAAGTCGAGAATCTTAATTTTTTATTCGATCACTCAACTATTTTTTTTCTCAAACTCCATTTTGGCAAATTTCTAAACGATTTCAAAAAGTTGCATCTACCCTTTAAGTGCTTGGTATAAAAACTTTTTGCGGCAACTTTGAGTTTGCTTTTAAGGACAACAATAGCCAAAGCTAGATATATAAAAGTATATACAAAAAGATAGACAGTATACATATATATTTACACGACATAATAATACACAAGCAACAAACAAGAAAAGGTGGAAATGCGATAAAAAAAAAGAACCCATAAACAATTCTTATGACTAAACTAATCGATCTCCAATGTTTTTAGACTTGGAATAATTTCATTGCATTTCTTGGAGTGTCCAAGCTTTTTGGATACTTTGTTGAGCTGCCAGTTTAATGGATCACTTAGATAGTCCCTGAAAGAGAAATGAAAGGAATGATATCCAAACTGCTAAGCCCAGTCAATAAAGTAATTACCTTTGTTCTTTGAGCAATTGCATCCATTGTTTCTTTAGATCGGACATTTTGCCGGCATTTCCGCCATATTCTTCGGGCATCATGGATTGTGGGAAATGTTTATAGGGTGTATCGGCATTCGGTAGATGAAAATGTATCAATTTAAAGACTTCACTCTTAATGAAAGGTTTGACAACGGTTAATACTTTATCCAGATATGATGGACAATTGATGACATGGATTTCCTTAAGTCGTACGGGATGTGCCTCTTGGACAAATTTCATATAGACACGTAGAGAGCTGAGCACTGTTTTGGTCAAATGGCGTAGGGTATAACCGGCCATATCGAATATGGGAATCTCACCGTCCGATAGACGGCCGTCATTCTCGGTGGCGAAACGGCAATCAGCCACCATGAAGAAGACCTTAATGCCAGCTGTAAAATTAAACTGTGCCAAAAAAGACAAAAGGTTTATTATTATTATTATTTTAAGCTAGTGGGCGGCGGCATTAAGTTGGCTTACCTTGTCCGCATCGAAGTCAATCAGGCGATAAAAGAGTAATTTATTATTTTCCGGTGTCAAACCGGGCAATGGTATTAAATCGCTGCAGAGAAGCGAAGGAAGGTGGCCAGATGTGTGTGTGTGTGGGTGGGGGGAAAGAAAAATCATATAAACCGGTTGCAAGCAACACCCACACTTTTCGTTTCTTCTTTTCTTTTTGTCATACTCACGCTACTTGCAACAACTGCTGGGAACTGGCATCCATGGGATCACGATCAATGAATATGTGGGCATGCTTATTCCTCAATGTATAATTCAGTTCCAGCAAACGTTGTGAGGCACTTACATCGCCGCGAGTTGTGTGCAGAAAGCGACGCAACAATTTTGAAGCTGCAAGGGAGACCAAAATAAAAGTTGCAGTTGCAATTGCAATTTTCCAGTTGTGTCATAGAGAAAGACAAAGCGAATAGGAGAGAGAGAGAGAGAGAGGGAGGCAGTAATGGAGAGTGTGGAAAGGAGTCAATTTGTGTAGTTGCACACAAATACAAGTTATATAATCAATTATTACAAATTTCTTGGGCCGGGAATCGCGTGGTGAATGGTTAGATGGGTGGTTAAATTTCCCAGAAATCAGTGGATTTCAAAACCTAAGAAAACTCCAGAAAAAATTTTATCGAAAAAAAGTAAAATATTTGAATTTATTCATTGCTTTTATTTATTAGCCTCTGAAGTAAGTCTTCTTCAGAGTTTTGTGTTTTTATTTTGAACCTATCAACAATCATAGCAGATTAATGTACATTATAGTTGAAATATTTTTCCATCAGTCATCAACAAAGTTAATAAAAAATAATCATTTGACATTCTAAAACCTAATAACTAAACAAACTTCTATCTTAAGGGGATAGTTGGGCAGGTTTTTGCTTTAAAATTCTTATTTTTGTGATGAAAAATATCTCAGTTGATGGAAAATTTCTTTCTTAGTTTCAGTAAAAAAAAAATATTTTTGTATAAATTAATATCGTAAACGACGTCAGGCCAAAAGACTTAAAAACCACACACAAAACTAAGAAATGCAATTGGAGAAAATTTAATTAAAATTTGAGATAAACTATTTTACTTAGTTTTTCTTCAAAGAGTTTATATGTATAAGATTTAAAAAAAGACAACAAACGTTTATCTAGCCCAAAACTGGGAGGTTGTTTTTAAAAAAAAAAAACTTTATGAACTACATTTAAATCTATATACAATAACTAACTACTTTCATTCGAATTTCTTTTTAAAGTTATATGGAAGTCCGCAAAAGTTTAAAAACATCTTTAATATTACTGCTACATCTCTAAAACCTTTGGAGAAATTGTAGGCCAAGTCAAATCAATCGAGTCTACTTTGTTTCCCAAACAACAAAAGAAAAAAAATTTTAATTTTCCGGAAAATTTCAAAAGGATATTTTCATTTTTCTATTGCTAAACATATAATTTAAATTTTTTGCTTTTGTTAAAAAAAAGCTAAATAAACAAATACTTTACTAGGAAAAATGAGAAACTATTTTAAGTATTTTTTAGCTAATAATTTTAGTGCTGGAAATCGGGCATTTTTTTTTGGGAAAATCATTTTAGGATATAAAACTTTTACCAGTTTCAGAGGTAAAGAGTAAAGCGAGAATCCCTCATTTCCACATTTAAATAAAAAAGGGTTAGAAACTTTGATTGGTCAAGTATATTTGAAACGTTTTAAATTATTTTGAATAGAGTTTTTGAAACCTACTTTTGTCTTTATGGACTTCTTAACGTATACTTAATATATACTAGTACTTTAAATACTTGTACTTTTTACTGTACATTCCCATTGATTCTCCATTTATAATTCCCCTGTAAAACCCACAAACCAACTTTTGGTTCAAACAAAAATTTAGATATAACTTTATTTAAGCTTGTGGTTGTGGCTGTTTTTTATTAACTTCATTTGGCTTATTAACTGGGCTTACATATATTTTGTGGGAATTGCGGTTGCGTTTTAATCCATTGCTGCAATTCGATAACACGTTTCTCCATTGCCAACTCGTGTGCATCATCATCATCTTGATTTTTATGCACCATAGTTGAGCACGCGATTCTAAAGAAGAAAAATAGAGATGCCGAACCAATAAACAATAAACTTAAAAAAAATATACACACACACACACACAAATAACACTAACAAAATATAGATATGTATCCCAAAAAGCGCGTCTGTACGATGCTAATTCGCGACTGCAACTGATTTGCCGGTTTGGGATTCGGAATGGTCTCTGAAGTGAAGTTTAAGTCGATGTTGCTGCCTCTGCTGCTGCCGCTGCGGTCGACGTCGTTGATCGCAAAATAAAAACAAAAAAAAAAAAATTATTATAAAGTTAATGGTTTTTTGGCCAGTTGGGGCACCGAAATGGTTATACACTACACCAAGCAGGATCAGCAAATGCTAAGGACCCCGAGCTTTTAGAGTTTGCTGTTTAGGTAAATTGACAAAAATTTGATTTGATGAATTCTGAAAATTCTTAAAATCTTTAGCTTTTCCAAATTTTAACCAATTTATAAAAGTGATTTATCATTAAAATTCATTAAATATCACTTTTAAATTGAATTGTAAATCAAGTTATCTTTTTAAATTAGTCACATCAATTGCAAAGAACAACAAAAAATTCCAATAAACCTTTATTTCATGAAGCTCTAATTTAGACAAATTTTAGAGTATTTCAAAAATTCATATCATTATTTTCAAGTTAGAATAATGTCTTTCGATCTGCATTAAAACCTCGACAATTCATTTTCTTGCCAATTTTTTTTTTTTTTAAAATCCATATGTTTAATGCCATTTTAAAATATACTAAATTCCAATTTAATTGAGATCTAACAATTTTAAATCGGTTAGAAATTGGCCAAAATACAGCCTGGAAACGAAAAGCAGCTTGGCCAAAAATTTAAGTTTAAAAATTGAACAAAAAACATTTTTTTTTTTGCGAATTGTTTTTGACTGATTTATTATTCTAACTTTCACTTTGGAAAGTGATCTTTCAATTGCATTATGACCTCGAAAACTTATATTTTGGATTGCTATGGTCCCCGCGCTGGCTTAATCCGGCACTGGTAATGATACAATTCTTAATTCTCAATTTTTAGTTCTTCAACATTTGGATTGTTATTTTTGTTTCAAGAGATATAACTTTATGAAATCATACTCAAAAGTAACTAATTGATCAAGTATTTAATGTACCCACTCAATTTGTAAGGGTATAAGAAAAAAAGATGAAAAATTAAAGTACCCCACAATGCTGACTCTGACTCTGGAAAAACATTATTGCAACTACAACTGGCTATGCGGTCGACATAATTTGTAGTACATATATGTACATACATACATACGTATACACATACATGTGTATGTGGTTGGATGGCTGATGCGGCAGAGGGGTTGGGATAGGGGTTTGTAGATCAGACATACAGGTGATGGGATATATCTTTTGTGCTATTTACGTAACCCAGTCAAGTGTTTTTAGTGCGTGTTCAGAAGGTCAAAGTGGGCATTGTACTCAATATTTGGGGTACAATTCTACGTGTCTCTCTCCCCCTCTCTCTCTCTCTCTCTCTTTCTCTCTCTTTCTTACTCATACACGTGGCCAAGAAACTTCTTGGCCCAAATTTGGTTTTGGGGGAGCCATGGAATAGAGCGTTTTATCGCGACATTGGCAAACAAAAAATAGTTTTTTGTTTTCGTATTGTTTTTTTTTTTTTTGTTTTTGGTTGGGCCAGACCCAGGCGATTCCAAGTTGCGCTCCACTTGTTATGCCGCTGGCCAACTGGCTGGCTGGCTGACGGACTGGCCGGCTGGTTGTACGTGTTTCGCAAGTTAAACTATGTTTGTATGTAACTTAGCCAGCAACCGCAGCAACATCGCCAACAACAACAACAACAACAACAACTTGAATTAAAACAAAACTGTCAAAAAGAAGAAGCACATCCCAGCGAAAGCAGCTAAAAACTAAAATCAAAGCAAAATACAAAATGAATACCACCTCCTCCCACTCCCACTTCCAGTTCCAGTTCCTCTACTGCACCCGACCCCACCACATACCCCCCATCACTACACTTTACCACAATCTAAAAGCCAATACGATTATCAAATTATTTAGCATTCATTTAATGCAATTCTTAAATTAAAAACAACATAAACAATGAAAAGAAAACGTCTGGCCTTGTCCAATGACCAAATGGAACTTTACCACCAACTTCCAACTTCGACCAAAAACCAAAAAACAAAAACAAAAATAAATAAAAAACGCAAACCCACAATAAACGTAAATGCTAACAGCCCCAAAATTGAAATGTAGTCAACAATTTTGGTTATGGCCATGTGAAAAATTATATGACCAAGTTGCCGGTCGGACTACTCTATGGCGTTTATATTGTTTGGCGGGTTTTTCATTTTTAACAACCTTCAATTAAGCAGACACATATTTGCTATAAGGAAGTAATTGAGAAAAATTGTGTGAAATTTTCCCCATACATGTAGATATGGATTATCGTGATCGATAAATTGTACAATAATGAAAACAAGTTACATAAACTTACATACCAAATAGGTTTCGAGAATGGGTATAGGTAAACCTCTGACAACATCTATTCTAAGCAACGCCATGTAACGATCCTGCGATCCATTAAAATGTCCTTTGTTCAATCTTAATTCGGCATAGAGAAATTTGAACTTAGATTTTCTTACAAAATTAGTTGGCAAAGCAAATTTAAAGTTCTAAAATCAACTCAAGAATTTTAATTTGTGAATATTGTTGGCTCTTTTTCTTAAAAAATTATATATTAAAATTAGATAGCGTAATGACATCATGATCTGATCATGATAAACACAAAATGTCATTGAAAACTGGCTGCATCATGGCATCAAAATGGCCTAAGAACATTAAGAAATCTGTTAACAAAAAAGCAAACTAATTATCATATATTTCAACGATTTTGGTCGACTTGTCTATGGCCTGTAAGTACACACATAGTGGGTCAATCATCTTGACTCTCGGTTTATGTTTTTTAAGAGATTGTGCAAAACAATTTGTACTTTTTGGGTTGCAACAGAATATGCTGATTGTTGGCAACAATTTTAGCATATGCATTTTGTATGCATTTTTTTGGCAAAAAAATTTTCGCAACCCACTAATGGAAATCTCATCCATCATCGTCGTCATCATCAACATCATCATCGTCACGATTGTTGTAGAGTCCAGCAGTAACTAAATGCAAATACATATGCAAAATGCCTAATTGCATTAACTTGTGGAGTTTTTTGTGCAGTCATCTGTAATGGGTTTTGGTTTCTTTGTATTTCGTATTATTGGCGATAAAAATACATTAGAATTCCTAAAAATGTATAAGCCAACAGAATTGCAATGTTTATTTACCCAAAACAAAAAGAAACTTTATATTTTTGAAAAGGCATTTAAAAGCATAAAATAAAATTCAATTCAATTAGGTTCCACAATAACGTTAGTCATTAGTACAGCCAATTTAGCTATTTTTTCACCAGCTCTGGTGGCCCATTTTTAGCGAAAGCGGAAAAATTCAATTTCCACCAGTTTGAAAATATTTTTAAATATTGCACAGTAGTTTACATTTATTGGATGCCAGTTTAAAAATATCGTATAACAGTTAATGAATATTTTATACCAGTTAAAAAGTTTCCAAAAGTTCATAGCCTTTTTTATGGATTTTGTTAACGAAATACCAGAAATACACATACAAAATATACCAGAAATACACAAAAATACCAAAAAAGAGACAGAAATACCAGAAAGACACAAATTTCCAAAAAATCAAAAGAAGATCGAAAAACCGCATTCTAAATTAACCAAAAAAGAGAAACGAAAAAAAAAAACAATCATAACAATAACAACATCCAGACAGCTTAACTGGAGGTAAATTTAATATAGTTTAACAACAACAACAATAACAAAGCTGCTAAACACACCGAAGCATCAGCGTTCCAGTTGTGGCAAGAAGAAGCACGTGCAACACAAGCGAGGGGTGAAAAAATTGCAACAACCCGCGGAGTTGTCCTCGAACCACATTCTTAGCTCTTGTGTTTGTGTATTTAAATGTACAATTTTTTATATATATACATATATAGGTTTTGCAACAATTTAATATAAAACAATGGTGCCCATTGGAGCCGTGCATCCCGGCCATCCCGGTGTTGTGCATCAACCGCAGCCACCACAACCGATGCCCACAGCTCCCAGCGGACCGAATACTCTACAACCCAGCTCGGCATCATCCACATCGTCGAACACAACCTCCAATAAAAGTTCATTGTCAGTGAAACCGAATTATACATTAAAATTCACCCTAGCCGGTCATACCAAGGCCGTTTCAGCGGTGAAATTTAGTCCCAACGGCGAATGGCTAGCCAGTTCATGTAAGTTAAAAGTTTATCCCATTTGCCCTGATACTCGTTTTTGGTATTCAACGAATTGTTCTTTAATTAATTCAGCTGCTGATAAACTTATTAAAATCTGGGGTGCCTACGATGGTAAATTTGAAAAGACCATTTCTGGTCATAAATTGGGCATCAGTGATGTGGCGTGGAGTTCGGATTCACGTCTTCTTGTCAGTGGCAGCGATGACAAAACCCTCAAAGTATGGGAGCTAAGCACCGGCAAGAGCCTAAAGACCCTCAAGGGCCATAGCAATTATGTCTTTTGCTGCAATTTCAATCCGCAATCGAATCTGATTGTTTCGGGCAGTTTCGATGAGAGTGTACGCATTTGGGATGTCCGCACTGGCAAATGCCTGAAAACGTTGCCTGCTCACTCGGATCCGGTGTCGGCGGTGCATTTTAATCGCGATGGCTCCCTCATTGTCAGCTCCAGCTATGACGGTCTATGCCGCATTTGGGATACGGCCAGTGGACAGTGTCTAAAGACACTGATCGATGATGACAATCCGCCAGTGAGTTTCGTCAAATTCTCGCCCAACGGTAAATACATATTGGCTGCTACCCTTGATAACACACTCAAGCTGTGGGATTACTCCAAGGGCAAGTGCCTAAAGACGTATACAGGACATAAGAATGAGAAATATTGCATATTTGCCAATTTCTCCGTGACTGGTGGCAAGGTAAAATACACACCCACGCTCTACAAGATAGAAATCGAATCCTTATCCTGATATATTTATAAATTTTTGTTCATTTTGCAGTGGATTGTTAGCGGTAGTGAGGACAATATGGTGTACATTTGGAATTTACAAAGCAAAGAAGTTGTACAAAAGCTTCAGGGACATACTGATACCGTCCTCTGCACTGCCTGCCATCCCACAGAGAATATTATTGCTTCTGCTGCTCTTGAAAACGATAAGACCATAAAACTATGGAAATCGGATACATAGAGAAGGCGGCAGCCTATCGCTGGTATCCAGCCCTCCTCCTTCTCCTTTCCCACGCTTTACAATCACACACAACACAAAAACAAAAACAAAATACACATATACATTTCTTTTATAATCTTATTTTAAACAAATTTTAGTTATAATTACTCCTAAGCCTGGAACCATAATCTTAATAACCAACCACCCCACCCCAATCCCAATTGAGTTTCTCATTCCTATTATTTTGTTTTTTTTTTATTTGTTTTTTTTTTTTATTTGTTTTTTTTTTTATTTGTTTTTTTTTTTTATTTGTTTTTGTTTTTTCCCCCTTTCTACTCAAATCACATTCTATAAAGCAAAAAGCGGACACTGAAACCTGCGTTTGGCAAAACACTACGAAAGACCGGTGTCCATATAATATGTATAAAATATTTATTAGCCAGAAAACAAAAATTATAATAATTACAAGAGAGAAAAACAAATCGGAAAACTAAAACAAAAAAAACACTCCCCCATTATAGGCTTTAACACACACACCCCAAAACATAAAATATACAAATTTGTCAAAATTGATAATTCTTTTGGTGGCAAGACATTGTATAACTTAAATTTAAGCATAAAACTCTATATATACAAAAAGAATAAAATAAATTTATATATTAAAACGACATATAACACATATCAACTACAATTAATGTAAATTTCCAATAAGAGTAATTTCGAAATATGTATTTCTATTTTCCAAAGGTGTTATATGTTTTTCAAAACATTTGTTTTTAATTTTGGGTAGAATTATACATTTAGACTCGATTTGAATTTGTTCAACATATCTTGGTTCAAAACAATGACAACATCTAGACACATTTAAGTGCCTAATGGAATTTTGCTGATTTTATAGAGAGAGATTGTAATTTTAATCGTTTCTACCATATTTTTTTTTTTTTTTTTTAAATGCCCGTTTTTTATAATTTCAGTTTATAATTCTTCTTAAAATTTGAGTAGTGTTGGCTAACGGTAGCACTAAGAAAAGTGTCACCATATTTTTGGCATTTGCTGATTGTGATATTTGGTACGGTCACTCTACTCACGATTCTCCATTTTTCCCGCCTTTTTTTATGGAGAATACATTTATTAATCAGCGAACGAGCCATAAAATTATTAACTGAAACCTGCGACGCACATGCACAAAACATTGCCAAGCCGTAACCAGTGTGCGCTATTAAGTGACAAGTGAATACAAAAACGGCGCAAAGCTATCATCTGTCTCTTTCTCGTTGTCATTGCGCGCCCGCCAATACCAACACCACCGCGCCAACACCGTCCCCGGACCCCAACCCCCCGTTGCTGCTGCTGCTGACGGCAGCAACAAAAAAAAAAACGAGCAAAAAAAAAATAATAATATAAAAAATATAAAGAAAACCAGAAGTGAAGTAAACCAAGTCAAATAGCAAAAATAGCAAAAGGAATAGAATAAGGAACAAGATGAGCAACGATGTACATAAGCAGGAATTGGGTGCCGAAGTGGTTGCCATTGGTAGTGTGGGCGGCGGCGGTGGTGGTGAGAGTGGAGTTAACAGAGCCTCCGCCTCTTCACCCAATTCGGGTGCCGCCTCCACTGACGATGCCCAGGAGAATACACGAGCCATATATGAGAATTTATGCCGAGAGCTAAACATGGATCGTCAGACTGAAGAGGATGGCTACAAAACATTTCAGGAAGTGTGTCAACGCTGCTCTTTGGAGGTAAGTAGTCGATCCACTTCATCTATATTCATCTACATGTATATTGTTTCGCCTTGTTTGTGGCCAGGGCGATGTAAGGCATTGGTTGTGTTGTTGCCTCTACATGGCGTGCCGAAAGTTCAGCATGCCCACGGTAAATGGAGAGGACGCTGTGGTACGGGGTAATGGTGTTTCCCTCAATAATCTGCTGAGATGCTGTCAAATAAGGTGAGCAATCGAATTGTCTCACTTGGACTACAGAAAATTAATGTGTATTTTGTGTACTTTAAGCATCTACGATTTCAAGACCAAGATCAAACAATGGTGTGATATGGCCAATCTTTCGCCGGATTGTAAAAATCTTATTGAGGTTGTTGATCGCAAATTTAGCATCACATTTACTTTATATAAGAACTATCGGGTCATCTTTGAAACAATCTTTCTATGTCCTCCCAACGAGAAGAAGCACTCCAAGTACAGGTAAGATATACATATGCATAATATCTCATTTGTTTTGGAATCAATTTTGGCATGTAATTACCCATCTATTGATTCAATCATTCGTTCAGTTCTTTGCATGCCAATCATACCAGTCACGGCAGATGCTCCTACATCAAATTGGACGACATCTGTTGGCGTCTCTTTCTCTGCGCCAAGAATCAGAAACCGGCAACAACTGTTGATTTAGTTACATCGTATAATCTTATGATCTGCTGTATTGATCTGATCTATGCCAATGTGTTGGCCGAAAAACGCTCTGATCTCATAAATCCCGACTTTGAGGGTCTGCCATCGAACTGGAATTCACCAGATTTCCGGGCCAGGGACAATTGTATACTCGTTTATTTCTGCGAAATGTCAGCTGAGGCCAAAGCCATGAAAGAGACATTATTTCCCAAAATCATTGCCAGTTTCTTTCAGGCGAAGGTAAGCCATTGATCTCCCATTCAATCAACATCTCTCACTCACTCATTTTTACTGCCGCAGACGATTTATGGAAACAAGGATACCATGCTGGGACTATTGGCCCATGAAAACTGTGAACGCAATCTGAGATCTCTGAACATCAGCTATGAGCAATATGTGCTGAGTGTTGGCGAATTGGATGAGCGTATCCTAAGTGCCTACGATGCCAATGAGCATACAAATCTCAATGAGCAGGCCTTGAAACCACCTGTAACGCCATTGACACGCAAACAGGATTTACCATCCCATCCTACAGCGTCAGAGCAAAAATTTGAGGCGGTACAAAATGCTACAAAAAATGTTAAACAATTGCTCGCATTTAGTGGTATTACCGAGCCAACAGATTTTGTAAAGTGAGTGATTTCGAGTTTATCTTTTCATTTGCACTCTCATTTATTCACATATTCCACTAACTAATAATTTTAGGCAAGCTGGGGAAGATGTGGTTGCAAAACTGATGCAAAGTATCAAACAAATGAAGCAAAAATTTTTAGCGAAATATCCGGAAGGCAATGATCGTATCGAATTGGCCGAATGCAATTTTTACTATCTACTCGATCATATATTGCGTGCCGAAACTGAACAGAAATTGAACAAAACCAAAATTGATCTCAAACGTCAACTGGTGCAGAAGGTATCGTTGTCCATCTTTAATGTCACCCTAATGGCGTGCTGCGTGGAACTGGTGCTGGCGGCATATGAAACCGAATGGAAATTCCCATGGATAAACGACTGTTTCAGTATTAGTGCCTTCGATTTCCAGAAAATAATTGAAATTGTGGTACGCCATGGCAGTCGTGTGGGCTTTCTCAATCGCAGCCAGATCAAGCATCTCAATTCAATTGAGGAGACGTGTCTCGAGCGTCTGGCCTGGTCACGCACCTCGCCCGTATGGGAGATGATTGCCTCTGCTGTGAAACCGTTGCCCACATCATTGGATGTGAATCGTGATCAAACAGCTGGAGCACTGCAAATATTTTTAAGAAAAGTCTATCTTCTGGGTTGGCTGCGCATACAGAAATTGTGCTCTGAATTAAATTTAAGCAATCCAACGCCAGAAAAAGTTTGGCATATATTCGAACATTCGATAGCGCAGGAAACGGGTCTAATGCAAGATCGTCATCTCGATCAAATCATTATGTGTGCAATATATATTTACATAAGAGTAAGTACAGTCCCAAAAAAAAAAAAATAAGAATCTCACGATCCAATTAAACTATACCTACATATATATAAATAGAGACAGCATGCTCCAAGCAGCCATCTCCTTCTAACCATATAACTATTAAACTAATCACTATTATTCTCTCCCTCTCTCTTTCATTTTTATCTCGTTGATGATCTGTGCTCTGTTCTCATAGGTTACGAAAATGGCGGAGCCAAAATTCATTGACATTATGCGCGCCTATCGCAATCAACCGCAGGCGGTGAACAATGTCTATCGCGAGGTGCTAATCCTGGAGGGTGGCGAGACCAAATATAAGGATATTATTTACTTTTATAATAAGCATTATGTGGACCGCATGAAACAGTTCTCCATTAGCTATCTGGATAGGACTGTCGATGTGAGTTGGCTATATTCATCATTATATTTTATGAGTTAACCTAATATATATTATAGCCGGCGGATTTACTGCTTTCACCGCATCCAACGGAACGTCCTGCCCAGCCCAAGAAGCTGACACAAAATCATGTTTATATAACGCAAATGCAAAAGAACGAAACTCTTGTATCGGACAATAATATGATCTATGAATTCTATCGGAGTCCCGGCAAGGTAAGGGTTCTGAAATTTGATTTGGCATTTCATATCAACGGTCTTATGTTCATATTTCTCTCTAAGGACCTGGAACGAATGAATGAAAAAGTGCGAGGAGCTTCGGGCAAACGAATGCTATGCTTTGGCGATGAGGCTGGCCTGGGACCAATTGAGTCAAAGCGTTTGGTACGCAATTTCCAATCCGACTAGAACTCAATCACACTTTCAAACCATCAACCACAAGTCCACATCCTGCTTAGACCCATCATATTCTCTTTTAGGCTTAAGTCTTAGACGAAGTGAAATTCTTTCCTGTTGTCCATTTTGTCCCTGTGGACAAAAGAGATGATGAACAGTTTTTGTTTTCTTCTCTTTGTCCAAGTTTTTTTCATTTTTTTTTTTCCACTATTTAAAACAAAACAAAAAAAATTTACCCGATTTTTTGGTGTCTGGTAGTTTGCTAGACACAGTCACACATGGAGAACTCACGCTGAGTGGTGAGATCTTCTTATTTTCTTCTTATTAGGGGGCAGCTTAGATTATTAATATATAAATAATATTATCAATTGATTGATTGGCGCGATGCCATTTTTTAAAATCTGTCAATTTCAGGTTTTTTCTTAACACATTTAAGTGGTTCGCGCTGGTTTGCTCTATATTTTAAATGTTTTTCCGCCTTTTTTTAGTTTGACATATTTAATTTAACACACACACACACACACATACACACAACGTATAAACATTTACACATACTCACACAAACACATACACATATATATATATATATATACATATACCTTATATTTACATTTTTTAATGAATTGTGCTTTGGATTTGTTCCAATCTAAATGCACTCGCCTAGGCATAGAACAAACATAAAAAATATAACAACAATAAAACATATTAAGAAATTTTTTTTACCAAAAACCTGGTGAAGCTTTGCCCTTAATAAAGAGTTGGGCTCCTCCTCCAATAACAAACAAAATTTAATATATTTTACAAAATTCGTGTACATAAGGATACACATACACATATACACCCACACACATACATATAACTATACATATAAATCACTATATATAAAAAGCAACAAAAAAGGAGAAGAAAAATTTGTACATCAAAATAAAATGTATTTTTTTGGGCTTTATTTTATATACGAAACGATTGGGTTCATCTTTCTCATAATTTTGAAATGAATAAAAATTCGTTTTAATGCCATTTTTTTACATGATTCATTTATTAATCATTTTTCAAATTGTATTGTTGAATATTTCGACGTCATTAACAATACTAAGGAAAATTGCACATATTGAGTATGTTTTAAGTTAAATACATATAAGTTTTAAGCATTAAAATTATATAGTATAAATATTCTGAACCATTTTGGAATTGGAAATTAAAAGATGATTTTATTGCGAATGCGGATATCAATTTTGAGTGGAAAAAGTCAGAGCTAAATAAATATACTTATTATTGTTGGGTTGCTGATGACTGAGTCAACAATCAAAAGTTGTTCACTAAACTGAGCAGCTGAACATTATATTTTCACAATGTTGATTTTTGCTCACTTGTTCTATTTTCTAAAAATCATAAATTTTTATAAAAAATATTTAATAAAAATCGATATAATTATTAAAATGAAATTCAGAATGCTTTTGCTGATGCAATGTTGTGAACAGTTGAATAAGTGAACATGTAGTGAGCAATGTAACTGAACGACTGAGCAGTGAACAAAATGAGTAAGTTGACTTACTTCAGCAAGGTGAGCAAAATTTACCAAACACTAATTTGTATTATTTACATCAACGAAAATGTAGGCAACAAAAAATTGTATTGGTAATAGAGAATCCTTGATTAGTATCCTGTATCCTTTGGTCAGACGTGATTCTTAAATTAAAAATTTTGAACATATAAGACTTTCTCGTTGGGATACGTCAGTTAAGTTTTATTTTTGTTCATTTATTGCCGGATTTAGCTTCCCGCCAAGAGCTAGCCTTGATCTTCGAATGCGACCCCCAAACAGATTGCCCGATCTTCGATCAAAAACAAATCTTTCATCTTTATTTTGGCTTTAATAAATAAATCGTTGAGTATTATTAACTCTCCAGACGCAGGGCTTCCGAAATGTAGATCAAAGCGGAACGTTGCTCGCCACTCAACGACATCGAAGGATTGGAATGCATGCGCTTTGTAAGCAATGAACTGCAGGTGAAGAGCGGTGCAGCTTGTTCTGCAATAATGCGATAGGCGACGCGTCGCCAAGTGGATGTGACCACATCCAAATGCTCCACAAGGGCCGAACGGCAGGCGGGCAAATCATCCGAACGCGCCATATTCAATAGATGGGCCATAGCCAGGCACAGCTGCTGCTGCAGTGCGTCCCGATGATTGTATTCCTCGAAGCTGTCCAAGGCATTGGACCGTTCGGTGGCTGCCAAAAGTGAGCGCCAAACCTCGGCGTAGTGTGTCCCGAAATCGGAACGCTGCTCCACTTGCAGGAGCACAGCGGTGGCATTGATTCGAACCTTGAAATTGCCATGCTGGACAATTAGTTGTGACAACGTGGGAAAGAGTAAGTTGGCCATCTGGACGCAATGGGCCGGCGATGTGAACAGGGCACGATTCTTAACCAAATTGCCAAGAGCATAACAGGCATTCCATTTGACCTTTGCACTGCCAGCATTGCGGACACAGTCCAGCAGTTTGATCAGAGCACTCTCCCGCTCTGCCTGTGGGGGCAACAGCTGCAGAAGATTGCCCAGCGAGCGCACAGCATTGGCTCGCACCTTGTCATGATCGCTGCATGCCTTGGTGGCTGCCACTATCAGACGTCCCAACAGGTCATCCGAGATGCGTTCCGTTTGAACAGAAGCCACCAGGAGAGCATCACTGATGTTGCCCAGAGCCCAGGCGGCTTTAATACGAACAGCCAACTGACTATCGTCCGTTAAGCGAAGAGTGGACTCGGCGGCATTCTCGATGAAGACCAAATCGGATCGCAGACTGGGATGGAGCACATAGACGGCCAGTGCCCGCAAGGCGGCACTGCGTACCAAACGCTCCTCGGCATCGTCACTGCTGCAGCCACTGAGGAAGGCCAAGATGCCATTCCGTTGTGGTATGTGCAGGCGGTCAAAGCTATTGCTTCCCATATTGGCCAGTGCATCGCACAGGGAGCATTTAAGCGAGGCGCTCGCCTCATCCATGTATGCGGCATAAATGAAGGGCAAAAGGCGTAGCCAGAAAGCGAGATGTTGCTCCTGCTCCGACGACTGTTGATCCTGGCAATAGCGGGCCATTTGATAGCCCAAAGTGTCCAGACAGCGAGCGGCATAGAGTCGCACATCCTGGGAGGGATCTTGCAGGCATGAGGCGATCACACGACTTAGACGAATCAGATGAAGCTGAAGTAAGGCAAAATGCGTCGCCATGGCCATGATAACCTGTAGGCACTCTAAACGTAAGGGTGGAGCTGTTGAGGAGGTTTCCAGATAACGGAGTACTTGTCGCAAAAGCCAGGAATTGCGTGGTATAGGCGGCACAGGGACTGGCTGCTCCAGAGTCTTCAGCTGCTCTCCCAATCTATCTTCCTCAGACGCCTCGACTTCCTCCTCTTCATCGGAATCGCAGAACTCTTTTAGGTCACTCTCATGGTGTTCCTCCGTTGGTACTGGACGCGTTGTGCCCAGTCCCACAGCACAGGCCATTTCCTGGGTTAATTTGGGTGTGGCCACCAGCATTTCCATCACCAACAAGGCGGACACTGCGACTGGAGTATCATTGTGCTTGGCCAGTTTCTTGACATAAGGAACAAACTCATAGACGAAGCCCATTTCCAGCTGCTCGAAGGGAGTAGCTTGCACCAGGACGGCCAAACATTTGAGGCACTGCGTCAACACAGGCGGCACATACTCACGCTGCAAAATGGCCGAGAGATTCCGGTAGGCACACATCACAGCACTGGCCAAACTGACAGCAAATGGCGTATAATTACTGGGACCCTTTGCACTTGCCTGACTCAAATACATCTTGGAGCCGTAGAGCAATTGAGCAGCCACCTGCAAAGACATTGCCCGGCATCGGGGATTGCCATCCAATTGACCCATGGCAAGTAAATTATGTCGACGATCCGTGTCGCTGGGAAAGATTGCATGCCAGTAGCCATAGAGCTGCCGTCGGGGCAATTGTTTGGCCAAAGCACTAAGCAACTGCAGGGCAGCCACTCGTACTTTGGCTTGCAGGTGATGAACTTGCCGCTGCTCTGGATGGGCCAATTCCGTTTCGGAGGGAGTAAAGCCCTCAGAGTCACCGGTGCGACATCCGTAGTCCAGATTTCCTTGGAGCAGTAATCTATCTCTGGGTGATGTTATTGTTGCCTCCACTTGGTTGTCTACTTGTTGGCCAGGCTTTTGCTTGGTCAGAGAACGCATTTTTCTGGCCTTTGTTCGTCGGCCACCTTGATTGGTTTTGTTGTTGTTGCTGCTCGATCCCGGTTCGTCGTCGCCCTGGATATGAACGTGTGATTGCTGTGCTGGTTGAACTCTCCAGGGCAGTAGACGTTGTTCACTTCCATACTGAAGATTTGCTAGAATGAAACCCATCAATTGGGATGCATGCTGCTCTGCATAGTCTGGTCGTTGGGAAATGATCTTTACCAGCAGCTGAAACGTTTGCGTCAACTGTATGGGCACTTCCTCTGCCTGTGAGTGTAGCCAACGACCCTCGAACTGAGGTTGGAGCAGATTTTCCACCAGCTGGTCAGCCAGAGGCAAAGTATCGACATCAGTTTCTGCATCTAGTTCCATAAAGATGACATCTTGGCAAAGCATTAGTAGCCAGGAGGTCTCCACAGACATTGGCTGCTTAAGAATTGCTAGCCTTGGCCAATAGCGCTTCAAATCCTTGCCAGGAATCGCTTTTAACAGCGTTGCGAGGAGATTGAGTTCCACCGGCTGCAATTCCTGAAATTGTTTTACCCGTTGGAGCAGAAATTCGACCAGGCGATGGATATCACCCAGTAGTTCCAACTTTTTGGAAACCAATAGCTCGTTTAGCCACTTTAACCAGGCGACCAACAGGTTCTCTCTCTCCCTTGTCGCTGTTGCTGCCAACAGCTGTTCGAGTTCATCCACCCTGATGCCATGCCCATCGATTGTCGCAAGCTGTATGTCCTGCAATAGCTGGATCTGGAATTGATACGCCCCGGAAGCTGCCTCCAATCCTTTCGAGCATTCATCTAAGGCGTGCAAAAGCGCTTCGCAGGCCTCTCGTTCCTTGTCCATTAGGAAAACCGAAACAGTGTGCCCGTATTATTACAATAAAAATAAAAAAACGCATGAATCACCTCGAACTCAGAGCGAGCGAACTAGTTCAAACGGTTGTTGTTTGGCGGGAATTTAAATTAACAAAAAATATATTCAACCGCATTCGATTAACAGAAAAACTATTTAATTGCATTCGAGCAATTTGTATGTGTCATTTATTATACACAACATAATCAGCACTATTATTAGTTTTAAATCGATATATTTAGAACTTTATGAGAATGAATGACAAATTCATTGCCATCCCCTCCCCTTCATAATTACGAACCCAATGTACATACATACATACATACAAATACCCATACTATATAATAAAATATATATCATATTTATCCCTGAGCAAACAATAATCATACTGGCCAACAATAGTTCAGTTTGAGTTCGTGCTACTTGTATTTTGGGTGTGGAAGGGGAGGAGTTGCTTAAAAGCATTTACATTTTCATACATACATATATTCTCTCGGGGGGCATTTTGGATGAGATTGAACAGGGGAAGTCATATATTGGTAGGCATATAGGATAATTTGTACAATATTTTGTTTGATTTTTATACAATAGTTTTTTGTTTTTGTTTTCTTTTGTTATATAGTTATATAGTTGTCGAAGTCTTTTGAAAAACACATAGCCAAAATGTGAGCTCTGTAATGTATATAATGTATATATAGATCTAATATAATTTGAATCTTTGGCAAGACCGCAGATATATCATCACAAGAATCGTTTTTTTTTTTTTAGATTTTTATCATCTACTACGTCTTCATTATAGTATATATATATAATATATTTAGTATGTATGTACGTAAACCTATAAATCCGTGCAAAGTATATATCTAAAATGTACCTAAAATAATTTGGCTAAATCTGGAGCAGTGTTTCCGGGTACTGACTATGATGATTATGCATGAGAATGATAATGAAAAAAATAATGAATTACGATAACAGTTGATTCGGATTGATGCTGGGGACGGTGACATGGTTAGACTAAGTACCAACTGAGTTTAAATTCTGATTTTGTTCATCTGCACCTATGGGATAGAGGTGCACTAATATCGCATAATAATGACAGGCCGCTGCTAGCACCACAAACAAATGCCATATGGCATGGGCCATGGGTATCAAACCGTCCGATTTGAAAAATATAATGCCCAATATATAAAAAGCACCACCGTATTTCAATTGTATCATTCCATTGAAATCATGTCCGGTTAATATCACAACCAAGGCAGGTCCCAGACCCATTATCAAATAGAAAAATGTCTCCAAACATTTGTAACGTTCATGGAACATCTACGAAATAAACGAATTAAATTATTACATATGTATGTATATAAATAAAATCTAGGAAATCGGAATTTAATACCAACCTGCTGATAGGCTATGCCAATGCCAGCCATTAACCATATTAGCCATTCCATGCAAAACAATATTGCCGAATGATCAGTATTCTCAAGTGTTATCCATGGAAAATATGAGCCAGCAATGAAAACATAAATCATGGCTCGATCGCAACGATGAAGTATATTCTTTAATCCCTGATACGTATGCCATCCCAATGTGGGCCATGACTTGTAATTAGCTGGTGGTCTATGCAAAAGTAAAAACGTTTAACTAATTTGCCCTCTATCTATATCTCTATATGTTTACTTACTTGTGTTCCGCACAGTAGCAGGAGCAATGAAAGAAGGTGGAAATGGTGAATAGCATACAAAGGGCACCGCCATAGACCCAGGATACCAAATATTGATTTGGGCTTGTCGAGCGTTCAAATAATTTAATGGCCGCAAATAGAGCGGGCACTATCCAAATGCCATGAGTTATAACATTTGCCATCTGTTCGATCTGTGAATAACAAAAAAGGGAACAAAACAAACAATTGAAGCTTTATTAATTATTAAACAATTAGAGTTCTGGTCAACAAGGTATCGATTTATTATTCAATTAACCTCGTTCTATTAGACATTCGAAGTTGATGACAGACGATCCTAATTTTAATTGTAATTCTAACAAGGCACAACATCATGAAAAATGCATTCAGTTAGCTAATCTCTTGGAAACAGTTAAGTATTAGAAATTATAGAACGTTTTTTAACAACACAAAATAATTTGGCATGTTGTATAATTTATAAAAAACCAAATTTAACTTGATTTAATCTTTCTACTGAATGATTTTAAAGTAATAAAGTAACTAAACCTAGGATACCTGTACATTTCCGCCTCTAGCGGACAAATCTGAAAATTTAGTTGACCTGTTTCAAAGGTTTTTACCTATGACTTAACTATTTTATATCCAATTTTTATGAAAACTCTTAGGTCAATTGATATTGATAGCAAATATCACTGTGTTCAAGAGGTAATCTTTTGTTTTTCACAAGTCTTAAATCGCTGCACCCCAAATCGTTCTCGAAATATGGGCAGATATACATAGATAGATGTAGGTATAGTAGTTGCCATTTTTTCGAGACTTACCTCAGTTGGTTGATATGCCTGACCAGGCTTAGCTTTGGCATTTTTCCATTTAATATTTCTCAATTGTAATTTGAGTGCTAAATTCGTTTTAATGATGGATTTCCAGAACTGATTGAATAGATTATCCAGAAATGAGTATTTCTCTTGAATATCCTGAATTAAATTACGGTAACTCATGGTCATATATAAGCAGACGCAGATGACGTCCACTGGCGGGGGAGCTGGAACTGGAAGTGGTGGCTATGGTGGTGGTGGCGGTGCTGGTACTGTTGTTGGTGGCGTCGGCTCAACTGCGGAAACATTTGTTGTTCTTTTTGATAAATTGATTGCTTATAAATAATAGTGGAAGCCGTTGCTATCTAACAACGGGTAGCCTTATAGATAAGTGGGTAGACGACATTTTTATGATACGAAGGTAGACAGGCAATGCAGGCAAGGCAAAGTTGTTTGTATATGGCCAATTAAATGGTCTTTATATGTTATTAACTGACTTTTTAGGACGATGGATACTAAAGTAGGGCGAATGGGGAAGTAATTGGCCAAAGTTGGATTTTCCGTTGATTGAAAGCCCTTAAAACTATGATATAGGCTAAATAGGCTAAAGATGCCTCTTACAATTAGATTGACTTGATCCATTTCAATCCCCAGTCGACCCTATTCATGAGACTTTCTTTATCTCTCTCACGTGATCATCATTGTGGACTTAATTGATTGATTGACCTCTTAATAGTTCATATACAAATGGATTTGCCAAAGCTTTGACCTTTATATAAAATTCCATAATATTCTATAGTATATAAAATGTCCAATTGAATGCGAAACCAGTTTTAAAATCAGTATATTCATACATACATATATACATATACATATGTAAGTACATATGTAATATATATATTATAAATATGTATTTACGTACAGTCGGATCTATCTTATCTTATGCTAGTCGAACATTGGATCAAAGTTCAAAAAATCATTGCGCACAGTGGTCCAACAGACACACAAAGAAACAGAAATCTCTTCTGTAGGGGTAGATAATCAAAAACAATTTAATTCAAGTTTGTACAGATTATGCATTATCAATTGCTTGCGATTAGAAAAACCCCTCAATTCAAATATTTGATAAATTTTTAATGAATGTAAATCTTGAAAATTGAAAAAAAAAAATTGTCGAATTTTTAAGGAATGATTTAAGACATCTACAAAAAAAGAATTCAAATGTGTATTAAGTTTCAGAACGTATAATTTCTGATCTCATTTCCCAATCGATTTGCAATTAGTAAATCCAATTTTAAAATATTTAAAATTTATTTAAAACTAAAGCGAATGAAAAACGCCAAAAATTTCATATTTCTATTTATGATAACTAAATAACTTTTTTTTTTTTAAGAATTTGAAGAGTCTAAAGCTGTAGTGAAAATCCTTTTATTGTTACTTAAATATAGTAGGAAAATCTGAAACGATTAAAAATGTTGTTGTACGTTCCTCTTAAAAAACATCTTAACCAAGTTTTGTAATAAGATGTCGTAGTCGTTTTACCTAAAAGTATGATCTCATAATGTCCATAAAGAAAACTATGTGTTGGTAATGCTTTTTCCTTTATGTTCAATTTTGGCTCTTGGCCATGTTGTTCAAGCTAGGCCCAATTAAATTTGGCCAGTTGCCCAAGGCAACGTACAAATTGATAGAATGAGAACAGCCTCCGACGCAGTCATCAATCTGTCCACCCCTTTGTTTCTCCTCGTGTGTGGGGGATGCGGATAGTAAGGGGGCGACAGCCTATATATATAATATATAGACAGTTAATACACCCCATCGACTGTTTTTTCAATTTTCAGGTTATAAACGTTAGCAAATTGCCGCTCTATTCCATTTAGAGGGTCGACTAGCACATACTCTGTCACAAAATATGTTATGATTTGCTTCAAAGAATTTAAGCATGGCCGAAATAGGATCCATTGGGCTGTAGGGTAACGCAAATAGCTAAATATCATATGTTGTTAGCTCAGTTTTAATATTCCCAATCCATCCCATCCCAGGCACTAATTTAACAAAGGGTAAAGGAAAGGTAGCCTTGGCAATGATGAAAATTATTGTGATAGCAGCATGGGGGGCCATTTTAGTGAATGCGGGACAGGGAAAGACGGAGGGGCGAGAGGGAGCCCAGTACGTCATCTTTGTTTACATCGCAACGTCTTTTTGGGGATGATGTTGGGTGTGGGTGGCGAGATACTCGTCATTGGTTAATCCAATTTGTACGAGCCAAGGAGGTGTAAGGGAGGAGGGGCCAAAGATGGGATTCTACTCGATTCCCGGGCTAATTTCTTATGCAAAATATATCATTTCCGCATACTTAATGTTTATGTAAGTTTCGTTTTGATTTGCAAGAATTTGATTAGAAACTTACGGTAAACAAATGTTGAGAATATTGTTGTTGTTATTATAGTCGTCGTTTCTCTTTATCCCCCACATTTGAATTTATTTAGCCTCACGTGGAATCGTACAACAGGTGTCTCAACTTAATTACAACTTCTTTCAAATTTTGTTGTGGTTGTTTCTCAAAAACAAAAAAAAAACAACAACAACAACAAAATAAAAACGAATATCTCAGACACGGCACGAAATAATATTCTCAGACGACAAAAGAGAACTAACGGACTACCACAACAACGACCGCTCACCACGAAAATAAAAACAACAATGAGGAATAAAAAATGAAATGAAAATAGACAATCGAAACCAGTATTTGCCCAGCTCCAAGTATTTTGATACTGGTTCTTCCAAATCCTCAACCCCCATACCCCTGCTTGTAATGAAGATGGCGCAAAATTCGAAAAATCGTTCTTTTATAGTCAGCAGTTCCATTCTTTTCCCCCCTTAAAAAGAAGTGTTTTAAACAATATTTTGAACACATAACAACTTATCCAAAGTATTAGGTAAATAGGTAGCATCTATTATTATCAAGGTTGACTTCCACTATGTCGCTCGAACGTCTGACTGTGCACCAGCTCACGGAAAATACCCTGTTCCCGCTGAATGAGTTCATCATAGCTGCCTTGCTCAACAATTCGGCCGCCGTCAAGAACTGCAATTTGATCGGCATTGCGTATGGTGCTCAGACGATGGGCAATGGTCAGTACAGTGCGTCCCTGACTGACCTTTTCCAATGCGTTTTGTACAATTTGCTCCGAAACGGAATCCAAAGCGCTAGTCGCTTCATCCAATATCAATATGGTTGGATTCTGCGTTAATAAACGTACAATTTTTTAAGAGAAGTGAGATTTTTAAAGATTGATGTCTGGCTTACCTTAATTAGAGCACGGGCAATCGCGACCCGTTGCTTTTGTCCGCCACTAAGCATCATGCCCCGTTGGCCGACCAATGTGTCTAGGCCATCAGGTAGTTGGCCAATAAATTGACTAACATTGGATTCGTGTATAACACGTTGTAGCAGCTCCTCGGTGGCCTCTTCGCCGGGATTTACTCCATAGAGTATATTATCACGTATTGTGCCAGAGAAGAGTACCGGCTCTTGGCTAACCGTTCCCACTTGATTTCGTAGCCACTGTGGATTCAGTTCACGCAAATCGACACCATCCAACATGACACTGCCCGTTTGAGGATCATAGAGACGCATTAGTAGCAATGCTATTGTCGATTTTCCCGAACCCGATCGACCCACCAAAGCTGTCATTCGACCTGGGCGAACAGTGAGTGAAAAGTCGTTAAGAATTTGACTTTCGGGACGCGATGGAAATGTAAAATCCACAGATGAAAAGGTCACTTCACCCAGGGGTCTAGTCAATGGCACCACACCCTCATCAATGGGTATGCTGCATTTACGATCATAGATCTCCCAAATCCGTTCCGAGGCACCGATACCCTTGTTCAATTGAGTGTAAAAAGTTGATAAGCCATTTATGGAAATGGCTACATAGCCGGCGTACAGCAAAAACGATGTAAGATCACCAATGGTCAATGCATTGTTCAGTACGAGAGTGCCACCATAGTAAAGTACTGATATTATGATAAAGTTGCCCGAAAAGCCAGTCTGAAAGGGAAAAGAAAACAATTCATACATATTGGAAAATATATGTAAAATCTTGTTGAATTTACCAGACCAAAAAATATAGAACGGGCACGTGTCTCTTTATAGCCAATTTGTAGAGCCTCATTCAATTTGTCATCGAAGCCGGCTAACTCATGTTGCTCGCGACAAAATGTTTTGACTGTCTTAATATTACCAAAGCGCTCCTCAGCAAATTTCATAATATCCGCATATTTGTCCAGTTCCTGCCGCGTTATGGATCTCACATAGCGTCCATAGACAATGGCCATGCCAGCCATTGCTGGCACCACCAAGGCACTTACCAGGGCCAGCTGCGGTGATGTGTAAATCTAAAACAAAAATAAATGCTAGAAGATGTAACTAGAAAATAAAACAGTGTGCCAGTAAAGAAACTAACCATCATGCCAGTACCTGTGCCGACCATTGCGACAGCACGCAGGCCATCGGATACATTCTGACTCAACGAAATGCCCACCATGTTGGTGTCATTGCTCAATCGATTGACAAGTTCTCCAGTGCCTTTCGTATCAAACCAGCCCACTTCCTGCAACAACATTGACCGGTAGAGGCGATGCCGCAATAAGCGTACAATGCGCAGGGCTAAAAAGTCGGTAGTAAATAAATGGGAGTTGATATAGATCATGCTGCTCATACCTACAGGCTGTGCCGAATAAATAGACACGCGCGAAATTAGCAATTCCACCAATGATAAAGATACCAAAGAGGGCCAGTGAATAGTCTCTCAGTTTGTCCATAACAGCTGCGTCCAAGCCAGCCTTATTGAAGACCACATCCACTACTTTTCCCAAAAAGAATGGCACCGACATGGTTATGGCCGATGACACCACCAGACAGGCAATTCCCACTGCAAGTTCAAATTAGAAATAAATTAGTGAGATTTTTTATGTTGATTAGAGTTTTTCTCATGTTCGTACATGTTAGTGTCCATTTTTCTGATTTGACAAGTGCTAAGAGACGGCCATATTGGGATTTAGCCATTTTTAAAGGAGTGGTTGACTTCGCACCAGCCTTGGCATTGCTAGGCGATTGCTTTGGTAGCTGAGCCAGGCCACGTCTGATGCAATGTCCAGGCAAATAAATGCGGGAACGATAGCAGCTGTGCAGAAAGTAGCCACCTTCTCGACCAGGCCTCAATGGGGTGGGCGGGAGCGGTGGCGGGGGTGTTGGTGTTAGAATGGTTCGGTGGGTATGGGTATGGTTCCTTCTTGTCAGATTACTACAATTTTTTTGTGATTGGGAATTCAAATTGAATGTTCCAGTTCGAGTATGTGTGCCCGCTCGTCGTTGGATTTGCGAGACACGTTGACTTAAACGCGTGCAATTTAGTATCATTGTGATCGGTAATTAAAAATTACTCAATTTCATTGAAACAAAAACCTCCTAAAAAAAATGCAATTTAATAAATATATAACCGACGACTAAATAATCATAATAGTAACCAGTGTGGCCGCATCTTTAGTTTTTGAAAAGGTCAAAGTCGTGGAACCAGTATTAAAAACAGCAGCTGATCAGTAAATAAATTTTGGTATTTTTTTGTAACTTTTGCCTATCGATAGTTCACTAACAAATAGTTCCATCTCTAACAATAATCGTGATCTCTGGTCACACCCACTATAAAATCTGCAATTCACGAAAGCGAAAAACGAGAGTGGGAGGAATACAAAATAGAAAAAATTGTTTAATTTATCTGCGCAAAATGACTGTTACCGCTACACCATTGCCCGAAAATATGAGGGTTAAGGCCTTTGGCGATTACAGAAAAAAATTGCTGGAGCACAAGGAAATCGAAGGCCGATTAAAAGAAAGTAAGGGCAACGCTTCGATTGCCAGCCAAGCCACAATACATCATTCTAATATTTATTATCTTTATTGACGACAGAGCGGGAGGAAGTTAAAGATCTGACAAAGCTGTATGATAAATCCGAAAATGATCTGAAGGCGCTGCAGAGTGTGGGACAAATTGTGGGCGAAGTTCTTAAGCAATTGACCGAGGATAAGTGTATGTGCAACAAATGTGCTACAAAAAAAAGGAAGAAACGGTGTATTTGAATTTTTCAATGTGTTTTGCAGTTATTGTGAAGGCAACGAATGGCCCACGATATGTTGTTGGATGTCGGCGACAGTTGGATAAGGCAAAGTTGAAGTCCGGCACTAGAGTGGCCCTGGACATGACCACATTAACCATTATGCGGTATTTGCCACGAGAAGTTGATCCCCTGGTTTACAACATGTCGCACGAGGATCCCGGAGATGTTACCTATTCGGCTATTGGTGGCCTTACGGAACAGATTCGGGAGTTGCGTGAAGTCATCGAATTGCCGCTGCTTAATCCTGAACTATTCCTGCGGGTTGGCATTACGCCGCCCAAGGGTTGCCTGCTTTATGGTCCACCTGGTACTGGAAAAACGCTGTTGGCTCGTGCTGTAGCATCTCAATTGGATGCGAATTTCCTAAAGGTCGTCTCCTCGGCCATTGTGGACAAGTACATTGGCGAGAGCGCGCGTCTGATCCGAGAGATGTTCAATTATGCCCGCGACCATCAACCATGCATTATTTTCATGGATGAAATCGATGCCATTGGCGGTCGACGTTTCTCCGAAGGCACATCGGCTGATCGTGAGATCCAGCGTACCCTTATGGAGCTGCTCAATCAAATGGATGGCTTCGATTCACTTGGACAAGTTAAAATGATCATGGCAACCAATCGACCAGACACATTAGATCCCGCATTGTTGCGACCAGGACGTTTGGATCGTAAAATTGAGATTCCTTTGCCCAATGAACAGGCCAGATTGGAAATTCTCAAGATTCATGCGCTTAAGATAGCCAAACATGGCGAGATTGACTATGAAGCCATTGTAAAGTTATCCGACAATTTTAATGGAGCCGATTTGCGTAATGTCTGCACTGAGGCTGGCCTCTTCGCCATAAGGTAAGTACCAACACTGCCATTCCCTCCCACAACTTCTTCATCTCAAATGATCTCTATTAATTTGCAGAGCGGAAAGAGAGTATGTCATTCAGGAGGATTTCATGAAAGCTGTACGGAAGGTGTCTGACAATAAGAAATTGGAAAGCAAATTGGATTATAAGCCCGTCTAAGAGAATAAAAAAACCACACACACACACTAACTAGATTATCTCTATAATTAAGCGTAAAAGTTTCTTATTAAACATTTCGATTTTGTTTTTTCTTTTCTAACCTTATATCCGCATAATGTAATACACCATTGAATAAAGAAAACAATATATTGCAATAATTTACTAAAAAAAGAAAGAACAAATCTGTTCTAGCATCTTTAATAGAGAACACAGAATACTCTAGAGTTTATAAAAGAATATAATCTCCGTCTGTAGACAAACCATTCAGTTCCAAGTAATAACTAAAACTCAGAATTAAAAACCCCATGGTAATACATTTATTTTATGTTTACTATAAGTACATATGTATATATTTTGGAGTTTTTACTTTTTTCCTTGGTGTCATACATTTCTTAAGAGTCCATCACTCTCTCTCGTGTCTCGCACTTTGGTTACATACATGTACACTAAAAAATGTTAAATGCTAGATAAAATTAAGCGTAGTAATTTGTAATCAACATTTGTGCTGCTGCTGCTGCTCTTCGATGCGCCGCTTCTTGCGCTCCAAGTAGTCACTGACATTGTCGAAACGTTTCTTAAACCAAACGGATAGATCTTCTGGTAGACAGGTGCCAGCGTCACCGGGAAACTGATCCAATATCATGGTTAACCAACCTTCGGGCAATTGGCTGGTAATGGATTCCCCATTGCTGGAATCATAGCAACGGAATGTCAGACGCTCATCTTTGGCTCCCATAACATAAACACGTTGTTCGGTTAAAGCAAAATTGCAAATGTTCCAGCTGCCAGCATCGGCTCGTATTTGTTGGCTAACTGTGATAGACCAGGCATCTCCGTTGCCCTCCAGCTCATAGAGGCCAATTGCATCCACATGATCATAGAAAAGTATACCCAATTGATGTCTTTGCAAGTTATCCGCATTATCACCATCCGATTTTCGGGGTAACTGGCGATGATGAAGACGCACTGCTGGGGCGGGCAGATCATTACGGAGCAATTCTTTGCCTGCCTTAAAATTCCAAACGCGAAGCGTCTTGTCACCAGAAACCGAGCAAATGTGCTCGTCCGAAAGCAGCGCCAGGCCAGAGACGAATTCCTTGTGGCCTAGACAATAGCTATGTATATCGAAAGTGGCGGGATAATTGGTTACACGTATCTTGTCATCCCGATCGCTAGTGATAATGTGCTGTTGATCTCCCGTCCACAGGATGTCATAGACAATACTCAAATGCCCCAGCAGCAAACGTGGCATGGCTTCCGTTTCTATACAATCATATTGATAGCAGTCTCCGGTTTTATCGGTGACCAGAACGGAACTGCTGTCGGCCGCAAAACGTATGGCACTGGAAGCACGAGCCAAAGCACGCACGGATACCAACTGGGCATGTTCCGGCCGGCATTTGTAGAGCACGAGAGCTTTTTGCCCGGCTGTGGTTACGGCCAATAATTGGCGATCCGGTGAGTAGCTAACATTTTGTACGGAAACCGTTGGAGCTGATGCACTAGCTCCAGATTCTGTAGTTTTTGTATCTTTTGGCTCCTCACTGTCAACCACGCTGCCGCCGCCCGTCTCTGCATTAGTCGCCGCTGCTGCAGACTGTTGCTCTGCGGTTGACGTCGACGTCGACGACGACGACTTTAAACCACATGAACTGAGTAAATCTGTGGGCAATTCAATTTCTTTAAAGATTTGCAAATCGTTTGGATTCACAAATAAAATTTTGCGATTGTGGCCAATGACCAATTCGGGTTCGGCATAGAAAATTGTTGCCATTTCCCTTGCTTTAACTGTAATTGTTGCTCACTAATGTTGTTGTTGTTTTTTGTTCAACGCGTTAGAGAGAAAAGAACAATGTGGCCGTTTAAGCGACAGGTAGGCAGGCAGGCAAAGCAAAACGACCACACTTTATAACTGCCTACAATATTTGAATTAGACAAGACATTTCCTAATGTCTTTATTTTATGAGTACACTCAGGTAAAAACTTTCATTTAACATTAGCTAGGCATTGCGAAAAAAACCCGAAGACCGGTTCTCTCATCCGTGTCAAATCCCAAAAACGTCACACAAATTAAGAAATTAATCATCTTAACATATTTGATGCATATACATACGGTAATAAACAAACAAGTTCAATGTGCCAAAACGCAGGCTCGTTTTCATAATGACAACCGGTCCGGTCCAAATCGATTCGGGTGAGTATCTCTTAAGAGCGAGTGGGGAGGCCCCCACAATAAAACGAAGTTAAACAAGAAAAACAAACCAATACATAAAAAATCCCACAAATTGCGATTTAATTCTCCAGTTTCGAGTTGAAATCAACAGAAAGAGAGATGGGGAGACAAAGAGACAGAGAGAGAGAGAGTAGTGTGCCAGTTTACAGTTGATGTTGGATCGTCTCGATCAGTTAGTGGCCATTGGGATCTTAAACGAATCAAATGTTCTCCCTGCGAATGCATTTGCTGCAAATTTTACTGCCATTTTTGGCAGCAGCATTCACTATTGGTAAGACTTTCGAATTTTCTTCCAACTCTTTAGCCAGATTTGAAAATTTACATTTGTTTTTTGTTTTAGTGGTCTTGGCCACTCCCGCTATAGGGCGACACCTACCATATCGTGGTATTATCTTTCCCAAAGAATCCTACGATACTTGCTTTATGGATGAAACACGTCAAGTGGCTGGTGTTTGTAAGCCAATGGAGAACTGTGAACCCGCCATCAGGCGTTGGGAAGAGACTCAAGAAGCACCCAAGACCTGTTACTTTATCAAATTCAATCATTATGTGTGCTGTGACCTAGAGGGCAATGTGACAACAACAACGACTACAACGACGACAACAACCCGAGCTCCAAGTAAATTGCCATTGACTCTGAGGCGTAGTCTATCGGGTGAGTAATCCATCCAAGCAGCTAAGCAAAAGTCCCCGATTTTAATAGGCCTGATTGGTTTATGTGTGAATTTGACTCATTTCCTCTCATTTAATTGAATAGCCTGCTATGGCTATTATAATATAAAGATCCGTGATGAGGGGGATGAGGACGAGAAGGCATTTGTGGCCACTGCCGTCGGCGGCAAACCGACAGCATTCCGTGAATTTCCCTTTATGTCGGCCCTCGGCTGGCGTTCCAATTTCGATGAGAGCATCTATTATCGATGCGGTGGATCATTAATAGCACCCAATTTTGTTCTAACAGCAGCCCATTGCCTTGACTTTGGCGGGTAAGTTTTGTCTTTTCTGCTTACTATTCCCATCTTATTTACCGTAAGTCGTTCCGTTGTCCAACTTAGGGAAGAGCCCGCTCAAGTGCGTTTAGGCGGCGACAATCTGACCATAAGCCAAGGTGAGGACTACAAGATTAAGCGTGTGATCACCCATCCGGCTTACGATGCCTCTACGGGCTACAATGATATTGCTCTTTTGGAGTTGGATATGACAAGTGTAATAAGACCGCATAATTTGAAGCCGGCATGCCTTTGGGGCAAGTCCGATTTGCTTACAACGGAACTTACTGCCATCGGTTATGGTCAGACACGATTTGCGGGCCTTGCTTCCGCCCAGCTGCTCAAGGTGTATCTGCAATTTGTCCACAACCGGCAGTGCCAGCTATATTATCCGCCTGATGTATTGCAAAACGGTGTCATCGATAGTCAGATATGTGCGGGCGATTCCACCCGACAGCAGGATACTTGCCAGGGTGACTCTGGCGGGCCGTTGCTCATGCGGGAAAATCAGCTAATGTATGTGGTCGGTATCACATCGCTGGGCCAGGGATGTGCCAGTGGGCCACCGTCGATTTATTCACGTGTCTCCAGCTATCTGGACTGGATCGAGGATATTGTGTGGCCCATAAATGATCAACAGAAAACGACAACGCCAACTCCATTTGATGTTAGAGTAGATATCTAAAGTCTAATATTAAGTTGTGTAACTTAAAGGTTAATATATCTAAATATAAAATATTTATTTCAAAGAAATTTAACAAACCTGCCTAACTTATCGAAATCCTTGTGATTTAAGGAGCCCCTACTAAATGTTATCTCAGACCCAAATGTGGAAAAATATTAAGAACTTGCCAACCATAAATAAAAAACTTTTTACCAAAACATTTTTATGCATTCAAACTATAATTCAAGACAAAAAAACACCAGTTCCTAATGAAAATCCGTATATTTTCCATTCTCTAAGTTGGCCATTCCATTTATTTTTATTTTAGTCCGTTACCCAGTGCCGGACTAGCCACCACGGGGCCCAAAAATAAGTTTTCGGTTCATAATGTAAATCAGACGATTACTTTCCAATGTGAAAGTTATCTGCCTATTTTTCCCAGCCTGTAATTTGCCCAACTACTAACCGATTTTAAATTAAATTAGAATTTGGCATATTTTGAAATGGCATTAAACATTTGTATATTTAAAAAAAAGTTGGCCAAAAATTTAATTCTATCTCTGGTAATGCAGATTGAAAAACTTAAAAATAAAGTCATGAATTTTTGAAATATTCCAAAAAATCTTCTTCCCTTTTGTTTCCAGAAGAATTCGCCCGCTCCACGCTTCAGTAAATGTATTCAGTTTCCGAAATAAACTCGGTTTAAAAACGATTCGAAAACATTACTTTAATGCCGATTCTTCCAATTTTAGGATGGCAAGTTAAATTTTTTCATAATTTCAAATTATGTATTTAAATCTCATTGCCAATTGGCAAAGTATGTTTATTTGTACATCATTTCAAAAGCGGTCAAAAATAAGTTTAGATTCCAAAGTTATAGGGAAAGTTTTTTGGCCTTTTCTTCGATTAGATTCTTAATAATCTATTTGATATATGTAGTAGTCTTGTTCTGGTTCATATTTAATTTACTCGATTTTGTAGAAGTAAGGGTATCAAGTGTATCCATTTCGAAATTCTGGTGAAATATGCATTCCCGACACATTCCTGGAACAGGCAGATGTTTTTGCTGAAACAGGTGATTTTGGTCTGGAATTATGGGGATGGGGAACATATTGAAAAGCTTTAAAAACTGGAGGCTAAGTAAATCGTTCCCAGTTAGAATTTAGCTAGAAGCAAGAACACACAAGAGGAACAGCAATTTAATAGAAGGATGTACAGTAGACAATGCCAAGGTGGTTGGAAATTGACATTATTCCTGCTTATAGTCAGTGGCATATGGAAATTATCCTTGGCCTATTTGCCAGATGTGAATATTTTTACCAATTATCGCACAGAGGTCTACAACGGTGAGTGAACTCGGATTAAAGGTAGAGGAAACAATTATGAAGTAATAATCCCTAGGTATACCCTCTGAGATCGATACTACACCTTTTATACGAATTGGCGACAACTATTATTACATCGAGCCTATCAATAAGGTCAATTGGTTTCAGGCTGCCGGCGCTTGCCGCATGATGAACGCCCATTTGGCCTCCATAGAGGATAAACCCGAGATGATGGCATTGATCAAGTATATGAAGGCCAAGGGATTCAAGAATAATGATTACTTTTGGATATCAGGCAACGATCTGGGCACTGAGGGTGCCTTCTATTGGATGTCTAGCGGCAGACCGTTGACCTATGCACCTTGGGTGGGGCCCAAACAGATGCCGGACAATTATGGTGGCAATGAGAACTGTGTCCATATGTTTGGAGCTCGGGAGCTGATCAACGATGCCAATTGTAAGATCCAGATGCTATATGTTTGTGAGGCCACCGAGCCAAAGACATTTAAATTCACCTATATTAAGTGGTAGAAAGTTAGGACACGAATATTTTAGCTTTCTCCTTGATATTTTTTTTTTATTTTTGTGTTTTTTTTTTCAGTTTCACTTTCGCATCATTTTGCTTTTACTTTGTCTGAGTTTTTCTTTTGTTATTTTTCATATTAAGTTGTTACGATTTTTCACTTAAATATCTATGAATTATATTGAATATGTATACATTATATTTATATATTTTTAAATTGTATCGGCTAATATCGCAAACCTACGACTAAATAAAAAAAAAATCAATCATCATACACTAACAACAAGGTTAAAAAAATGATTTATTAATTATAAAGAAAAAGTGTAAGTAAAGGAAATACCAAATTTTTATTTGGATTATACATATGCAAAAAGATTCTACGATCGCCAACTTCAAACATTCATATTTATTCTCTCATACTATATAAGTATATATATATATATATTTTTTCGATTTCGAGTCGTAGGACTTAGAATCTAACCCTAACCATATACGAATATAAATATATTTTTTCAATTAGTTAATTATTTATAACTACACATATATATAAATATTTAACAGACGAGTGCGTACATATGTATGTATGTATATAAATTTAATAATTTTATTATGTTTCATTTTATTTTTTAGTTTAACATTAACATCGCCTGCTGTGTGTGTGTGTGTTTAGTGCATTTATGCATGTATGCGTGTAAGGTGGGCTTCAAAGCTCTCTCTCTCTCTCTCTTTCTGTTTCTATCTATATTCTGTCCGTTTGGCTTTCTCTTTGTTCGAGGCCTCCTCGCAAGTTCGAAGCGAACCCTCTCGATAGCTGCAAGCTTCTTTTTTTTTGTAACTAGCCAACACTAGACAACACGACATCGATATCGATCACACAGAAACAAAAAAAAAAACTAATTTTACAACAAATTAATTTTGTTGAAAAAATTGTAACGTTTTTTTCTTTTTCATTGGTTTAGTTTTAGTTTTTTCTTACACATGAAAGAAGAACAGCCTAAATGTTATACACATACAAAGTCTAAATGTTTGTTGTTGTCGTTTTTAAAAAACCTTTCAAAATGGCAGTACATTTAAGATGAAGAAAACTCAGGTGGGGGGAGGACATGTTAAGGGGCTAGAATAACGATAGCAGTTAGGGGGAATACAAAAACGATGCAGAGCCTAGCAGATCCAAATTTAAGGTTAGAATATATCAAATTACTAGCCATATTTACACGAATATAACAATTAAAAAAAAAACAAACGAAAATGGCAGGAATTTTTTGCGTATTGCAATTAAGAATAAATACAATTAGTTTGGTTTTTGTGGTTTTCTGTTTTTTTTTTTGTTTTTTTTTTTTTGGTTGGTTTTTTTTTTACTTAAGACTTTTTAGTTTTTAATTTTTTTGTTTGTTTTTGTTTTAAAACATATTGCAAATTTGTATTAAATTTTGTTGCTTACTATTTGCAATATGTTCGTACAGTTAATAGCTTAAATATTTATGTAATAATAATAGTAATGATTAAAAAAACAATATTTTTCAGGCATAATAAAATAATATATGTATAGCTTACAACGTTTTAAGGTTTAGAGGAATTACATACAATTTAAGAATAAGATAAATCTTAAAATTAATTACGCTTCTTGTTTAGTTTTTTTTTTTTTTTTTGTTTTGATTCCACTTTAGATATTTTTTTGTTTTTTTTTTTTTTTGTTGTTTGCAACTGCGCACAAAAATCACTTAATAATATTCACGTGAGAGCCTGAGCGCAGTGTACACTTAAAATTAAAACTATGTTATACATTTTTGCATGTAAAAAAAATTTACGTTTTCTACACTTTTTTCTTCATCTTTTTGTATTTTCCTAGTTTCATTACTTCATGAAGTCCTTTTTTTTTTTGTTACAAACTAACTTTGAGTAGCAGTATTATATGTGATATCTATAGGTTTTTTTTTTTTTTAAAGAGTACTTTTACATATATGATTGACAGATACCCTGTATTAGTAAAGTAAAGTAAAAGTGCTGTTTATATTTTTGGTTATTTTCGAATTAGGTATGAACGTAGCCAACATGAACATGAACCTAATAGACGTAATATATAAAATATCATATTTTTGTCCTAAATTTCTGATCACTTTGTAGAAACTGATTCTGGCGATAATGAGGCGGAGAACGGGAATCGTTGTACCTAAAAAAATTCATTTGAATTTACTTTCACATTGCACAGGGTATCTCAAAGTCGAGATTCCGACTTTTGTACGGCATTGTTGTATGTTTCCTTTTCTGTTTATTTATTTATTTTTTTTTTGCATTTTCATATTTATTTCAGAAACAAAATGAAATTCACAATTAGCGCAATAATTAGGCAAATAGTTTTGGATTTGTGTTTTGATATATATATACATATATGTATATAAATGTATATATTTTGTTGTTTTTCCATTTTCTTATAGGCGAGCGCGCAAGCAGGACAGCATATAGGAAAAAAGAAATTATCTCCATATTGGGAGAGACGACTAGGGGTAAAAAGGAGAATGGAGCGCGGGGGATAGAAGAAAGTACCAAGCTGAAATGGGGAGCTCTCTCTATATAAATCGTTCACACTATAGAAGTAATAAGTGAGGATCACTCAATTCAGGTGCAATTCACGTTACCATTACGTTTTTCATTTTGGAATTACTTTAGTAAATGTAAGTACATACTTAATTAATGCAATTACACCAAGCACAATTACTAAGAATGTTTGTATCGATCTTAGGAATTTTCGATTGAAAGAAATGTAATAAAGTAATGTAATTCTTTTTTTCAGGCATTTAGAGAATTACTTTTAGTAATAATAATTACTTAAGTACAGAACTACTTAAGTAGTAGTATCAGTAATGGCGAATTTTGTTATCGAACTTTGAATTTTATAATTACAAGCAACAAATATTATGTAACTTTTTTTTTCTTATTTTTTCCGAGTTTTCTTTTTGTATGTTTTTTCTTGCTTTTCTTGAGAAGAGTGTGAAAATTCTATTCTATTGACAATATGTGATCTTTTGATGGCTACGAACTGTGATCAACTATATTTCGATATTTGAAATGTCGTGGCCATCGACGATGGATAAATATGATCTTATTGAATTTATAATTAACGCATCCATACATGAGTACTAAAGTAATTGCTAAAGTAATGGTAATTGTGATAAATAAAAGCTCTAATTAGTTTTAAGATAAAGGGATTTAGAGGCTATAATGTAAATATATATGTAAGTATATATACATACATGAAGAAATGGATCTTTTGACTTTGATTTGCATTCAACCATTTAGACTTTTATGGTTTTAAATTCAAAGAAAATTTCATTGAATATATAAATAATATTACTAAATCTTATCAAACCTTTCTGCTCCCCTTCTTGTTATCATTATTATTTTTTATCTTGTTTTTTTTTTTTTATCTTTTTGCTTCATTTCGTCTGTTTCTAGGCTATATTCTACTTCGTGTATTTGTGTATCTGTATCTGTCTCCGGGTTCTATCATTATTATTATTATTACTATTATCGTATAATATTATTATCTTTAACGCTCATCACCGATCTGATGATTGGACAATGATAGTGATGATGAACTAGATGAGCTGCTGCCCACTGACGATTCAGAAGATATGGAAATGATTGATATAGCAGACGATGAACTCACTAAAGTGCCACGCAAGGGCGGTAACCGGCTATGACTACTACTACTATGATGACTACTATGACTATTATGGCTATGGCTATTATGGTTATGACTATGATGATTGCCTGCGGAAGCCGAGGCCGATGCTGCCGCAGCCGCCGCCGCCGCCGCTGCTGCCGCCACTGCTGCTGCGGTTGTCGCCGTCGTCGTTGTGGTCGAAGTAGTGCCGCCATGGCCTGGATGGGCACTTGTATTGCCAATGCCGCTGTTGCTGCTACCGCTGCTGATGTTGCTATTATTAAGTGCTGGGGAGGATGAAGATGTGGATGCGGATGAACCTACCGATTGCCTTGTATAGCCGCCACCGCCGCCGCCGCTGCCATGATGATGGTGATTATGTCTCTGCTGTTGATTGTTGTGGTTCGGATTTTGATGGCTATGGTGACTATGGTGATGATGATAGGAATTTGATTTGTTCAGCTGCTGTTGCATTGGCGGCGGCACATAGATCTGCTGGCGATAATAATTGCTGGAATTGTGATTGCTACTCCGTTGGCTGCTGTAGGTGCTGTTTCTTCCGCCTGGACCGCCGCTGCTGCTGCTGCACGGATTGGAGTGGCTTGTCGTGCTGCTGGTTGTGGTGTTATGATTGCTGCCGCCGATGTTACTGCTGCTGGTGGTACTGGTTATGGCCTCGCTTTGGTGGTGGTGTGGCTGGTATGGCTCCCCCCTCTCTGGCTGGTTGGTCACATTGCCGGCGTTGCTGATGTTGTTGTCTGTTGGCTGTTGTTGTGGTGAAGAAGATATACATGTATGTTGGCTTGTGGCCACCAATATTGGCTCCATGCTGGCCGCAGTTGCTCCTCCCATCATCATCATCATCATTTGTTGGCGCATTGATCGCCTCGTGGTTAGTTGTTGAGGAGGAATCGGTTTATGATAAGGATTTCGATTTGGGTTTGGATTCGGATTTGGATTAGCAATTGCGGCCAGCATGGCGGCGCAGCCGGCAACCTGATGCTGCTTCTGCTGCTGCATGAGGAGGCCGGCAACCATTCATCATGTATCTAGTCGTGTGGGAGTGTGCATTACCGACGAGCCCATTGAAGAGCTGTTCCCGCTGCTGCTTCCGTTGCCACTGCTTGTCGTGGGTACTAGAACGACTGCTGCCAGGCCATTGGGTGGCGATGCGGTTATGTCAATAATCTCTGGCTGCCCTATCTGCTGTTGCTGCTGACTGACAGGCATCGTTGTCGTCGTTGTGGTTTCCACAACGTCACAGTCTTTGCTATCCTCGGAATCATCACCAGACGACGTGCTGCCACGCCGATGACGCAACGCATTCAGATTGTTAACCAAATGTTGTTGCCCCGTCGGCGTCTGTGGCTGGCCGCCAGATGATGCTGCCGTAGCGGCCGCCACTGCAGCTGCCGTCGTTGTGGAATAGGTTTGAGCTAAGGCATGGGTGGGCATAACAGCCGCCGGATGATAGATCTGTTGGACCACAGCTCCAGACGGCATAATCACATACTTGGCAGCACCATTCGTATATGTGGGCAGTGGTGAGATGCGATCCACAATTACCAGATGCTCAAAATTCTCGCGTATCCATTCGCGATAATCGATAACATCGTCTGTGATGTGGATAATGCGGCCTATAACGAAATCACAGACAAAGAGAGGGGGAGAGATAGAGGGAGTAAGTAAATCCAAATTTGATGAATAGTTTCTTGTCTTACCAAGAATTGAGTCGACACGCGCATCTGATCCCCATAGATTGAGCGGGCTGACAGCTTGAGTGAGCACACGATAGGCACATTGAAATGCCTGTTTCACCTGAAAAGCCCCATAGCTACTTCGTCCGATGTCATTGCCCGGCGTCAACGGATCCTCAATGCAAAGCAATGATGGCCGATGACCATCAACCATATCACGCTGCAGCTCATCTTTGGGCATATAACGGCCGCCGTTCTTAATGGAGATGCCAATTTTCATATAATTGAATCGTCTACCATATAGTTCAAAGAACTCTAATAATAGTACACCCAGATTCGCCTTGTCGTGGTAAATGCCACGCGGATGCAATTGCAGAAAGCTGATGCACATGAGTATTAGCGAATATGATGAGATGCCGCCGGTGAACACCTCGTTGAGATCGCGTAACAGTAGAAACTGTTTGAGGACCAGCACTAATTTCCCTAGCACTGGATAATCGCGTTTAAATTTCTTAATCAGTTCAGCGGACTGAACGCCCGATTGCATATTGAAAGATATGTCGACTTTAACTTGAGTCTCGCGATCCGTTAGCTTAATAATCGGCACCGATGCTTTGTCTAGGACACGAACGGTGCATGCCTCGGCAATGCCTCGGCTAACAAGCTCAAATTCCAGTGTACGCAGGGGAAGTTTCTCCCAAAGGCCTGCCACATGCCAAACAAAAAGGATAAAAATCATTAATTATTGGATTGGATTTCTTTCACATAGACATTCACACTTACACACACACACACGCAAACACTTACCTAATACAACGAGATCAATATCGGAGGTGGGCAGAAAGAGTCCCGTGCGAAATGAGCCAAAGATTTCGACAACAGCTTGGGGCCAAATCGAATGAACTACTCCCTCGATTCGTTTCACAACCTCATTCCGTATGGCATGCTCGCATGGTGTGGGTAGGACATATTGATAGAAATGCTCAATTTCTTCGTGTAAACCGATTGCACCCTCGCCATAGTGATAATCCGGTTTACGCCATGGTGTACCCTTATATTTGGCTATCATTTCCATATGATGATTGTTCATGTTATAATATGCGATTGCCTTATGTTCAGGTATACGTTTCCTGCGCGATGGATTATAATAGAGATTGTTGCTGTTGGTATTGCTGGTGTTATTGCTAATATTTGTTGTTGCTGCCGTTGTTGTTGCTGCTGCTGCTGTTAAAGTTGGTGTAGATGTAGGAGGAGTAGTTGTTGTAGGATTAGCAGTTGTTGTAGTTGAAGAGGATACTGTTGTAGCTCCACCTCCACCGCCAATGCCACTTGATCCAGATCCCGATCCCGAAGCAGATCCAGATACAGATCCAGATCCACTGCCTATACTGCTGGTACTACTGGCACTACTCGAACTAGAGCTACTACTTGAGCTACTGTTGCTAGCTGGTGAATTATTGTCACGGTTGATCGTGGAATCAATGTTGTTTGTGCTACTGCTGCTGCTGCTGCCGCTCCCGCTACTGTTGTTTGTCGTTGTTGTTCTCGATCCGTTGTTAAAATGTTGTAATAGCTCTATGGATAATGAATCGGCGGCGGCTCTTAGATTGCTTGTGTTGTTATTGTTGTTGTTGACACGATGATTTTTATTCAGATTTTTTAAATCGTTTGCTGGTCGTGAGATAATGTTGTTATAATTAATGCTGTTGTTGTTGTTGGTTGTGGTGGTATTGGTGGTGGTGTTGATGATGTTGTTGGTTGTTGTTGTTGTGTTGCTACCGTTTATCGTTGTTATTTGATGTTGTTGTTGTTGCTGCTGATCAAGTAGTGCACCCATATCCTGGGCATTTGTTTCCCAAATCTTTAACCATGTATGCAACGATGGTCCCTCCTGTTCCTTCTGAAACCAGCCAACAGATGGATCCATTCAATGCAATTGAAATAACTCTCGTGTTGGCTGGGTTTTAGGGGGGAAACACAATGGATCGGGACGGAACGGTACGATACGGTACGGTTACAGAACGAAACGGAACAGAACAGAAAAACTTAACGATAACGAATTACTACTGTGTGATGATGAACTTATAAACAAACCAACGAACGACGAACTGACGAACTGTAAACGAACGAACGAACGAGCGAACGGACGGAAGAAAACGGACAATTTGATCGATCGTTAGAGGTTAATGTTCTATTTGTTGTTGCTGTTGTTGTTGGTTGGTCCGTCTAACCGACTTTTTAAATCCCGTGTGTTATTGTATTCCTTGTAAGTTTTGTTGTATTTTTATGTGCTCTATTTCCCTTTTATAGAAAGAAACATATGTATCTCTCGCTCGCTCTCATTAAGTGAAGCTCGGTCGAAAACCACCTACGATATTTGTTGTTGTGGCATCTACCAAGTGTCAATGGCTAATGCTTAGACATTTCCTCCTGCAATTGGAATAGAACAAACAACAATCATAATTTAAATATCTAATATATTAATAATAATTAAAATCTCGAAAAAAAACCTCTTCTACACTTTTCAATAATACAAAAAAAAAACATACACATATATATGTACATGAATATTTCTGATCTGCATCAACAGTTGAATTGGGGCTAGAACAAATAATTTTATTGCCAAATGTTTCAAATCATGGAGGGAATATGCAATGAACTTAAGGGAATTTTGACTATAGTTTGCAACACTTTCCACACGACATATCTTATCTATAGATATAAAGACATATTAATTAATTAACTTGGCTCTCTTATTAACTTGCTTTAAAAATCGTAATCTTTTGTGCCCATTTTCACGAAAACTATATCAGATATTTGCAATTGCATGTATTTCAAATGGAAAAAACGTTAAATGGCAAAAGTATTGCAAATTTATGCGCTCGTTTTCTACAAATAGAAATTGCAGGTGCACCCCCTCTTTATCCTCTGCCGACGACTCTCCTTTTTTTTTCATTGCCGCCAACACCAACACTATCATCAGTCTCTGGCCTTTTCTCTTCTCCCTTTTTATATTTGCCAACCGCCCCCGTTTCCACACCTGCCACCCCACCGCTGGCAATAATGGGAAGCCGCCTTCGACTCTGCCTAAATGCAGCTGAAGCGTTTAAAGGCGCCAGGCGAAAATTGTTTTATAGAGCGAATAAAACAACAACGACAGCAACAACAACAACGAATAAATGGAGTTTGGGTTTTTTTTATTCCTCAATCTTGTATTCGTCGTTATTTGTTGCTAAAAATGCTTCAAAATGTTTCAAGAGATAACAAAATTTGAAAGCAGCCGTAGCAACTGCTACTACTCACGAGACTCATCAAGAGGCAGAATGTGCGTATGTCTGTGTGTGTGTGTGTGTGTGTGTGTGTGAAACAGAGAAAGAGAGAGAGAGTGAGCGAGAAGTGAAAGAGCAAAACTTATAGGGGAGAGTAAATCCCATGTGTGCTGATTATATGGGAGTGTGTGTGTGCATTCGTATAAGTGTATGTGCAAGGGCGTACAGGTGGCTGTGGCGTGGGTGTCAAATGACGGGTTATGAGAGGGGGTGAAGTGTGGTGGTAATGTCTAGGGGTTAGGTGAGTAAATGTATGTGGCGCACATGTACGATTAAAGCGGCAATTGATTATGCAAAAACACAAAATAAAGAAGAAACATACGCACACACTGACAAAACGCCGCTAATTACTAATAAATGGGATTCAACAATTAACAACACAAACGGTAATTTAGAGAGCAACACAAATGAAAAATTTTTTACTTTCGATAAAATAAACTCGACTTGCACATTTAATACAAAATACACACATGAACTAGCACAAATATAAAAATATCTATATATGTGTATGTGTAGTTTTTTTTTTTATTTTTTCCTTTTATGTCAAATTAACACTTTCTGTCTTTTTAACGATAATCTCTGGTGTTGAAGAGAAATGGCAAGTAAAGAGAAAGGGGTAAGAGACCAAATGCAGTTTCTCCCGGCAATTTTTTTTTTTTTTAGCAGCTGTGTCTTTTTTTCTTTTATTTATTTATAACAAAATGTAGTTAGTATCGATAAATATCGAAAAGTATGTCCATATTTTGCAGCACTGAGTCTTTGTAAACATTAAATTTATGCAACAAAATGTACCAGAAAAAAATCAATTAAATAAACTTTTTAAATTTTAAACTAACACACACGCACACATACGCACATATATGTATACATATACTTGCATACTCTGAGAAAGAGAGCGAGACTAACACTCACGTGCATTGCCACCACCCCCGCCCAACATACCAACAAAAAAGGCAGCTACAACTTAACCAATACACATACAACAAAAGGCCCCCGTTTCTGCCTACTTCCCTCTCACGCCTCTCATGCTTCTCGCGTAATTCCGTTGGTATTTTTCACACACTTTTTTTTCGTTTTTACCTTGACAAGTTTGATTCTCAAAAAAAAAAACAAAATGGAGACACAGAATCACATACAAAAATGAAAATTTTGCAAAAATTGTTGTAAAACGCACACACACACACAATCAGGCACAGAGGGCGACACTCAAATTGGTATATTAAACGTCAAGACGACGACTTGGATTTCGTTTCGTTTGTTCTGGATCTTTTTCTCTCTTTTTTTCATTCGTTTTGTATTACCTCGGTTTAATTGCAGTTGCCAAATGCAATCAATATGCTCTGCGGCATCACTTTTAAACACAATACTCTTTAGTTTATCCAAATTTTTTAGGTTTTGTAGCGATTTCCTTTACGCTGAAATACAAACGCGAAATTACAATTTTTTTTATCTTTATCTACGAACACGCGACGGTAGTGTTGCCAGGAGCTAAGAAATAATCGAAAATCATCTATGCGATTCGATAGATTTGTCTAATACCCCCTGTTATGTAAAGTCAATAGAACAGAACCCCATATTTTACACTGGCGACATCTAGGTGCTTGTGTGTTAACAGTCCTCTGCTAATTTAGCTTTGTAACAGCTGGATTGCCGTTAAACAAAAAACGTTACCATCATATCAAGTCTTCATTTTGCATCTTCCCATCCAAAAAAAGGACAACTTTAAAGACGTTCCTTATTTGCATTGTGCTCTTTACTAGTAGGTATATACTTTAAATTTTGCATACACACAAAAAAATTCTTTATTGTTTAATTTGTTTCTTTTAGTTATTTTCTTTTATAATTATCTTTTATGTCGAAATACATAGATTTTTTTTCTGCTGCAAGTTTTAAACTATTCTTTAAATTTACTTTTTATGTTTTTACTTTTTGGTTTCAATTGTTGGAAAGTTTGTGTGAATTTTTTTTGTTATCGTTTTTGAAACCAAATAACTTCGTTGGGCGGGAAATGTTGATGTAGCAATAAAAAAAAAAATGAAAAAAAAACAATGTGAAAGATTTAGTTTGGTCTTGTTTTGTCTTTTTTTTTTTGTAACAAACAAATAAAACAAAACTTGTACATTCTGTGTAATTACTTTTGTACTTTATGGAAATGAGATTTATTCATTGGTTTGTTGTTTTATTAATTTATTTGTTTTTCTGTTTTTTTTTTGCTGTTAGCTTTGCGTTTACATGTTTTGTTCCACGTTTCAGTTTCCTTTTTGTTAAAGTTTTAGTTTAAGTTTTACTTTTAGTTGAAATACATAAAATACATATTCGTTTTGTTTTTTATATAGCATAATTATTATTCTTATGTTTGGTTTTTTCCTATTTTTTTTTATTGTTTTTAATCATGACATATGTATGTATGTATGAATGCATTTTTGTATACAGAATTTTCTTGTTTTAAACATTTATAAATATTCTTTTCTTTTTTTGCTGGTTGCCTCTTTTTTTAACATTTAATTAGGGACCATTTTTTTTTATCGATTTTTTTTATTTTTGTTGGGCTTTCTTGGCATTTTCGCGCTATTTGTTATTCAACAGTTACATATACAGTTTTTATTTGGGTTTCTCTATATATTTTGTTTTCTTTTTTGTGTAAGTAACATTTTTTAGTTTTAATTTGTATTTTCTTTCCTCGTGTACAACATTTAAAGCTTGCCTATTATTTTGTTTTATTCGGTTGGTGTGTGTTTGTTTTTAGTTGGTTTGGAAGTATTTTAGTTTCATTTATCGTTTGACATTTTCTAGTTTATATAGTTTTGTTTTTTATTCTTTAGTGTTTTCAATCAGCAGCCGATTGAATAATTCTCTATAATTAAAATCCTTCGTTCGACACTTCTTTTGGGGGACGCTTATTGACGCAACATTTAACACCTAAATATGTATGTATGTGTGGTATAATATGTACTATATGCTATAATTTATGAGAATTCGTTCTCATGAAATATAAATGGCAATCGATCGGTTTCTATAGTTCTGCAAAATTCTTCTTGAAATATAAATTTATAAATTGGACACTTGGTTTGACTACCGAGATTGGATTTTTAATTACTTCCGAATAGGATTATAATTGATACTGTCAGTAATTGGTTTGAACATATTATGTAAAAGATAAATCAATGATTTTGGAATCTATGAATATGCAGAGCTATAAAAATCTTTGACATGGCCAAAGTAAATCTTGCCCCTTGTTTCTAATAGTTATAAACTTTTACTTTCTGTCTTCTCGTTTTTTATTTTTCGTTTTTGTCATTTATAGTTTAATTTGTTTAAAGTTTCTTTAATGTTAATGGTAAAAAATCTAAAAAAAATGTGTTTTCCCCCATTTTTTTCTTATTACATTGTTCCATTTCTTAAAAAAAAAAAAAACAACAACAATAATTATAATGTATCATCTTTTCTACAAACATGTATGAAAAAATTGTTGTAAATATTAACTTAAGCGGCAAATACCCTAATTTTTGTTTTTATAATGTGTGTCCACTAGCTAACTTGTAGGGTATTTGTATTTTCTTTTGTTTTTTGGATTTATAGTCGCTTCGGTGTCGACTATCACAAACGATTTTGGAATGGAATTGAAGCATTGAACTACTCTCAAATAGTTAACTAATTAAATGTTTTAATTATCGTTTGCTTTCGACTTGTTCGATTAAAAGAATTTTATTATATCAATTCGTTTAAATTGGACAAAAAAAAAATTACTTAATATGTACAGCAAAGAAAAACAAAAACATCAAACGTTCAGTCAATATACACACAATTCAGACATATACATACACACTTATATTTTTCTTTGGTTTTCAATTACATTTAAATATATATATTTGTTTGTATTTAAAACAATAACACATACACACGCACGCATACATAGATACACATGCGGCATATGATGAATAAACTAATTTAACATATACATACATACATAAAATAGTTGAAATTTTTTATATTTAATCATATTTATTATTATTATGTTCTCTTTTTATTTATTTTGTTTCCATTTGTTGTTTTTCCCCTACGGAATCACCGACGACGAATATGTGCGGCAACGACAATTTGCTCAATTCTCAAGTTTCATTTTTGTTTTAATTATGTTAAATACAATATGTTAATTAATCAGTCGCATAAATGAATCACCTGGCTGGCTTATAGCTCTCTTTCTCCAATAAAAAATTGTTTAAATAATATATTTTGGAAGTTTTTGTTTGCAATTATTTTTCAAATTTCTTGTAGATACTTTCAATGCGTTAATAGTGGTCGAAAAAAGAGTAAATTGGAGCGCAAAATACTCAATTACTCGCTCAACATTTACTCGCTCGTTCGCATTGGCACTCGTTATATTCCACTCGCTTGTTAGTGTTGTAGTATCTTCATTTTCTTGGCCAACGCCGTTTGCGATGGCTGCAATTTCCGTTTGCTACTGTAATTGCATAACTTTCCAGAGAATTTTTTGCTTAATGTCGTTGTCGTTGAGGTCATTAGATCGAGCACTTGCAGGCTATGATCTAATTCATCTAGTGCTGATCCGAGCGTTGTTGTTGTTGTTGTTGTGGCTGTTAGATTACTGCTCGGATCTGGATCCGGATTGATGTCAATATCGTTGAGCTGATTGGCCAACGGATCCTCGTCGTAAGGATCGTAGGGGGGTCTTAATTATTGTTTAAACACAAATAATCCCGTCGGGTCCCACTCGTTATCATCGACAGGGCCGAAGCATTCATCGAAATACCATTCCATTGTCTTGTAGACATGACTTAGCGATCGCCCAATCGCATGATCCTCATCGGGATAAACCTGATGACGAAATTTAACTTGCTGATCGACCAATGCTCTAACCAGCATTAATGTATGCTCCTGATGAACTAATGTATCGGCGGTGCCATGCATTAGCATTAGATTTCGTCCCTTGATATTGCCAGCTTTCATTGTGAGATCGGCCTCTTGCAATGCACGCAAATAGTCGCCCTTCAGCGGTATATACCGTTCGGTGAAAAATGAATCTAAAAATACATATATGAAGAATAGGTTAGAATGGCAGAGGACATAGGACAACATGAGTAGCTCCTACTCACAGTGATATCCAAAGCTAACAATGGGATTGATGGCCACAGCGCATTGGAGCACCTGTTGAGAGTCATCGATTAGCATCATGGCAGATGCATAGCCACCATATCCCCAGCCAAAGGCGCATATGCGCAATGGATCGATAAATTTGAGATTATCGCGCAAATATCTACACAAAAAAAAAAGAGGAAAAGAAAAACACTTGCATGTAATTGCAAGAGGGCTAAAATGGCAATACATACGTAAGAACACCCAGTTGATCTTCCACCTCAACGGTGCCCAATTTACCATGGACCTGAGTACGCAACAATTCCCCCTGATAGCCACTGCCACGACCATCGATTTGTGCCACAATGAAACTACGTTGACTGGCCAAATACCAATTCCAGTCGACATGGAAACGCTCAGTGACCAATTGTGAGCCCGGTGAGGCATCGCTAAATACAAATTCAATGAGAACTAATGACTCTTCTGGGGACAGGTGGTGGTACTTACACATGCAGGACCAAAGGAAATGCCACCTCTTCCTCCTCACGCATGCCAGGGGGCATAAAGAGCCGCACCTGGGCATGGAATCCATGACGTATTTCCACACTAAATGTTCGCATTTGGGGCACGGCCAACTGGGCCAGACGATGCCGTAACACATCGCCGGCATTGAGAACAAAGACCTTTTCATTGGTAGCCGTCTCAACCAGATAGACACTGGGCGCTTCGGGACCCAGACATTCTTGCACATAGTAGCCAAAGTCCCGACTAAATTGCACACGATTGTATAGACAATTTTTGGGTATATCGTAGATACAATCATCTGGTTCGAGGCGTGCAACAATGTCATCCCAACGATCATCGTTGCCCGCAAACGATCCAGATGATGATCCGGATGATGATGATTGGGAGGAGGCGGAGGCGGAGGAGGAAGATGGACCTGTACTACGGGCTCTATGTAAACGATAAGTAGCCTCCGTATTGTCGCAGGTGAGACATGTGGGTTGGGTCGATGTTATATATGTGCGATTCGATTCGGTAACGTTTAGTTTAAGGCTGATCTTGTAGAGATGCCGTTCGCCCGGACGTTTCTCAGGAGCAGCCATAAAGTAAACAATTTCATTGGCCTCATCCCAGCCAAGTATTTCGGTGACCTCGAATCGGCCCATTGTAAGTGGCACTGGTCGCCGATCCAGCGATGAAATGAACACCACATGCCGATAATGACCGTGTTCGCCATCCCGGACAGGCAGACGTTTCAGCAAATAGCCACCTTGGGATATCTCATAGGTGGTCTGTCCATTTGTCACATTGGCCAGACTCTCGTTGTTCGGGGATGCCGAACCTTCCGACTCCTGCAATTGCAATTGCCATTGCATTTGCATCTGCAGTTGCCTTTGTCCCAGCACTCGCATTTGGGCAGCAATTCGGGCGGAAAAGATTGGTTTCTCCGCCGGCAGAACCCAACCGTCATTGATGGTCACCTCCGTGTGCACCACCTGGCAATTGAAGTGCGGTGCACGGCAAATTACCGTCGTGGCTTTTGTTTGATCTCGATTTGTCACTGTGACCGATAGATCGATGGGCGAGGCCCAGGTGAGACCGCCCACATAGCTTCCGTTGGCCAGTTCGGCGGGCAATTTGATTTGAATCGGAAATATGTATTTAATCACCGATAAATTGACCACGTTCACCGTCACATTCGGATTGCGGGCCCCGGCCTTGGGATAGCGTTGCGTCAATACCGCTGGATACTTGATGTCATCGCCCATCCAAGTGTATCTGAAATGAAAGGAGAAAGGTTTAAATCGAATCTTTGATAGCATCTGAACGACTTCTCGCACTTGTACTCGTTGACATCGCTGTCATTGTAGCTGAGAAAGGCCAGAAATAGTCCATCCGGGGAGAAGGCCATGCTACTCATCCGGCTTTCCATCAATTCGGGTACATTCTCATATGTCCAATCCGGGATACCATTGTAGTAGATCCCCCCCAATCCAGTGTGGGTAATGCGACAGACCAGCTCGCCCTGCACCTTGGGCTTGTAATAGATATCATTGTAGTGGACAAAAGCAATTGCCTGATTCAGCGAATAGGGGGCCGATGAGCTGCCCGTTGTGCCGGCCCCATTCGATGACCCAACCGGACTAGCTGCTATGGGTTTGCCGCCTGCTGCGGCTCCGGCCAGACTATTCAGAATTATACTTCCACTTGGCAATGGAGCCATCGTAGACGTTGATGACGAGATGGGTGCTGGCGGGGGTGGTGGATTGATTGGTGCCCACACCACATGCTGTAGACGTGGAGCTTCGGCAATGTTCTCTGTTGGTCCCAGTGGAAATGTATTCGCCGTTTGTACCTCATACACATGGTGTCTGAAAGATAAAGTGACAAAATAAATATGACACTAATGCCTCCATGATTAAGGCATCTGACGGCCTACCTAGATCCTTCGGCATTACTGTCCGATTGAAGTAGAACATACTTTTGATCGGGTGCAACTAGAAATGATTCCGCATTCAATTGTCGCTAAAAAAAAGGAAACAAATTATACTGAAAGTAGAAATTTATTTAGTTTGACTTACAAATGTGGAATTGGTCATAAGAATGCGGGTGGTATAATCGGCCATATTGAGTATGGAGAGGCCGCCAGTTGGATCGCGATAGACGAGCTCATTGTCTGCAATTAAATGCGTTAGAGGAGAACTTACATTACACTCAAGTGAGAACAAACCATTGCTCCAGGTGCCATTGAATGGCCGCCATTGCAGACTCTTGCCCAATATATCGCTGGGCAACATTCGGCGTCCTCGTATTCGTAGACCCTCATCTTCCGGCGATAGCAAAAATATCGAAAATATTATCAAGCTAAAGACAGCGGCAATCACCAATAGAGCTATGAATATGCCGCGCCAATTTCGTCGTTCTGGTGAAATGGCGACAAGTTCCTAAAAATACATACAAAAACACAAATTAAATACAATGTTTGAATGGTTTTTTTTGTTTTAAGTCAAACTTGTTAATCAGTCTTTAAATTAACTTTTAACTTTTTCTGCTTTGCCATGTTTTTAAAGCGCAGCACAGTGCCGGATTAGCCATTAGCCCGCGCTAACAATTCATTTCATTGTTAATTTATTTACCAAAATATACTTCTAAATATTCGGAACTTGGCGAATCTGTAAGTTTGCTAAATGTTGACTGATTTTCGAAAATTATATTTTATTTTTTATGTGCTTTTAAAATTAATTTAAAGGGTTAAGATTTGAAAACATTTTCAATTCAGGCAACTGAAGAATGGTTTACTCCAGGAGAAAGAATCTGATTATGTGATATATTTAGATAAATATTTTTGAATGAAATTGATTAGAATAGACAAATCAATTGAAATTATCATCTGCCCAATGAGAATTTGTTTGTTTTTAATTTTGTTGAGTTTATTTTTTGAAGTTTTTGAAATGGATTAAATTTTGACGCATTGGTTTTTCATTTTATTCGATTCGTTAATTAAAATTTGTTGCGTTTTGCGTATTTGGTTTTAATTAAAATGCAAAAATGTTTGTATGCCATAACTAAGGTGTCATTTGCAAATAAAACCTGAACTGAAACTCTATGAATTGAAATAAATATATGAAAAAGTTGTTTACCCTTTCAGAGAATAGAATTTAATTGTTTATACAAATCGTTTGTCCGTGTGTTTTCTCAGTTTCTAGGTCTGAACTAGAATAACTATATAGCTTGTCCACAAATCGTGTAATTAGTATTAACACAAAAAATAAAGTTTAGCATTTCAAATTATTATTTTTGCATTTCTCGATTGAATGCATTAAACATCAAGAAAACAATTCAAATGCCAAAATATCGAATTTAATATACAGGAATATTAATTTGCAAACCTTTTACTTTAAGCATCTTCTTTAAATTACAAGAATTTATTACACTGAACATAATTTTAAGGTCTATAAATGATTTAATAAAAGTATAACATAATTAACTTTAATCCTGACATATTTATGTGCACTCTAAATAAATCTGCGATGCTTCATTGATTCACTTCATTCGATGACAAGAAATCGATTGTTTGCTCTTATTTTCTTAATGTTCTTTAGTTATGTTTTTTTTCTCCCTTTTTTTTTTTTTTTGGTTTATTGATGATTGCTGATGGCATTGATCGACTTGCAGCTGAACAAATATTTTTCATTCGGTTTATATTTTTTTGATTTTCGCTTTTATTCTCTACTTTGTCTGCTGTTTTTTCCTCGGCTCCGGCAAATGCATTCAATGGAAAGAATGGGTGGGGGGGATGGAAAGACAAGAAACAAATTGCCAATCGTGGGAGGAAGTGCCAAAAAGGGGCAAAGTGACGACCAAAAAAAAAAAATGGCAATGCAATCGATCCCATAGCCCAAAAGATGGAGGCGTGGCAAGCGTTGTTGTCCTTGATGCAACTTAATTGACAAGCGAATGCGAAGCAATTTAAGGCCAAAAAAGGTCATTTATACATGCATACGGCATGAACTATATATACATAGCTCCTCAGCAGCGAATTCCTTTATTCTCGAGCTGAATTCTAAACTAATTTAATGCACTTTGCATGTTGATTTTGTTCGACTGAGGCTTGGCTTAAAATTTGTGGGTGGAATGAGGGAGGCGGAAAATGGGTCCCAGTTGTGAAATTCATTTAATTTCCGTTTCGATTTGCATTTAAATGGATTGAATTCATGTGGCAATGAAATTGCTAATTGAAATTCGTTTTGTTTTGATTGATTATGAAAGAAGAGTAATTCAATTTTGTCTGTCTGTAAGCAACATTCATAAGTAGAAGAAAGTAAGCAACAAGGAAAAGAAAGCTATAAAAATCTTTAAGTACCACAACATACATAATTCATAAAGTTTGATTGGTTCTCTTTTTTTTATTTTTATTGTCATAGTTGCTTTAAGTGCGAGTAGGTAGTAAAAAAAGAAAGTAAATTTAACGTCACTAGAGTGAAGTATCTCAAAGAAAATAGCAGAGGGAGAAACATTTTTTAAAGTGGCATCCAAAAGTCTTGCGTTCTGTGAAATATATATATATAAAATATAATGTAAAAATTTAATTGAGTTACAATTATTGACATTAAAAGAATTCATACATAATTTGCTAAATTTTTGTTTGTTTGGCTGCTAACCGAAAAGTATGCAACAAAAATGTTTACTTTAAGCGATGATAGGAAGTATTTACCTTCCCATATATGAATTGGAAATCCAATTAATAAAGTTTATAGTCTCTTACTAACGGATAGATCAATAAATAGGCGACATCCAATTTTAGCAGATGGCAATAAAAATTGGGCATTTATTTTAATTACTTAAACGAAACAGAGCAACTACAGAAATTTAAACTAACTAGGAATACTTTATACATTATGCATTACTATCATAAAGAACTTTCAATTAAAATTAAAACATTTATTTAGTTCAGCATTCACTCTGTGAACTAAATGATGGTAAAATTTTGTCTTCTTTAAGCTCATTTTTGTGCACCAAAACTTATCGCATTCGCCCAGTCACATGCTCGTCACATTGTTCATTGAAATGAGATTCACAGGAGTCTCGGACCCAGTTGCAGTCCCAGAATCAGACTCAAAATCGTAGAAGTAAAATCCAATTAAGCACTCAACGTTTGGTAGAGGCGGGTGAGAATGAAAATTAAAGACTCAAAAACAAAACGAGAAATGGCAACATTTCTGAGTGCAACTTTGTGTATAGTTCTTTGTATGTATATGGGTTTTTGTATGTGTGGGTGTGGGTGTGTGTGTAGTTGGGAAATTGTTTATGCTAGACCATAAAGCAAAAGGCTGCCTCCGGGCATGCCAAACAACAAGAACAACAGCCACCAGTCCAAGTAGTGCAACAAAGTCCAGTCCGCAGTTTGCATTTTCCTGATCCTTTTGTTTAGGTTGCGCTCACTGCAAACAATTTGCGGTAATTATTTGCCAAAAATGAGAAAAAAAAAAACAAAATATTCTTTCTAACCAAAAGTCAGTGGAGATGACATGCTAAATATCAAAGGTCACTATGAGATATTAGAATATCAAAATATAGCTAGCCATATGCTTGATGTCATGTTACATCGATTGAAATTTTATTCAAATTGTTTGAAATATAATTTTTACTAAAATATTTAATATTTTTTATTATTTTTTTATAATTTTAAATAATAATTTCAAGTTACTGTTGTAGGAAAACTAAAATTAACCATGATTTAAATTATTGTTAGAAAAATTCTAATCGTCTTAAATTGTTTCTTTTTTATACATGGCGTAACTTTAATAAATATATCAAATAAGTTGAAATATATTTATTTAGCTTTTTCAGAAACTAAACGGTTTTTTTTTTAAATAATGCCCCGATTGGGTTAAATTGAGTTTTTCTCCTTAAATTGAAGTAGAATCAATTGTTTAAGTCAAAGGTAAAAATAAGGTTCATGAAGTGTAATACATGTCGTATACTTAATGTTTTAATACTTGCCAATGGGCAAGATGCAAATACAATTGTTCCCATCGATTCAGACAGAAGAATGAAGGAAATTACCTTCATTCTCCTGCCTGCATCCGGTTTCCTACCCCCCTCTACAGCCTCTACAACGTTTACTTAATGAGCTGTAAATGCATTGCGCCTGAAGTGCCGCGGCTGGCCCAAGGCCAATAACAACAATAAGTACGTTTTTGTGGTAGGCTCCTCCCTTCCAGCTCAGCAGCCCCAATCCCAATGCCAATACCAACTGCCAGCTGCCAACTCAATATCCAGTCTCAACTGCAGCCATAATTTACGCCTGTTTTCATTTAGCATTCGTTTGCAGGCATACGCATTATCATTTTGGCCACAAACAGAGAGAGAGAGAGGAAAAAAATGAATTGGCCGCCGGCCCAAAAATATCTACGTATAATGAAACCAGCGAGTTGCGGATTGGGTTTACTTACGATGATGCCGATGTCTCTATACCCTTATAAAATAATCACGGATAAAATGAATCAGTTAAAAAAAAAGAGTTCAAAAGAGATGAATGAATGATTCACTCTATTTATGTAAACCATATGAATTATGTCTTTAACTGATTTAGCCTTTTACTGTGTGCATATAAGGCATATAGCCAGATCTAGAGAAACTTTACCCCTAAAATTATGCAACAGTTTTCAACAAATTAATAACTTTTCGTATGCAAAAAAATTAAAATTGTCTTCGCTTAGATTCCGTTATTTGTATTACATATGAAATTTCAAAATTTCTTTCTTTATAGATTGCTTCTGGCATACTTTAGGGGGCACCTGCTTTTAGACAGTTTATTTTAGCTCCCTTTTTTTGTGTTATTATTGATGTCTGCAGAGATCGATTACCTCAAATACTTGTAACCATTCACTATTGTTGTATATGATTGCAGGTGTTTTATTCTAGCAAACATTTAATCAAAGTGGTTAGTTACATGGTTGTTTTAGAAGAGTATAACAAGTACCAAATCGATTTTGAGGGCTGTTTGGAAACTTTCTAAATACAATAATTTCGATTAGAGCAAAGTAGTAATATAATTTAATAAAAATTAAATATAAATAAAAGGGTATAGCAATTTGATTAATCATAAAGATTTACATATTTTCTTATCTTGATGAGTATTTGCCATAAGGAATTGAGTAACCCTCGTTTTCATAAACTTTCCCTCATTGAATTTATGCCTAAAATTGAATGGCCCTGAATACATACAAACAAATACATATATAGCTATAAATACATATATATATACATATATATTTAGGTAGGTTTGGTATGTCCTGTTCCATCTCACTCTTACGCATTTTTTCTTCTGTTTTCATTTTTATTATTTTCGGTTTCATTTATGTTCTGTTTTGTCTGTCTGTTTGCGTTTTGGCCCAGCAATTGTCACACCTTCTCTATGGCTTAGTATCGCATTAATGGCTAATGAACGAGACAGTGTGCCAGGGACAATGAGTGGACATTGGACAATGCCAAACAATTCACAATTGTTGTCCACTAAACGAGAGAATATAAATTTTGATGTTAGTTCCTTTTGTTAGTGTGCCTTGTTCATCGGTGCGAAAGTCCTATAATCTATCTCTTTCTTTCTTTTTCCCTCCTCCTTTTCCTCCTCTTCCATCATCTCGTGGAAATTCTCTACAGCTTTTCTGTTCTGTTCTCTATGGACTGCATTCATAATTTTGGTCAAACGCAGCAAATTCCGCCCACTTTTGGCAATTAATTTGGTTTTATGTTTTTTTCTCCACCCCTCCCTACACTTTTTTGGGTTGAAGGCAAGCAGAGTCCTGAGAAGGACATATTAAAACATTTTCCTCTATGCGAACTATGTGTACCCTACCCTATTGGTTTGAATAAAGTTGAAATAGAAATTAAATGAAATTATTTGGTAACAATAACATTTCAATATTTTTATTTTGATTTTATTAGTTTGAATTACCAAGGTATATGCCCGCTTTGGCAAGGGTATCAAAAGAATGCTTTTAGGTAAAACTATTCTTGGATGGAAGTCAAGTCGTTGGGGAATACGTCTTGTATATGCCAATTGGCCATGACGTGTAATTAGAATCTAACTTTACCCATTCTACCCTTCTCTTTTGTTCTGTTCTGTCCTGGCACTGAACTGCGGGGAAATTGCCCTTGTATTAAGTTAAATGGAAACTTATTTGTTTCAATTTGTAGTAAATTTGTTATAATAAAAGTAAATAATAAACTTTAACTTTCATAAAAGCAATATCGGCAACACTTTTAATTAGCTTTTGCAATGAAGTTGCAAACGTTTTGTGCAATCCTTTAGATTTTTAAAGCACTCAAGTCCGTAAAGTACTTGAATGAAATGCAATCTTTAATATAATAGTAAGAATATCTTCAAATACTTTAGGTAATTCTCTTAAATATGTTTCTATTTGAAATCTCGAAAGAATTTCAATTGAACTAACCTCTAATAAATGTTGATCCATTCTTGTCGACTGTCAGTGCTCAACTAAATGTTGGTGTTTCTTTTCTTTTTGTTTTTTATTACTTTTTTTTAACTAGAATTTGTAATAATAAGAAAAGAGGGAGAAAGAGAGACACATTCACACACACACACACACACACACACACATTCATATTGAAATTCGGCATAATGTCTATACATACATATATGTATATAGATGACAGAAGCCACTAGGCACCAGGCACTACATGCTAGGTAGGACAAGGGTCAGTAGAAAATGGCCCCCAACGGACCCCAAAAAATCATTTGCAACATTGATGAGCAGGCAGAGACCGTGCCGGAGAACGAGCCAGAGTCCGCACCGTGTCCGAGTATGAGGCCAAGTTGAACGAGCAAAGTGGCAAACAAAGTTTTGCACACACAAAACTTATGTCATTATGATGGACTTTTGCGGTGGCTCATTTATAAAGTGACCACACCCACAACATAGCAGCCCATCTAGCCCATCTTTATTGTGCATGTGCTGCTGTCTTTTTGTCTGTCTGTCTGTCTGCTTGTATGTGTCACAATTATTAATGAAAAGGGTAAAATGCCAAGAAGAAGAAAACGAACAAAATAAAAATAGTTGAAGTTTTGCATTCCTTGCTCGCTTACTTGGTGGCACGCTGAAAGCCTTTTGGCCTTTTATCCGTATATCCGTTTGCTTTGCAAGCAAAATTTATTGTCTACTTTTATTTATTGATCCAGTTTTGCCACACTTTGTCTTCGCCCAATCGCCGTCTTATCTTTGACCACAAATTACCCCGAAGAAGCTCTTGCAATCAGAGAAACAGCTAACCAAATTTAAAGGCTAAAGTGAACGCAAAACGAACTAGTTCCGTTTGCAATCTTCTCACAATTCAATGAGAATGTCTTTGAAAAATAAAAAGAATCGAATTGCAAATGTTTTCTTAACAGAATGGCAGACATGTATTAAATTTGTAAAGGAACTAGTTTAAAAGAATGGAAAATCTGTTTTAAATAACATGAACTAGTTTAAAGGCAAGAACATCAGAAATAAGTGTTGAAAATATATGTTAAAGGTAACTGGATTGATTGATCATAGCACAGAATTAAAGATTCTTCAAAAATGAACTAGGTCTCTTCCAATAAAGTTCTAAGGATTAGAATTTGTTTATGCCTTATTGTAATCGCCCCAAATTAAACAAGATTTATTTCAATTTAAGTCTAAAATCTTCGAATCATATGGATATAAATAGATTTTTTCTATAAATTTTAGCGGGAAATTCTAACTTGAAGTTTCATTTCGACAAGGTGGCTTATCATTGCGAATAGCTTAGGAAAATAATTTTAAGCCACTTTGTGGCATATTTTTTAATGACCATCTCTGACATTTTTTGTTTTTTTTGGGTGTGTGTGTGTGTGTGTGTCTGGCTCTGGGTTCATGTTCGCAGCCGCCGCCGCCCACTTGTCATTAGCCAACAAATTGCCATTTTCCATTGCATAATTATGATAATTAAAAGGAAATCAGTGCAAAGAAGTCGGCAGGGCGGGAATTGACCTCGTCTCAACTTTTACTTTCCCATTTTCATTAATTTTTTTTTTCTTTCTCAATTTGGAAAACTTTGTCAGCAAGTTGAAAATGAGTTTTAAGCTTATCCTTTCGTTTCAATTTCCTTCGGCCGTCCGGTATTCCATCCCAAATGAAATTTAATTTGTACATGAACAAAAAAAAAAAGAAAAATGAAATGAAATAAAATAAAATAAAGACGATGAATTATTGGAATCATAAAATATAGGTATATATGTATATATATATATATGTTTCGACAAAGACTGCTCAATTATTTTTGCTATTTCTTGCTATAAATTTTATTTGTATTTTATTTATTTATATTTACTACATTTCATCCTTCCTGCCATACAGATTTCCTTTCGTTCTTCCTTCCTTGCTCCTTGCTTGCTTGCTTTTGGCCAAAAAGGTAATAAAAGACAGGTGAACTCGTAAGGAGTTCGCTGGTAGGTGGGGATTTATTTATTGCAAAAGATTTGCAGCGCAAAAAGTTTCGTTTCCATTTTCTTTTTTTCTTTTTTTTTTGGCTTTTACGTTTGGCTTTTTCAGGCGGCGACGACGGACAGAGGCTGTTTGTGATAGCAGCATTGCCTGAAGCTTTTCTGTGTGATATGGCAAATCAATATGGCAAATCGAGTTTCGAGTTTTATTTACGACCCTCGGCTCCCGTCCCCTTGTACCCAAGCCCCCCAATCTTCTAAGACCGTGAATGTTTGCCACCTCCGATACCAAAATGAAATGCCAATCGAAAGTTGCTATGCCGCTGCCGTTGCCGCCATTCAGTTTATAATTTCAAAAATTTATAAACTGCGAAATCTGTTCAAAACGTCTCTTCACCTTCTCATACTTCTTGCCATCCGGTTTCCTTTTAGCTTCTCCCCTATGTGATACTTTGTTTTATTCATGAAGCACAACCGAGCCGAGAAAAAGGGACAAGGAAATCGAAATTTTATGCTTTAAGCCTTGTCGCCTTCTTGACATTGTTTTTGTTGTTGTTGCTGCTGTTGTTTTCGTCATTTCTCTGCCGCGTAGAAAAGCAATTAAATAAGCCTAGAAAAAGGGATGTCACCTAATCCTTTTTCTTAGGCATTTTCGTTCTAGTCAAGCAGACAGGCAGCCAAGCAGCCAAGCAGCCAACTCAACTCAAAGGACAACAGGCAAAAAAACATTTGCATACTTAATTAACATTGGCCAAAAATATTCAGTACATGAAATTGTTTCTAATATGCAGATGAGACGAGACAAAACTGAAATTCTCTATGTAAAAGAAATCCCTTACAAAAATAAAAACCGAAATTGCCATTTAACCAAAGGGAAAATGCTTTAGAATTGCAAATGGGTTTTGTTTTTTTGTTTTGGGTAGTGGGGTAGGATTAGTTTTTTGTCAAATACATTTACGAATTCAATACATCTATTCTTATCTTACATACCTATACATACACATACATATGTATATATACTTAATATGTGCCACATACCTAGACAGTTGTAATTTTATCAAAATACAGCAAATTAAATGAATGTGGCAATAGACAATTCAAAATCAATTGGCATATACGAGAGTTGAATTTTAAGCACTTGACCCAATTTGTATGCGGTTGTGTGTATGACAAGTGTTTTGTTTTGTTTTTCAATGGAATCACGTTCTAGCTGGACACACACACTTGGATCCAGGATTGATTCCCTGTCCTTGTTCAGACATTCACTACAAATATTTATGACTAAAAAGAGCTAAAATAGATCTGCAGTTACTTATTAATAATTTACTAACACTAGCCAGCTGCTTAGATGTTTACCAACACTTTCTTTCGCCTTAGAATAGATTGTTGTATTATGTTTAAACTTTAAGACAGAACAGAATATAAAAATTTATTTATAATTTAATTTTCAAGAGACTTGTGTTACGTTCGCTCTCTTTGGCCATAAGAGGTGTTGACCCGTAAGACAAATTTTAAAAATTGTTAATCGATTTATAGTTTATGTAGAATATATGATTAAAAAGATTTTTCGATAGTGGTTGACGTTAAAAATTTTAAACTCTGATAACCATTTTTTTGCATTTGTAAAACACAATATCTTGAAAACGACTTAACCGATTGTTCTGATATTTTCAGTATATATTAATAAATTATTAAATTGACAACTAATACATTGATAAAAATTTAACTTTAACAATTCTGAAAACTCTTGACTTTGCAAGTCTGTAACTGAGCCAAATTCGAACCGATTTCTAAAAGTGATATACAATTTGAATGCTTTTAAATTTAATTTTGAATTGGAGTTCAATACACCCTTATAAACAGATTGTATTTTTCATTGCAGCAAAATATTCCAATAAACCTTAATTTCGATAATATCTAATTTGGTACATTTTTGCAGCATTTGAAAAACTCATGTCTTTATTTTTAAGTTAGTATAATGTCTTTCAATCTACATTAAAATCTTGAGAACTCATTTTTTTTTGTCAATTTTTAGAAAACAGTATGCTGTATACATAATGATTTTTTGTTTTTTTTGTAAATCGCGTTGAATTTATTTTTGTCAAATAAGAGTTTAATGTTCATTTTAAAATATATCCAATTCCAATTTAATTGAGATATAACGTTTGGAAATCGTTTAAAAATTGACAAAAATACAGTATGAGTATAGATGAATTTATCAAAGATTATTTTAAAAGGATCTCAAATATTCTTAAATAATCTTAACTTCGTGAATCTATAATTCTCTTAATTTTACACTGATTTCCAAAATTTATATGTCAGTTTTCTTATAAGAAAGTAATTTATAACTTTTGCTAAATTGCGATTAAACTGGGATATATATCAGGCCTGTTCGATTCCGGATAAATTTATCGGAATAGGAATTAGACATGTTATTCTAGTTTCATTCCAAATTTTTTTTTTTTTGCCTTACTTTGGCTTTTAACCTAATTGAAAATCTTTAGGTTTGTAGTCCATGCATACCCTTAAACATTTTTAAATTTAATTTTTCAATTTGAAAACAATTTGGAGAAACCGATTTGGAAACGAGCACAGGCCTGATAAACTTTTGAAATCGGTTAGAAATTGATGAACATGGAGTCTGAAAAAAAAGGTAAATTAACCAAAAATTGTTTTTAACTCTTTGTAATAAGCAAATTAAATGCATTTATTTGGCAGAGTATTTGATGGAAAATTGATGGGAGAAGGCCCAAAGTAATATTTGAGACTGAGACTTAAGAGTGTGTTTAATGCGTCGTGGTAATTATATTATTGTATTCTAAGTTGTTTTCTTTTCTTCGTTTACCCCTACCCGACCGTTGAATCCCATTTGAATTCAGCTCACCTCATCCTTGGGCACGAGAGTGACTTTTTTGATGGGCGCACTGTTGTTGACGACGACTGTTTCACGCTTTAGCGATGGACGCTTCAATGCCGAATGTGGCTTTTGTATTTCGACCATGTTTTTCCTTTGCACTTCTAATCACAATGATGGCAATGTTAATGCTGAGCTGATGATGTTAATGTTGATGCTGATGATGATGATGATGATGGTGATGATAATGTTGATTATGGCTTATATTAGTTTGTCTGGCTTAACGTTAAAGTGAAAGTGGCTTAGATGGGTCTTGGGAAATGGCAGACTGTTGCTGTTGCTTTCCAGCTGTTGTTGATGCTGTTGATGCTGATAGTGCCAAGTCAAACGACTCATTAATCACACGATGAGGCCCATTTACACGCACCATGGCATTAGCATACACTTGGAGAAAAAATACATCTACTCTATACACATTTCACTCATCTGGACATAATAGAAGGCAATGAATAATCAAAATAAACGAAAAAAACAACACCACAAATTAATTTGTTGAGATTTTGCTGACTGGTTACAATTATATTGAATGGTAATTTTTTTCGATTCTTTGAGTGCAGGTAACTTCTTTCTATATGTACGTGTAATATGTTTATATTAGAACATTTTTAATGGCAACATACGCCATGTTGTCGCGGACATTATCTAAATTAGATATGCGGACCCTGCTTACTTGCTCTGTCACTCGTAATTTTTGGGATTTTGGGTTGTTGCTGTTTTTATTTTTATTTTTTTTCTTGTCTTTTAATGAGCTGTTTATGCAATCATCAAGCAAAGTTCCTTTGGGACCCATGGTTTATTCTTGTTTTTGGTTTGTGTTTAAGCAATAAATTTTGGCTAACACTCCCCCCACAATCCCCACATCGATATAAAAAGGAGGAAGAGGTGTAATTTGCATAATCGTGCAAAGGGAGGTCAAAGTCAACTTTAGTCTTGCGCCTGAATTAACCTGAAATGTGTCCACATAATATGACCAAAGAATAGCGTTTCAATTTTTTTTCCTTCTTTCTCTTCGTTGCTCTTTGCTGAGTTGCTGTTGGCAGTGTTGGGTGCCAGATAAACGACTTAGTTAAAAATTTAGCGTATAAAAATTGAATTAGCTTACAGCCAAGCCACAGCTCACAGCACACAGCACACACACACGCACAGAGAGACACACACACATGTGTGTGTAAGTGTGGTCTTTTATATAGAATCAAATTGTATGAAAAGAAACTCATAACCAAACCGAGCAATGTGCAGTCTGTGGCAGATGTTGGCTAAAAACTTTTACCTAAAAGTTGAAGCCTGAAAATGATTACAACAGGAGAAATCTTGAGACACATTTGCAATTTGCATATTGTTGAGTTGAAGTTGGTAAAAACAGAAATAAAGCAACAGAAAAAAAAAGAAAATTCGGTCAAGTGCCTGGGCCTGCGGCTGCTTGGTTTTTCTTCGCACAACGGTGCGTATGATTGATGTGGTCAAAGAAAAACGTATGAGGGGTACGTTACAACCGAAAAAAAAAAAACAATAAGAAAAGGCACTCAAACGACTATGGTTTCTATTGTTTGCATAGGTTTTGCTTTCGTCAAATCAATGAAAATCAATCCTTTTACCATACCCCAACCGCACCCCACCCCTCACCGTTATCAAGTTTCTTCTCAATTGTTATTGTTGCTTCTTGTGTCTTGTGGGGATTTCGGGCTTTGGTTTTTTCTTTCTTTGCATAAAAAGTTTCTCAGTTTGTGAGTTTCTTTGCTAAAATTGCTTTGAGCTAGTATACATACATATACAAATACAAATACAATCAATATAACACCTTTTTCTAGTATAAAAGGCAAGTAAAAATTTGATTGAAAAGGGTCTTTAGGGGATCGCATTGATATGTGATTAAACTATAGATAGAAAACAAAAAATCAAAAACAATTTATCTTATTTGAGATAAAATATAAGCCTGAACCAGTAATTCTTAAATTGAATGGCTAGGACAATTGCAATAAAATAAAAAAAAAAACAAATGGTGAACTAATAGTTACGAACGGGTAAAACTACTGGAAGATAAAAAATGTAGTGTGGCAACCTTGTATACAGCGACTGTATGGCATCCCTGGCAAGTTTAAGAAACAAGTAATGGGTCTAGGGCCAGTTAGTCGTGAGGAATAGGAGAGTTGAAGAGATCGTTAGTTGTCAGGAGCATAAGTCATTAATTTTTTGTCTTATTATCATATCTCAGCAATAGATTGAAAAATATATCCGCATATTAAATATGTTTATTGTTTCTGATTTTCGATTCTAACAGATTATTAAATAATATAATATCTAACTAGTGTGGTCAAAAGTAATTGACTAATTGAGGTTGAATATTCCTTGGGAACAGTTTCTTGTACTTCAAAATTGAAATTGGAAATTTACGTGTCGTATACGTGATGTGAGTGAAACATATTTGAGATCATTTGATCTCTATATTAACTATGCTATAAATTTCATTTAATCGAATTTCAAGCATATTGAATTTATGGTTTACACTTAAAATTGATGCAAAATGTTGGGTGACTTTTGCCTGGCAAGCTCGTCTAAATGGCATATATCAATGACACACAATACTCAAGACATAAGTATACCCATACATAGATATAGAAACACACACACGCTCACATGGTGATTCCTTGAAGCTGTGTGCAAACAAAGGAGAAAAAAAAATCACCTAAGGAGATGAGGAGAAATAAAAAATGGCATAGGGCTAGGGAAACCTTCTTCAGAGCTCTGGGCTTTAGGTTGGGTAAACATTTTTTTCTTTTCTTTTTCTGTCTTTTCTGTTTTTTGCACATGCTGCTGTAGGGCATTGAGTGGGGAGATGGTGGGTGCTTACGGGATGTTTGTTGTGGGGATGGTGATGTGGGGAGGGTAGGTAGGTGGGTGCAAGGGTGTAAAGTGCATTTAAAACAGCTGTTTCGCTTTGTGGCAAGAGTCGAAGTCGAGTCAAGTTGACATAGTTTATAGTTTTGTTGTCTTTTTGAATTGTTTTTCGAGCGGAAATTAAAAAATGTCCTTAAAGATTTATGTATGTCACACATACACTCAAACCACACACACAAGCACACATACACAGATGCCTGCTCTCCATTTATTTACAACAACAGCTGTTCCAACAGCAACAACAACAGCAAACAGTAACAACAACCTCCATTTAAGCCAACAATTGTGCCCAACCTCTTTTTCGGCGTGTGTTTTGTTTTTTTTTGTTCCTTTTTCTTCACTTTTCACTCGTTGTGTGTATGTTTTTTTTTTGTTGTTCTTTTATTTATTATTTTTATGATCACATTTTTAATGGGAATTTTGTGAAAGTTTTCATTTTCTGCTTTTTTTTTTTTTTTTTTTGGTTTTTTGCCTGTTTGTTTGGTAAAATGCGCAATGAACCAGTCAACGGCAGCAGCAACAATAACAACAAACAAATTTAACAACAAAAGAAATGTAAATACATGCGCACACACACAGACACACACACAGAGACACGCAGAGAAAACAAAATTAAATGAAATGTGTGATGAAAGCTAAAATTTTGAGAGGTGGCGCAAGGATATCGGAAGTGATAGCGACTAAAATATAAGAGCGAACGAGAAAAAGACAGAGAGAGAGAGAAAGAGAGAGAGAACTGAACGCAACAACGAACGCTTCCGTGCGGAAGTCTGGCGACGACTGAAAGTGAAACTGAATGGAGAAGGAACACATAACGGTAAACCCGTAAACTGTGCGTCTGCGTTGCCACAGTGTGTGTGTGTGTGTGTGTGTGTGTGTGTTTGCAACAGTGTGAGTTGATGGGCCGGGACGCTTTTTCATATTGCCTCTTTTTCTTTGTTGTTATTGTTTACATTCCAACACACTGAAACACACCGCACCAACACATCTAAACATTGCCGAATTCGGCGCCAATTCCTTTACACACGCACACACATCGTTGAATGGGGCCAATCAGCTGTCCTGCATTAGTGTGAAAAGCTCTTTCAGTTGATAACAGCATTCTGGTGTCCAAGCTGAGCTTTTATGTTTCGGGTTAATAAAGTTTAACAAACAAAATGAATTGGTTAGACGTTTCGATACTTTAAGTAAATAACTTGATAAGGCTATTTGGTTAATTACGAAACACTTTCAATGTTTTATACAAATTCGATTAGCCAAAGGGAAAGAGCATCTGGAAACATGTTAAACACGGAGAGCTTGAATAAATACCGCAGACTGATTCGAAGCGAGTCTTTATTGTAAATACCTAAATCTACCTCCTCATTAGAATAATGACTTGACTTCTTTTGACCCATTGTAAAGATTTTTGCATTTGTTAACTAATTTGGAGCCCTATTAAATCTAAATTTTGTACACTAAAACTTGTCTACACATTTCTAGAACTGTTGAAATATGTATGGTCAGTAGGTTTTGGTATGTCTAGCATCTATATAAGACTTTGTGTCTTAGAAAGTAAGTACATATATTAGTTGAGAATATGACTAATTCTTGTCTCTCAACTAAATGAACTTAACTAAAAAGTTTCTCACATCATGGCCCGCTGTTCGAAGTACTCAAAAACCATGCCTAAGTAGTCGAGACATAAAGTCCGACTAAAAACTTAAGGGCTAAGTTTGTACTTAGATTAATCTTACTATCATATTCACCAAATTCAAAGTTTTTGAGCAAAAGTTTCAAGTTTTTATAAGCCTTGCCAGAGTTTTCAACTGTTTTAAGTTCACTTCAAGTCGACAAAAGAAAGTTCTGAACTTTTCAAATACCGTAAGCTTTCTCAAAAGTTCTTTTTAGCTTTGCAAGCTTAGAGCTCTTTTTGAAACTGTGGAATTCAAGCCAAGTCAAGTTAGCTTTTGACGGTTATTCTTTCAAGATGCCCTTAAACGTAGACATGAGAAAAACGGAAACTATGTAATTTGCCCCTCAAATATGTTTCGATTTAAGTGTGCGAATGCCGTGCGGAGGGTGAGTTTGAGAACATTTCATACCACAACCACAAAATATCCTGTCAGAAGCGTTGGCTTAAGGCTTTTTCATGCTCGAACAATTTGAGAGAGTGTGTCTATGTGTGCGAGGGGGGAAAGCAAAAGTTGCTAGCGCAGCTTTTGCTGACTTGAATACTTTTCAATTTCAATTCCTTTTCAATTCAACTCTCCCTGCCTCAAAAAAAAAAAACATATGTCAAATGCAGGACCACAACCGCAATGTCAAGAGAGCTCGGTCAATCAGTTAGTCACTCAGTGGGTGCAAATGGTTAGTGGGATAGGCCCAAAACAACCAAAACGACTGAAACTGTCATTTACATTTCATCTGATTTACATTAATTTTTGTATATTACCTTTGAAGTATAACTAGAAAATTAATGCCATATCGAAACGCCCACAAAAACCAACTTGAATAAGTTAAGTCGGAAGCTTAAACTTGACAACAATCGAAAATGATAGTACAAAACAGAAAGACGGATAGATACCAGGTGTAAATGCCATACAGGGTGATATTAACATCTCTTTATTTGATAAGAAGACTAAAGTAAAAATCTATGGAATGTAAAAAAAAAACCAACTAGTTTTAGGGAATTTACTTAATAAACTCAGTCTCAGTCTCATCTCATCTTCATCTTTCTTCATTTCATTTATTCTCAAAATGCATGGTCAATATACATATGTATGTATGAGCTCTCTTCAAACTTCTTTGCATTCGAGGAGACATTTATTAAATGGTAATCAGCTCAGTAAAGGACACCCGTTATTACAACTTGCTTTTGGGAGACAGGTGTCTCTTACTCGCCGACTTCAGATGGCAAAAGAAAAAGCGAAAATTGAGAGCAGATTCAGTCAAGCGAAGATGACATATATACATATACAATCAAACATAAATATATAACATGCCATATATGTATATGTTATGTATGTATGTACACATATTTATGTCTATCGTGAAATGCGAAAGTGAAATGCGAGGGTTGGAAAAGACATTTTGGGGTTTCGCCTAAGAGGGTTTATTAAAAATGTATAACATAAAAATTGTGTTTTCATATATGAGGAAAATGGCTTTGAATATTTACACGCAAGTGGCGAGTGTTGAGTGTTTGAATATTTGCATGTGTTTATATTCCTTTCCATGTGTCCGTGTGTGTGTGTGTGTGTGTGTGTGCATGCTCGTAAACAGGAAACGGAAATCAGCATGCAGGCACACGCCGCAGCGAGTAGCAGCAGCAGCAGCAACAGCAGTAGTACCAACATTTATTGTTTTTGCCAACATTTTTAATATGGCCTTTGGTTGGCTATGCCCTTTCAGCAAAAAAAAAGGGATACACCACTATGCAAATGTCTATAAACATATACATTTCTGATCTGCATAGCCAGCAGATTTCTGATTGTCTGGTTGTCCTATGCAAAAACTAACCACACAATTGAACCTAGTATAGTATAACCATTCATAAATAGATCAAATATCAATATATTATAACTGATATATAAATAATTCATCTGGTGATTATTCGTCTGATTCTTTTGCCTATTGTAAGGGTATTAAAAAAAAGGTCATAGGTCTACACTTTTTGTTTTTTGTTTTACATCCTTTTGTTGTGTGTGTTTCAACACATGTAACTATTGCCAGGAGAAGAAGGGGTGAGGAGGTTCGAATAGAGGTGTAGAGTGAAAATTTCTATGCATATTTTATGACCCACAAAATATGTTTGCTTAACCAATACGCATGTATAAATATGAGATAATAATTTATTACCATATTACCAACAAATAGCAAATAAACCCCAAAAAATATTTAGTTAGGCCTTGGCTCTCAACTCTAAATTATAAATATTTAAAAAGCGATAATAAAGCAATCTTTAATAGTTGTCAAGTTTGATATTTTGTTATTTTAACAAAGCAATTAATTGTCTACTGTAATTTAATTTTCAACAAATGAACAAGAAATCCAAGAAAAGTAAAAACTAAATGTGTCAAATTATATTTTTTTTCTTTAAATGCTTTTCGAATATTTAAACAAAAGATTTTTTTACTTTTGTCAGAGTACGTAGAGTTATATCACATCAAAGACAGTCACACACACACACACAGTCATATTTCCATATATGTATGTATGTATACACATTTAGTCCTATAACTTTTCCACCTGCTCCCTTTTTCATTTCCATGAGTAAGTTCTCACATTAAGCAAAAGCGAAGCCAGACCGACAAAAAATAATAACAAAATGAAAAGCAAAATGAAGTTAGTAAGTCAACGCGCCGACTTTGATATACCATGCAGCAAGTGAGAAAACTATTTTAAATGTATAACATCAAATTAATCACAAGTTTAATCTTACGAGCACTTGAGATTTCAACAGAAGAACATGGCTGAATCGAATCGGTTGGTTAATTTAGAACACATATATACAAATTTGATTGCCTGTTACATACATTTTGTTAACTTTAATATATCATTTCAACCATAGCAAAGCAAGGTATAATTATGCCTTTAGCTTTTCAGTTTTCTTCTACTTAATTTTTATTTTTAGAGGTAGGCGTCGCTTGCCATATTAAAGTTGCTGCAAGCGTGCGTGTGCGTGTGTTTGTGAGTGTGTGCGAGGAAAAAAGGGAAAATATGCGCAAAAAGTTTTCTTTTCTCTTTGGTTACTTTTTTCTCATCGTGTTTGTTCGTTTTTTTTTTTATTGTAGCATACTTTTCAGAGCTTGTTGCAAATTTTCTGAAAATGAAAGTATTTCGTATTTCTATTTGCATAATCAACATAATTGAGCCAAAATTTGCTTACAGATATACATTTATATATATGTATATTCAATTTAATTTTAATAAATTTTTTTCTTTTCTTTTTTTGGAATCCCATCATCTGCAATGAAATGGAATTTCTTTTTGATTTAACCAAAAGTTAAATATGTATTCCTTCTGCTTGCTTGGCAAATGTGAAACCAAAGTTAAATAAATAAGCGCCAGTTGATTAGGCAACGTCAAGCTGTATATGCAGGAGGGAGGGGTGGTTGGGTAAAGAGGAGGCAAATGCAAAACATGCGTGATAGGCTCGAGGCAAAAGCCTTCATGCCATTCCCTTCTTGGCCAAACCTCAAATGCCTTATTAACTTAACACAAATGCTGGCAAGTACTTAGAGATGAGTGCGAATTGTGGTATGCAGGCCTCTCGCTCTGTGTGTGTGTGTGTGTGAGTCCTTCTCTCAATCCCTCTCATTGTGGGTGTGTATGTGTGTGCGTACGTATGTGGCACCTGTAACATCATTTGAGACACAGCTGGCAAAAACACACTTGAATAATAAGCATCTAATACACTGGCCTACAACAATTTGTTTCGAATCAAAGCAATATCATAAGGGAAAGGTCAAAGGTCTTACACTTTGTAACATATATATCAACTCTTAGCTCTATATTTCAATCTTTAATTATTAATCAAATTTATTTGGGCCATTTGAAAAAAGTTTCTTTCAGTTCTCTTTCGTCTTTGTGGTCATAATGAAACTTTTCGCAATTTATGCCATTGATTTTAGCAGATAATTAAGCAATTTTGCATAAAACAATCTCTGATTTAAGTTTCTGTGCCAAATTTCTGTTGAGAAGTGTTTCTATTCTCTCTCTTTCTCTCTTTTTACTCAGTCTACCGTTTGTTCTGTGTTGGAATGTTTACTTTACGTTTTCTCTTTCTCTTGGTTTGGTTTTTTGGTCAAGTTAGGAAAGGGATTTTAATGCCGTTTGGCGCCATTCGCATAGTGTTCCTTTTTTTTCTTCATTTTTGTTTTTGCCTTTATTTGTGTGTGTGTGTGTTAGTGTTTGGCTTTGGCTTTGCAATTATGCAGCCAGGCAAATGCGGTACACAGAGAATTTAATTGCGTTTCACAGTTTTTTGCTATTTTAATTCAGTTTTTAGGGTATATTAGCAAAAAATTTTATTGATTAAGAAAAAATTTGAATTTAAAATATTTGACATATGCAATTAAAATTTCTTAAACCTAATTTTTAATGTCACTTTTTATTTTAGTTAGATATTCCAAATCAAAATTCAATTGGCTAAGCTATCAAATTGCAAATTCTTATTACTTAGTTAATGAAGTGTGACAATATATTTATTTAGCTTGTAAATTGAACTTTGCCCCTTAAAGTATGCAATAGGCTGGAAAAGTATTCATTGTTTGTCACAAATTTATAACTTTTCATTTGCCCTGTAATGCTTGCTTTCAAGGGTTTATTTTATCCACAGAATATTCCAAAATTTCTTCATTTATTTTAAAATCCGAAACTTTCGATTCTTTATTGCATAATTTTGAGAGCTAAATAATCCTTTTTGTGTGATTAAACTCAAGTCAGTTATATATTCTTATACATTATATATTCATTTCCTTTATTTGAAATTTACTGTCAACCTCATTTTACTTCGCAGTAGAGCATTTTCCAGTTGTGATAAACAAATTGAAATGTTATTGAAAGTTTTAGAAAAAAAAACACACACACACAGACACATACACATACAGACTTGCAATCAGAGAGATGAAATTCAATTAGAGTTTTTCTTACTTTCATCAGATGCCTTTACTTTTCATTTTCATTCACATACCCATCACCCGGTCCCTCACCCTTGTCCACTTAGTTCGTCTTTGGCTATTTGCTTGGGTATGAAATGGTTTGCTTACCTGTAAGAGAACAACAAACAAAACCAATGAAAAAAAAAATTGGAAAAAGAAATACAATTGGAAATAGGTTATATACATATGTAGTGCAAATAAAAAGACAAGTTTTCAATAAGTAATTTAAGATATGAACTTTAATAAAAATCGTAATGACAGAAGTTATAGATTCTATCTATTTTCATAAGGACTATATTTGATTACCTGAGAGATGACATTTATTTTGCTCAGTGTATGAGATGTTTTCTTTTAATAAGTGCCTCAACGTACAAGTTTGTATCGCTCACTGGATATATGAGTGGTGGGATCGGAATCACAAGTGTCTTAACCCTTAAGCAGCTTTGCGGTTGTCAGACAGAGAAAGCGAGAGACTGAGACGGAGAGGGAGAGAGAGAGAGAGAGAGATACTGATAGAAACCCAAAAAGGCACTTAGGCCACATGATGAGTTGGGTGACAGGGCCAAGAAAGGACAGGGCCAGGGACAGGGACAGTAACAGGCTGGAAGATGATTCTATGTTGATGGGGCATGGCCTTGCCATGTCTTCTTTTGGCTTGCCTTGCCTTGTCTTGCCCTACATAGCAATGGGCATGATTCTGGTTCTGGTTCTGGCCATGTCCTGTTGACAGTTGCACTAATTGCAAAATGCTGTTGTTTGTTTTCCTCGTCTGGCCCGAACTAAACTGGACGGCTTTTGTCTCTGGCATACTTTTAGGCAATTTGCATATTTTCGTTAAGCAGCAGCAGCTGCAGCAACATCCGTACGTGACAGTCTGCCACTGTGTGTGTGTGTGTGTGTGTAAGTGTCTCTTTGCAATTGAATTCCAACTGTTTAAATATATTTGTCTCATTTGAAACTTAAGTAAATATTTATGTTGATGTTCATCAAGGGCTATTAAGCAATAAAGTTGATTAATTGCCAAAGAAAAAAGAAAAAATTGAGTATATTACATTCATTCCAACAATCAAATCAAAAACAAAAAACAATGATAGATGAATATCAAATCAGTTATAACAAGGCTAACGTTAAGGATTAGCTTCTTGCCACTCATTAATTGAGTCTTTATTATGGCCTTTTTTTATGATCGACTGTCAAAGTGATTCTGTGAGGTCTTAGTTCTGCTTGGTTTCGCTTATTTAATTTAACGCCCATGACCCCACCCAGCGCCCACATTCACCCACACACGCCACCCACACCCACACCCACACACTTGCCACATGCGCTAAAAATTAATGGCAACAAAACACAGACAGAACGAAGACAACGAGAAAAATGCTTTTTCTTCTTGGCGAAGCGGAAAGCTCTAAATCAAATTGAATGGCCTGGCGAATGTCTGCGATTGTCTAACACATAAATTGAGGTTAATATAAAATTAATGTCCATTAACGGGAAAGCTTTGCAAATTATTTATAGTAATCAATGTCTATATGTACATATGTGTGTGTACATATGTATCTGTGACCGTCAGATTGAAAATGGCCACAACTCTTCATATACATCTGCATATATACATATGTATATCATACTTATATGAGGGATTTACATATGCTTATGTCCTTATGGCGAATCAATTTATTAACTATTTACACTGATTTTGGGCTTTGTAAGGACACTTAATGGTTTTTCATGTTAATTAAATGGGATTTGTATTTAATTGAATTGTAGTGTAAGGTCGAAGGCATACAATGCTATAAGGGAAAATTCAGATTATATATAAAATTGAGTTAAAATTCGTGTCAAACTAATTACTAAAGCATGTACTATAAATTGCTTATGCCAGTTTAAAGTATACAATTTATGAATAATTTTAGAAATCCATATATTTTATATCAGCAATGCTGTTATGATTAATTGAATACCATATCCTTTTTTTGACATGCTAGTTATTGAATTTCCTATCTGTATATAAAAACAGTATCTTTCAAGGGATTAAATAGTTTAAGTAGACATCCTAATGAAATAGAAATTTTATATTGAAAGGTAGAGAGAGCTAGAAAAACTAGAGCATGTTGCCTCTCGTTTTAATTGCCATAGTCTTTCTTTATGTAGGTTTTTAATCAAAATGTAATATAACTTTTTCAAATTGGCTTTGCTTTCTTTTTATCTATATTAAAGCTATTGCAATAATAATTACTAAAGAACAAAAAGGCAGACTTAGAGATAGGAAATTAAATTTGCCTTAAATACAATTAAAAATTGAATTTTTCTAAAGACTATAAATAATTTTTTTTTTTTAAGTCTTGAAGGCAAATAAGGCAACTTTTGGGCAGGGTCAAAATACCTCATTTCACATTCGCATATAATTGATGTAAAGTAATTTGTGTATATATGTTTGTAGCATATAATGAATGTAATGCCTCTGATCTTATTTTCCTTAAAATTTACAACTTCAGTCCTTAAAGATAAAAATCTTAAGCTTCTTCTTTCTTTATGATAGAAATCTGATGGCTCTTTATGGGTTTGTTTTTATGATTTTTTTGTCATATATCATTTGTATGTAGACATCAGCTGGATAATATTTAAATCTAGGTAAGTACGAGTACTTGTACTTGTTCTTCATGCGAAGCTTTAATTTTATTATACTTATGTATATGTACATATGTATGCACATATACCGTTAGGCGTACATAAAGTTTGCAGTTTTATTGCATACTTTGGGGAGATGGGAACAATTTTGCCGCTGCTTAAGCAAGCAGAGCAGGCATAATTCTCTCATTTGCTATGCCATTTGCCTCGAGATTTGTGAGTTGCGTGCCTCTATAAGAGTGTGTGTGTGTGTATGTGTGCGAGAGTGGAAAGTGTCCTTTCGGTCGCTATTGCATACACTTGCCAACGTGTGTGCATAATTGAAGGTAGCTTGCCCTCTCTCTCTCTCTCTCTCTTTCTCTCACATACTCTCAATTTTTCTTGTCACTCTTCTGCCTCATTCTAAAAACGTGCCATTGCAAAGAGCCAATTTGTGTTTTCTTCTTTCCTCTTTTTTTTTCGTCGTCCTGGCTCAGGCCTCGTATTTCTTTTTCAGCTTTTGAGTGCAACAAACAGCTATAGAAGAGCAGCAGAGAAAATGGAGGCACAAGAGGTGAGAACTGTACGAATTTCCAACTCGATTTGTTTTTCCCATTTTTTTTCCTTGTTTTTTGCTGTTGTTTTTTTTTTAATGGTGTTGTTGTTGTTGTAGATGGTGTTGTTCTTTAGTTGGCCAATTTGCGACAGGTGCCGCAAACAACTTTGCAAATATTCGATAGCACAAATTGTTAGACTTTACGTGTGGCAAGCAGTGGGCGTTGTTGGCGTGGCATCAACTAAATACCTTAGGCATGCATGCAACACTTGGCATCACGTGCCTCGGCCATTTAGTTAGTTACTTTGCATGCCACCATTCCTTCTTTATCTTTACTCCATCCACCAAATTGAGTATACACGCAACCGGTAATCGTGTTCTCTTATTCTCTATCTTCAGTCTGATGTCATCATAAGTAGTTTCCGTTTTCTGCTAAATGGTGCCTTTATTTAACTTAAACATTTATTTTTAGCCCATCAAAATACTTAAAGACAGGAGACAATAGTGAGCACTGTGATTGATTTTGAGCTTGCAATAAATCAGTCAAAAGCAATTGCAGCCACGTGGCTTACGTGGCGTATGCGGAATGTTGACGCTTCGTTGGCCGAACTGCAATTAGCCAGGCATCAATCTGAGGCCACATGGAATGGGATGATGGGATGGCGGTCTGTGAATCCTGACCAGCCGTGAGATTGAGTATACAACCACAGTTGTTATGCTCAGACAGTTGGCGCCGCACAGTGATACGAAATGCAAACAAAAAATCAATCAAATCAACGATTCTTTTCAATCAGCGTCACTCAGTAAATAGAAGGCAATTTTCAAATCTCAAACGATTAATAGTTTAATAAGAAATGCTTAGCTCTCAATAACTGGATGACCTCTTTTATTAGGATTAGAAAATGCAGCACATTTGAAATATATATATATATATATATTTGATCCATAGAAAAAAATTGTTCATCATGCAATAAATATTTGAACGAGTTTTGTGATAGTTTGTCTTAAAAAAATAAATTGATTAAAAATTAGATCAGTTTTCTTTGATTCATTTACATGCAAGTGTTGGAAAACGCACTGTAAGTAAGTGAATACAAACTGTCTTTTGACTAGTGTATCTCCACTTCCCCCACATCAATGTCCACGCCCACACTCATAGTCATACACGCACGTGTAACCATTCATCCATTTATTGTGTGTGTGTGTGTTTTTTTTCGCCAAGCCTGGAACTCACTCTGCTCTCTCTCTCTCTCTCTCTCTCTCTCATACTTTTCGCAAAGTCCTCACTAGCGTCCTTCGTCCTGCTGATGTCAGAGAAGCTTTTAGTGGCCACAAATCAGAACACAACCAAAAAAAAAAAAAAAAACAACACACACACCAACATAAAAATGAAGAAAATGTTTTATGCAAACAGAACTGCGAATGAATGTAGATAATGTGTTATTGTCCTGGGGGAGGGGTTAAGGGTGTGGCGGGGTATGCGACAGGGGAGTAGCTGATGGTGTGGCCTAGAGTTAGGTAGGTGATAGAAGTTCTTATCCATCCATCTAACCTACTGCCTAAATTTCTAGTGTTTGCCCTTTTTCTTCTATTTATGCAATAAAAATTTTCCCGCTCATTAATTTTTATGTATGCATGTTGCTGTGAGTGAGTGTGTGTGTGTGTATGTGTGTGTTTTAGCAATTAAGTTTAACAGCTTCGCAGCAGCAACAACGATGCTCCATAATGTTTTCAAGGGTTAGAAAATTTAATTAAATTGCCTTAGGGGCCAACAATAGGCACAAATCACTTGCTAAATGATGATAATGATGCCACTAATAATGACGACGATCATAATGATGATGATGATGATGAGAATAAGGATAATATTGGGACACATTTGGTGGCATGTGTCATGTGTCTGCAGTTCCTTGATAAAATTGCATTGCTCCAGCCTGTCATGGCTGTTGCAACCAATTAAACAAAAAGCGACCAGGTGTTAAACCCAGGGCAAAGGATGGTTTGGTTGCTGCTGGCATATAGATGACGCATAAATGGCATGTCATTAAAAATTAATTAAAACATATATATGGAAAAATGCAAACTCACACACACACACACATCCAAAGAGAGAAAGAGAGATGAGAGATATAAAGAGACTGAGAGAAAATCCGACACAACCAACCATTCGCATATTTATGTCTTTAGTTTGGGCCTCAATTTAGTTGCAAATGAGGGCAAATTTATTATCATAATAAATCAATCATATAAAAAACAACAAAAGAAAAACTCATAAAAATAATCCATGACAACTTTAATTGCCTATGAAATGTGAAATGCATTAAAATATATACATACATTTTATTCCATTGATAGATTGAAAATGAATGTAGATCGATATTGACTCAACAGAAAGAAAACAGAAGAGGAATTACTATGTCATTACTTTTCTTTATCAAATACCTATATAAAAAATGGCAATTAAAAATTTTTTAACCAATATAAGGAAAATGTGGAGCTAGGGCAATTGAAATATGATAACCTATGGAAGTTGTAGGTATTGGAAAAGGAAATAAGTATCACATTCTAACAGCATTTATTTGATATTCGATATGTTCACTTACATATTATTATTAGCTTTAAAAAATCCCATAAGTCCTTTAGCTCTCATAGTTTATAAGAAAAAAACAATTAAAAAGAAAGTCCCTAATGAAAGACCTTTTTTTTCTGCTCCAAGATAAATAATATATGTATAATAAATAGAATCAGCTTCCCATCATATCCAAATGCCTTCAAGAGATACATTTGACAATTGAAATTTATATAAATAAAAAGGGATCCAGAAAGATTTATTTGAATTCGTTTTACTATTTAAAATGTATGTAAAATATTCAATAATATACATCAAATTTAATGAGAATTTATACAAACAATTTGCTTATTGTGGCGCTTTAACTCTTCGAAATGCAAAATTAATTATGCGTGCCAATAAATAATGAATAAGACCAAGACAAATAAGGTAAGACAAAAACCAGATCCAGGTCCAACTCCAAGTCCAATTGAAAGACAGACAGCTCAATCAATTCGGGTTTTTGGGCAACAAAGTGATAACTGCCAAGTTGTTTCTGTTTCTAACTAAAGTTTGGGTGCTGTCTACCCCAATCCACAGAGAATTGGCCACCAGATGCCCTATAGAAAAAAACCAATCAACACAAGTCTTGGGTCGAACCGGAAGGAAACTCGCCAAACATCATTATCATCATCGACATCGACTTGTTCATTATCTCAATGACGATAACTGTATGTATGTATGTAAGTATGTATGTCGATGACAATGACGATGACCATGGCGACGAAGACGGAGATAAGCATGAGGATAAAGATGAAGTGAAGTATCTGCATACATAGGAAAATTTGTCCGGTTGGTCTCTTTTTCTCTCTATCTGTCTCGTATCAGGGGAATCTGTCAAATTTGTATGGAAATGTATAATAATAAATTGCGTTGCCCGTTTCACCACAAACGTGTGGCGAATAATATTTTCTCTGACTCTTACCATTTTCTATTCTCGTTTCGTTTGTCCCAGTTATCCCTACTTTTATGTCCAATGCACGTGTGGGGCATTAAAAGTAGCTTTCGGTTAGGTAATAGACCAGATAGAGAGATGGACACACACAGAGAGAGAGCCACACACAAACACACACTCACTATGATAAAGGACACTGGACATTTCTTATCTTTATTAGACTGTGTGTGTGTGTGTGTATCTATTTAAAATAAACAAGTAGGCACTTTAAATTGTAAATTGCCATTTGCTTATTTTTCGTAAGTCTAGCAGAAACTAAAAATCATTTACTATAAAAATATTAGTTTCAATATTTCAATTGATTTTTTAAATTAAAGATGAGACCTGTTTTCAAAAAAGAAATGTATGAATTTAGAGCTTGAGATGGTTGAGTTCAATAGCAAATAGTTTTCTATTAAACTTAAAATGAAAAGTAAGTGCTTTAAAAATTTGAAGAGGGTAACCAAAATCTTCTGTAGCATATTGAATATATTAAGTTTTGTTCGGACTGAAATTGTATTTAATTAATTGTTTCTGTTTGCATTTTGAGAAATAAGTTTTGTTGCATTTTGTTTGTGGTTTGCACAGTAAAACCAAATGAAAGTGGCAAACTTTTTTTTCTCATTTCCATTTTGTCCTGAAAATGACCAAATTGAAATAAATTTACGCTTGTGTGCCTTATTGCCAGTGCAATTAAATGTGGTTAAAATTGAACACAGACGCAGCAGCTGCTCTTGCCTTTTATGCCATTCATTCTGCCCCCCTAATCCTATATCTTTTCTCAACTCTCCAAGGAGAAAAACAAAAAAAAGAAGAAAAAAAAAAATGGAATACAACCAAAACTTGTTGTTTTCTTCTTGAACAAAAATCAATCACTTTTGCAGATGCCAAAAGGAAAATGCTTTGTCATTTATATCGCTAACCGACCCAGATGCCCTCACTTCAAACTGAATGGTGGGGGTGAAATTGGGGGGGATGGGGTGTGGATATTGGTCCATTGTATCAATCAAATACCGCTACGCTCGAGCGATTGTTGAAAAATTGTCGGACATGTACAATAATGTTTATCAAATGCCATCTTCTTGTTTCATTTCTTCTCCATGTGAGCGTCAAAAGGGGCGGAACGAGAAGTCGGCATACCTTTTTGCTTTTATTGTTGTTCTTGTTGGTGTTGTTGTTTTGATTTTTGACACAGCAAAACAACAAAAAGAAATTTAATGTTAAAGAAGATAACAAGTTCGTTATAATGGCACGTGGCATGCACAACAAAAAGCGACAAAATGCGAAATGAATCAAAATGAAATCAAATAAAATAAGTGGAAAAGCGTAAAAGAGTCAAAGTGCATTCGTAATGCTTTCAACACACACACACAACCATGTAGTAAGATGAAAGCTCTTTTTTCTGTTTTCACATAAATTTTTAAATATTATTTGGGATTAGGAACTAAATTTATCGAACTGAAATGTTAGTTGGATTTAGTTCAAATAGATCGGTTTAAATGCGTTATACGTTGGAATAAATCGTTCTATATATCTCTTTATTATGGGAATTTTCAGCTTTGTTTAGTTCATAGTTTAAACATACTAAACAAATTTGGTTGCTCTAGTGTTTTTTTTACTCTTCTAGATCGATAGATATATTCAATGGGGCTGAAAATTTTTCCTTCTGTCGGTTACATACATTTTGGCGACTTTAATATACCATTTTATCCATATGGTTGTTGGGTATAAAAATTCGAAAAGGAATTGTACAAAAAAATCAGGCAAGTTGAGTGAGTCCATGGCTCATATTGACTTTGGTTGTTGATTTTTGTGGCGCCCAATGCTATCTTGTCTATATATATATATATATATGTGTGTGTGTGTGTGTAAGTGTGCGTGTACACTTTAATGGTTTTGCTTTTCTGAAAAGAGGCTGCTCCGTTATTAAAGACAGTTCAAGTGTTTGTCAATGGCCATAGAGATGAGATCTTGGCGTCCACTTCTACGAGCTCTTCCACTGCCATCATCGTCTTCTCCTTAACCTCCGCCTCCGCCTCCCTCTGCCCATCCCCATCGAGAGTGACCTTTGTTATCGTCAACTATTGTTGTAACTCTTTCAATATTGATTTGCATTGAGAATAATACTAAACGATTTCACATTAAATTTAGTCTCTTTCCTTTCACAAATCAATAACATTCAAATAACTAAGATAAATTTAAACTCGAATAAAATTTGCAATTAATGTCTTTCTTCCTCCTCTCTCTTTTCACTCTATCATCGATTAGTTTGACATGTATCAGCTGTCAGGTAAATGCAAAAGTCATCAGAAAGTTATGGTTAACATTTGACTTGCCAATAATAATTTGTTGCAATCCAAGTTTTTGAAGGCGAAAAGTTTTATGTCTGTCTGTCAGTCTGATGAAATCTTAACAGATTTTTCATATTAATTGAATAAACTTCACTCATTTGCACTGCGTTTTATTATCATGATGGAAACTCTTGCTCATTAGTTAACAAAAGGAAAATGGGCAAATGGTATGCTCAAATATAAATTAGATTCTTACCCAAATAATAACAATTTCGCTTCAACAAATAGACTAAGTTTAAATAAATCGTTTAAACTAAAGCAAAGAGTTCTTGATGGTAAATTCAAAAATACCGTTTAAAAAAAAACTAATTGCTTTTATTTATTTATTTAATTCTGTTTTCTATTATATTTCTTTTTCACATTTATTTTATATTTGTCTAACGTTTATTATTATTTGTACAAATTATTCAAACATTTAAGGCCAAACGAATTGAAACATTTTATTTGAATTTATGCAAAATGCGTAAACGTAAATGAAATGGTAATTAACTAAAAATCATCATAAATTTATTGCCAAATAAAAGCTTGTTAAATGTGATTTTCTCATTTTTTTTTTTCCAATCGTTATCTTAAATCAATTTTCATAGTCGAGAAAAGCAATAGATGGATAGACAGAAAGTTGAGGAGAAAAGAGCTGGCATGTTCGTTATTCTGTCAGACTAACGAACCAAAACTGTGAAGGTTAAGAAGAGAAGGGAAAACTGGGTGGTGGCACTCAAATCTGTTAGCACTTTAACGCTTTTCGTACATTCGTATCTTCCTTTAGCTATCTTTCTATCGTTAAGTCTCTTTCCTCCAACTTCATCTTACTCCAAGCATTTGGCATTTAGTTGCATTTACCAAATTTTCGCTTAAAATGGCAGACAGCAGACAATGGAGAATGAAGAACGAAGGAGAGCAGAGAGAAAGCTCACACACACACATACATAAATAAATCATGCATCAATCATTCATCATCAATCATACGGTTCGTGCAATAGAGAGTAAAATGTCGAGTGGCAACAAGCCTTTAAGCAGCAAAAAAGTATGCTATACTTTGATACTTGAAATTTCAAGCAAATATAAGTTGAACAGGAAGAGAGATATTGTAGAGGTTGGGAGCCATTGGCATTGGCACAAGACTAATAGCAACAGACGAGGCAGCAGGACGACTACAGAAAATTACATGAATTCCAAAAAGTTCGAGATCGAGTTCTACGTAATTTGAATGCCAGTGACTGAGTAACAAGAGGCCAAGATGTCCTCCTATGTATGTATGTATATGTCTAGGCAATATGTGACAGCCTTTTGATGAGCCTTGGGCTCTGTTGCCATAAATTACATACACACATACGCACACACACGCACACAGAGAGACGCAGCAGGGACTTGTACTAGCTGGTGACATCATGATGCCACCTCCTTCGCATCCTTGACTCCATCTGCCTTCAGTTTCTCATCTCAATCATCATCAGCTTGACTAAGGGGGCGGGCTGACGCTAAGGGGTGAATAGCGTCGAGCAACTGCTAAGTGCATAATAAAATTTTATTATTTTTTAGCCTTAAAGCGGAAATGAATGTCGTGCAGCATACTCAAGACTTGGGGTCACACACACACACACACATGTGCTAGGATTCTTTCTTTTCTGCTGCACTAGCAAATTTGAGCTCAACACACACATCTATCCACACATACATATGTGTGTAATGTGTCGGTGTCGTTGCCGGTGGGGGACAGAAGCTTTTCAGCATTTTCTTCTCCTTATGCTCAAAGTAAATGGCAGCAAATTGCATTTTAATCACATTGTTGTGCTTGTGTGGCATGCAGAAGGCATGGACAGATCCGGACTGACTTGGCCAGAACTCCGACCTCAGACCTCCGACCTCCGACTCAGACCAGACCAGAACAGAACACCACAACAAGCCACGTTAGCGTCAGCATAAGAGTGTCAGAGTCAGAGTCAGAGTGTGGAAGAAAAATGAAGGACTCCGTTTGGGTTTCGGTCACAAGAAGGTTAAAGGCTAAGAATGCCGAGGTAGCTTAAACATTTCAATTAGATTAAGAAACTTTAATCATAACAATAACTAGCTAACTTTCTTAGACTAAATTGGAATATTTAAAGATTAGTTGGCACATTGTAATTGTTCAAATAAAAGTGAAAGTGATTAATCTAATAACTTTGACTATATAGGCTAAGTTAAAGGGCTTTAACAGTTCAGGAGTCTCTTTCAAATGTTGCCTTTTTTTGTACAACATGGCGTATGATTAATATTTTTTGTACACTTGCCATTCTATACAACATGTCGTATGATTAATATTTCCCTTTTAATCTTTCTCATTAGTTTCCTTTCTTTCTTCTCTTCCTGTATCCCATCAAATGGCATGCATTTTCATTGACCCATTTCTTTTGGCATGCACTTCATTGGGCCTGAGTTTTTGTCAGTTAAGACAGCATCACTTTTAATTACCAAATGTCCTTCATCCTTTCATCTATGCAATCTATTCTATTAATGTATTCACTTTGCCTTTCCGCATGCATAAAGCCAATGAATGACAAGCATATAGAAAGAAACATTAAAAACGCTTTTTGACGTTTTAATTAATAACCATGACATATGGAAATTTTGCACATTTGCAATACAAAAATGAGAAAAGAGCCAACTGCCACCAAATAAAAACAACAACAAAAAAATGCTTGCAACAGCTGAAAGGCTAAAAGAACCAGCCGCTGGCATGCAACATTACAATAAATATGTTTTATAGTGCACTATACACAAGATGCTGCCACACACGGCAAATGGTGAGGTTGAGGGCATGAGTATCATAAGAGCCTGAATGTTTGACCACCAGGCAGCATCGGGCAGCCTTGAGCCACATTCTGTACCTCGACCATGAAGCTTGCTCTACCATTTCCGCTTTATGCTGTCAAAAAAATTTGTGCCAGGAAACGAAAAATGCACAAAACAAAAAACAACTGCAAAACATCAAACCGAATGTTCAATATCCTTTACAGGCTTTGAGTGCTATTTAGATAGAGGAAACCCATTTGTAAATCAAATGACATGGTCAAGTAGTATATCCTTACATTAAGCATTTGATTAATTGCATAGTAGAAGTAGATTGCAGTGTCTAAGTATATATACCACAAATAGGACATAGAGTATAGGATCATACCCAACAAATCCTTCAACTTATTAACCTTTTAACAGGAATTACCTTTGCTTTTGATTCATTAAGAATCGCATAAAGCATAAGTACCTAATTTTTTTTATACATATATTTAAACTTACGATTCTATATATAGATACAACGCAACATCATACCTCTTGACTTATTTTCAGATATTTAGAATGAGAAAAAAAGGAAAAAGGAAAAAAAAAATTTGGGGAACACGAAACGAGAATTTGCAGCAGAGTTTTCCTGTAGCAAGGGCAAAACCAAGCGGATTTGTTGCGTGCTTTCTTTTTTGTTTTTTATCTTATTTTTTTTTTTTTTTTTTTTAAGCAAAGGGGGAGGAATGATATGGAGGAGGATTCTTGGTGTTCTTTTGCTGTTTTGGCGCTGGGTTTTTATGTAAGTCAGAAGCTGTATCTGGATTTTGGTTACGTGCAGCAACAGCAGCGGCAGTGGCAGTGGCAGTGGCAGTGGCAGCAGCAAGAGATTAGCTAAGCAGAAATGACGACCAGCTGGGGGCATGGTGATGGTTGGAGAGGAGAGGCAGAGTCGGATAGAGGGGAGAAGATTGACAGTTACCAGGGGCTTGGCCAGAAAGAGAGAGAGAGAGAGAAATGCCTCGTGGGGTGGTGGATGGGGGGGGTGAAGTTTTGCTTCATACATGGGAATTAGCCGCGTTAATAAAAATGCCAGCGACTGCGGCAGCTAAATTGGCATTTAGGGATTTCGCGCTGTTCGCGTTCTTCTGGCCAGCGCCAAAACTTTTGCTCGTTAAAATAAATTTCGCCTTTTCACTATGTAATACATACTTATATATATATATATATATATACATATATATCTCTCTATTTCTGTTTTTGGAGGAAAAATGTACGCGCTTGACGCTTTTATGGCTTTCATGGGGGTCCATTGTCTACTCTACTTTTGTCTGCATTTTAGCCATGTTTCCAGTTACTGGCAATTAAATCTCTTCCGATCTCTCTCTCTCTCTCTATTAGATATTTGGCGTGGCATAGTTTTAGGGGCACTTTTTGCAACTGATTGAGTTGCATTCGCGCTAAAAGTTGCTAACAGCAACAACTTGCCTCTCGATTCGCCTTTTTGACTTACACACAAGTAAACTAAAGAACACCAAAAATAGTTAGTTATACGAACAAAAACTTTTACGCCCATGGGAGGTCAGAGTCAATCAGCTGCAGCTAGGCAAACTTGCTTGCCCTCTCCCTGTCTCTCTCTCTCTCTCTCTCTTCCCCTCTAGTTACTCCCTACACACACTTTTGGGACCATCAAACCTCTCAGCTGGGCAAAAAAGTTGTAAATTGTTTTTATTGTTAACGGCATGCTTTGGCTTTTTTTTATCGTTTGTATTTTTGTTTTGTTTCGTTTTTTTTTTGTTTTCTGTGTTTTTTGAAGTTGCCTTCGTTTGGCTGAATATTTTTGAAAAGTTTTTAGTCCTAATGGATGAAAAATCCAGTGCTGAAAACTCGCTTATCGTTGTAACCACAGAAATTAATAGTTTTAAATTTCAGTGCGCTGAACCGATTTAAGCTGAAGCTGACTTTTTAAACATGGATTTTAGTTAATGCCAAAGTCTACTTATGTATGTCTATGGTCGAACTGGGCATAGATCTTGAGCTACCCTAATTTATTAAGGCTTTAGATACTTGGAGCCTTTTTCTTGTTTGTTTCGTCCTTCTTTTTTTGATACCTGCCAACGTGGCAGATTTTGGGGCAGAGTTTTCGTTAGTTTGCTGCGTGCCTACCTACATTATTTTTACTTTATTTTTAGCGTTTCTTAGCTTTACTTTACTTTACATTACTTTGCTTTGCTTTCCTCATTTCCTGTGCCTGTCACGTGTGAGCGCCTATGCGTATGCAGCACAAAACATTTTTTAATGCTGTCTAAGACGATGTGAGAAACGCCTTCAAGTGGATTTTTAGTGCTTGTCCGCTCTGAAGGCATACATATACATATAAGTGTTTGTATGTGTATGTGTGTGTGTAAACGTATATGCGTATAAGGCATATCTGTTGTGACCCGCGAAGGTCAATTCAAGGCAGTTTATTTTCGCTTCCAACAAACAAACAAAAAAAAAAAACAAAGAACAAAAATTACTTTGGCGGCAAATAAACCATGGGACAAGACAAAAAATAAATAAAAATAATAAAATTAAAATGAAATAAATTACAAAATAAAATGCGCATTGCACAGAAAATCGCTGGTTTGTCACGTACAAAAGATGTCGGCTGGGAATTTTGTTTTTGTTGGTTTTTTTTCTTATTCATTGTGGTTGCTGCTGTTGCTGTTGTTGTTTTTGGTCTTTTGTTTTAATCATAAATTGTGGAAAGCAGACAGAGCGAATGCGATATCTTTCATCTCTTGCTTCTCCCTTGCTTCACTTTCTCTTTCTATTTATCTGTCTTGCTCTATTCGCTTGACATAGTTTGCAATAAATTTTAACAGCCTGGCCAAGGCATTTTCCCGCAATTTACATTAATTTTGCATTTTTGGCTTTTGCCTCTGACTTTTCCACATTTTAACGTTTTCCTTTTGAATTTGCTTTTGTTGCGCTGATAAGCGGAAATGCCAGCCAGGCCTGGTCCGCTGACAGATGGAGCAGAGCGGCAAAACTGACCGAGCTGACAGTAAAACCAACTGAACGAGCAGATTGACTGACACATTGACTGACTGGCTGGCTGACTGACTCACCGACTGACTTTCCAGCCTGTATCTATAGCTCTTTACCTCAGTTTCTTTGCTCCCCCAGGAGTGTCCTTGATGGAGCGTGAATTTTTCCACTTGGGGCTAGACAAATGATACGCTCTGGCATTTTGTTATTTTACGTATTCGTCCCCCCAGCCCCCTATCGCCTTTCGTTGGTTTTCTTTCCATTTTGCCTTTTTAGCTGGCCACATTTGAATACGCACACAATGCACAGGCGACAGGGTAAGAAGAAATCAGTGTGAAAGCATTCTGTGATAAATTGCACACAATCAAAATCAGAAATGTCAAGCCAACTTGGGTTTAATGCAAATTTAATACTTGGGCATCAGTTTCGGTTACGGTAACGATTTCGTATTCGTTTTTGCTTTCACCTGATACGACCTACATCAACAGAGAGAGAACGAAAGAGGGAGGGAGAGAGGAAAAAACCAACCAATGCAAAAGGCACAGAAAAATAATTTATCAAACATTTGCTTGAAATTTGACGTACAATTGGACAATGAGAATTTCATTGAATGGAAACAAGAAACGACATTTCAATTGGAATATCCCTGCAAATAAATTTAGATAACGAGAATAGCGGAATAATAAAGGTGAGAACATAACGAAATTGGGTGTAAAGGTAATCAAGATCAGATAAATAAGAGAAATATTTGTACATAAAAGAAGAGATCTGCAATTGATGAGTTTCATGTATGTTAAAAAATAGAATAAATTAAACTAATTAAAAATAGTTGTATATTGCAAGAAATTCGCCATGAAAATATCAATCAGGCCTTGTAAATAATTCAATAGCAATACCAAATTTCCGTTTTTTTTCAACTTGGTGTTATTAGAGTCAGGTGAAAACTAAACAACTAATGGAAATTTTCAACCATTCCGATTAGAAAATTAAGATTTTCGGCTTGGGAAATTAAATGGGGCATTGAGACAATCGACAAAAGTAATAAAAAAACGAAAAACAAAAATAATAAATAAAGTAATAATAAAAAATAATAAGAAATATTAATATTTGAGGAGTTCTATTCCTTCCCCCTAAGTCCGCCCATGTTGTTGGATAATACGGTAAACAATCATCTAACAAGGTTAATTAAATTCATAATTATTTAGGTATAAATTTGTATTTTGATTGCAAATCCTTCATGGCAGTGCCTGGTTTTAATTGCAAATATTATTTAACGAATCATTTTCAATGCATGATTTTCATTTAAATCCTATTTAAATGTTTTTTAATTAGTTTAAATTTTTACAAATGAAAATAATCTCTAAATTCTTTATCAAATCATAAAAAATAGCATTAGCATTTGGATTTGAAGATTTGAAAAGTAAACTACTTCAACTGTATTTTAATTGCTCACATACATATACATGGTTATGTGTATGTATGTATTTATGTATATGTTTCTAAACTCAATTTTGTATTTGTATTATGTAGATCTCCACATCCTTAGGAATTGTTGGTTGTTTTTGCGACCTTTTTGTTTCTTGTTTTCTTAAAAAAACTATTTGAAAACTGTAACAGAAACATATAATGGAGAAAATTGGAAAATACTATACATTCCAGTGGATGGACTTTTAGCTTTAATTATAGTCATTTACTTTTATTTGATTGTTGTTATATTTGCATTTATATAACCTAACGTAACTGAATTCAAAATTAGATTTCAGTTGAGTGAAACTACTGTATACATATGTTTATACCTACATATACATACATATGTATGTATGTGTCCAGTAAATTTGCCAAATTTAGTGTTTTTCATCTTTTTCTTCGGTAGGCGAAGTGGTGGGCGTGGTTCACACACATACACCCATACCCGCACCCACACTGAGATTATCTTTGATTATATAATACATTTTGTTCTCTCTAGCTTTTCATAAAATTTAATTCAATTAGTTTGGCTTTGTTCTCTTTCTTTTTGAGATTTTTTTTTTTGTCATTTTTATGAGCAATGCCCAAAAAATTTATGGGTTCTTATAAAAATATTTAGAGAAAGTATCTGTACAGCGATCTAGAGAAAGACGAGAGAGAGAGAGAGAGCTAAGCTGCCGAAGTAGCTGAAGAAGTAGACCCAAGTTGGTGACAGTTATTGAAAGAGCATTCCGTACTACAGATACCCTGTAGAAACTTTTTGTATTTTAGTTCCCCTCACTTCTTTGAGGAAAAACTTTAGGAGCCCCGCATAGAGTTAGAATAAACATATATATGCATATAGATTTAGCTGAACCTAATATGCCTATAGTGGGCGGAAGTTCGAAGATGATGGGTATAGAGCAAAACCGTTAAAGAGAAATTTAACATGTGTTTGTATTTGTTAGAAAGGGGCAGGGGACACGCTGATGGAGAGGCGTGGTTGTATCTGACAAGCTCATCTTGTGGTTTTTAAGTGCTCAGCCTTCCCCTTGGAGCCAACTCTCTTTTATCCACACCACCAACACATCCATATCTCCTTCACTTTTCGTGGTTTGTGTACTGATTTCTCTGTGTGTGTGTGTTTGGTTCGTTTTCTCTTTCGGTTACTTGTACTTTTTTCTTTCATCCCTCTGCCCTTTTTTTTTTTTCTTCTTGGTGATTTACCAAAATTGATGGCTTGCTCTTGGCATGACTTGGCATCCAGGATATGGGCGTGACCGCAGTGACAATGCACAAGTAAAATGAGAAGTGAGAGCAAATAGGAAGAGGATGGACCTACCAACAACGTACATAGGTCTATTCAAAAATTCATAGATTTTGATTTGCGTTTCGCATATAAAGATGTTTGCACAATCCCCCAAAGGATTAAACGACTTGGTGGGCCAACAAATTTTTATGTTGCACAAACAACAATAAGAAAAAAAAAAAGGTTAACGAAATCAAGACTACGACGTCATGATACCTTGTGTTTCTTAATTACTAAGAAAATGTATGGATCAATTGAACTTTCAACTGAATAATCATTGCATTTTGTAAGTATTTACGATTTTGAATTGATATCTTTGTTACATTTATTGTCTTTAGTTAAACATACCCGTTATTACCCTACAACATTTAGGGTATTATAAAAAGGGCTAAGGAAGAGGAGAAAAAAAAATATGCTTCGCATGAAGATTTATCTATGCCTGAAGGCACAAGTCGTCCTCCATAAATATGACAATAAAAAAGAGCGAAACAACGAAGTGACGAGGCTCATAAAACAAGAAGAATGAACAGCAGCGAAAAACTTATGATTTACGTGGCAAAACAAAGAAAGAAGGATAAGCAGAAAAAAAGAAAGCTGTAGAAATTTATACAATTTTATTTTTTTAGGTTTTTTAATTTTGTTGTTTGTTGTGGAGTTTATTTTTTTCTGCTTCTCTTTTAGCCTGGTTTTGTTGATGGAATTTGTTTGAAGTGTTAATTAAAGCTAAACTATTTACAATTGAATAAAGCCAACATGGACACACACACACACACACATACACCGCGCCCTTTCCTACCTATGCCATTCCCCTTCTCTTTCACTTGTCAGTGCCCTTTTGGCACTCAGAAAGCGGAAATTAGCTCACAGAAACCGGTCGACACTTTGATTGCTCGCACAATTGCACAGCGTCGCCCCGGGAGGCGAATGTGGAATGAACAGCCGGAGAAGGAGTTGTTAGTAGGTTGAAGGTCGTCGCATAGAAAATAATGGGGATAACATTCCTATAGAACAATGCGTAATTTCATCAATGCAATTGTCGAGGACACAAAAAAAAAGAATTAAATAAAAAAAACAAAAAGAACTATATATAAAAGAAGAGAGAGAAAAGGAAAATGAACAAAAACACAAAGAAAGGTAAAGTGAAACTTTATGACCCAACCTTTGCCTAGAGAGATTTAATTAGGGCACCAACTGATGAAGAGGAAGAAGCAGAAGCAACAGCAAAGGAAGTAGATGCAAAGGAAAGAGAGAGAGATAAAGAGAGTAAACAAAAATTTTAGCATTTCACATCAAAGTGCGGGTCAAAAAAGCAGCAAAAACATTTAATTAAAGAGCCCCCACGCAAGCAAAAAAAAAAGTATAACTCTCTCACACACAAAAAAAAAAAAAAAAAAAAAATGAAAATCAAATACAGACAACGAATTTCAAATGCTCTTAGAAATTAGTCATAAGTGGTTATTTATATTTTTACATATATTGTGACTAAAAGCTAACTTGATTCAAAATATATGTCTAAATGAAGAAATAAATCTACTTCATTTAGCATTGATTTGCTTAAATAATGATTAGTTTTTTTCTATTTCGAAATGATTTAACTATATACCAGCATGATAAATACACTTATATATGTAGAGATCAGCTTTGATACTCTCATCCAACTTTTGCACTTTCTATAAAGAATCAAAGTGTATTTTATCGATCGATCGACCACTCGTAACACCAAAATTAGTATACTCTTTATTTACAGGAAAGTAGAAAACCAAAAACAACTCTGTCGACAACGACGGTGACGTCGACATTAAGTTAAGAGCTAGAAAACCACGTGGCGTATACGCAATGCCGAAAATCGGTGTCATGTTAATGACCGATTAGCATGGCGTGTGGTATGCATGTGTTTGTGTGTGTGTGTGTGTGTGTGTGTCAGCAATAGCAGAGGGAGAGCTCCCTACAGTGAGGTTTTTTGTGGTTTATGGGTTTTGGACCTATCAGCCACTTATTCAAATCGCTTACACATTGCCAACATTTTTAAATCAATCGACCGCAAAAATTGAAAAAAAAAACCAAACAGGTTAAATTGCAGTTTAAATATATAGATACAACTTAACATGAATATATAAGCATTACACCGGAAGTGAAGGCAGCATTTCTTCTCTCTTTTGAAATAGAAAACATTCCCCAATTTAATCAATGACTGAAGTGAAGTAAACATGATTTACTAAGTTTATGAATTGTTTTCCTGAATATTTTAGTAATTTAAAAGAATTTGATTTTGAGAGCTATGGCACGAAGTCTTTTGGCTATTTTGCTGGTTATTTAGCTGGTGAGTCAGGAAGGCATTGAAATGACAAATTAAATATCAGCACGCAAAGATTTATTATACGTATATATGTATATATATATATATATATATGTGTATTTAAGGGCGTGTCAAGGCGATTAAGTATTAAGTCAGTGGCATATCACAAATGAAATTTTGCGTTTCGTTGGCATATCATTATTAGGTGAGCTGATAAAGTGTGTGTATGTGGGTATGTGTGATAGTGTGTATGTGTGTGTGTATATGCTTATGTGATGTGGGAAGAGAAAATTGGATTTCGCTTTATGCAAATTTATGCGCACAGATTGAGTGACATTAATGGATGATGAAGTCGCCAGTAATGTAGGAATTGGTTGAATTTCTAAACGACCAAATGAAAGCGCCTGGATATGACCAAAATGTCAGCTTCCTTCCTCTACCCATCTTACTCTCTCTCTGACTCTGTCTCTGTCTACCCCCTAGCCAAACGTAACGCACCGCAGGGCCATCACAACCAAGTTGAAACGTTGAAAAATTCAACAGAAATTGCACTCAAAGGACAGAAACCCAGAGATGAACACAGAAACAGAAACAGAAACAGTGCTAAGCAAGTAACACAGAGAAAGAGAAAGAGAGAGGGAGAGGGAGAGTGAGTGAGAAGGCATTTGGCTTAATTAGTAGGCCAGGGCATTGTGACTTGTCACTCCCATTCGACATTGGCATCTCCATTTAGTCACCCAACCACCTACTCATTAAGCCTGGAGTCGCGTTCGTTTTTTTTTGTTTCTTCTTCTTTTTTATAGCCATTTAAAACATTTATGGCCAAGCGGCATTTGAATGGCAGGTGAGGCACAGCTAAGCGACCTTGCTCATTATATTGTCTACCCAACCACCCATCTACTTTTTTGCCCATCCATGACCCGCTTTGGTGACTTGTTCCATCGTTAAAATTTTTTTTTTTTTTGTTCCTCTGTGTGTGCTTAAGTTTGTTTTCATTTTTAATTGTCTGTTTACAGGGGACAATAAAAACAAAAGGAAAACAGCAACAAAAACAATAACAACACCAAAAGCAGCAACAATAACAATCACAACAACAAGGACACTGATTGCCATTTGTGAAATTTAATGCCAACATTTGTTCACATTTTCCACCGAATGTTTTTTTCTTTTACAAATATTTTCCATTTCATATGAATTATTATTATTATTTACTTTAAGTTTTAGTTTCATTTTTCGTTTTCATTAGGTGCTATTTTCTCTTGGTTTGTCCATGGGAAATTTTTAGAAATTTTTCATTATAATAGCGAGCTCAGATATTTGTTTTGTGTTCTTAAAATCTTTCAAAATAAAAAAAATAATAATAATTTTCCATAGAAAAGATGAGCACTTTTACTTCTTTTTTTTTTAAATCTAATCGATGGGATTAAAACTCAGCAAGATAAACTGAGTGTCTTGTTTAACCATATGGATTCCAATGTCCTCGATTCAACTACCTTTTAGTATAAAATGAAATAATAATTAAAGTACTTCGTGACTGAGCCATTCCCTTTGTTAAAGATTTTGTTAGCAAACATTATTTTATCATATACGACTTTTAATCCAATTCGCGCCATTTTAAATGCAATATTATGAAATAAAATTTAGTAATATAAAAATACTCAACGTTCGTTTAATGGGTTAATGATAATTTAAGAAGCCAGAGATTTCATTGGTTATCTGTGGCCTAAAAATGAGAACTAAGGGCAAAAATTGGTTCATGGTCTTAAATAAAACCAATTGAAATCAATAGAAATCTTTATTCGAAACACTGACATCTCATCGAGTTCCAGTTCCAAGCCTCGAGTTGTTTACATATATTAAATATAAATTTAGAATCCCAACAAAAAAAAAATCCTAACGGTAAGAATATTTTAATTTTGCATAACAAATTGGTTCAAATACAACTTTTGCAATTGAATTTTATTCGATTTTTTTTTCTTAATGCAATCGGAAAATTTATCGGTCCATTCATCTTGATTTGCTGTACAATTTTTTATTATTTTTTTTTTTATTTCTTCTTTTGCCATTCGGACTAATTGAATTGGTTGATTTTAATTTTGTGTTTTATACCCATCACGTTTCAATCCGGGGCAAACAAATTCAATTTACGCTCATTACCCAACCTTAGCCAGTCCTCTGCCTTGGTCACAAATCGTCATCCTCCCCACCCGCCCCTTAAATTGGACAAGAAGCAATAAATGGAAATTGTATCATTCAAGTCGATACTAAGATACTCTTTAAACTATATTTTCAATGAGATGTTGTGTTATGCAAGCTAGAAAAATATTGATTGAATATTTTCTAGAAATTGTCCTTTGAGATGAAATTTACAATTATATATAGCATACTTATAAGGGCTTGCCATAGCGGGTTACTCTAATGCTCAAAGATTTGAATAAACTAAACTAAACACTGGAACTCTGTTTTTGCAAATGCACTTTAAATTTAATATAATTACCTCCATTTGAGATCCCTTCTTGCCCATTGAGCCACCACCGCCTCCGGTGTGGCCGCCGCTTTGTGCGGCATTCATGGCTGCTCCTGATGCGGCTTTTGTGAAATGTTTTTGGTTTTTTTATTGATTGATTATAGTTGTTACTTTTATTATTAGTATTATTATCTGTTTAGATACACTTTGATATTTTCAAATAATGTATTCTGGGCTTTTTCTTTCTAATGTTCGTTCTTGGGCGCGACAGTTCTATAGAAATCTTTTGTTATTATATCAGTAGATACATTATTATGTGCATGTGGCTTTTGTTGCTGCACGTCTCAAATACAAACAAAAACAACAACATCGAGACTAATAAAAAAGAAAAGTGAAAAAATTCAATTTTTATTCCATTTTGTTTGCCGTTAGCAGCAAGTTGCATCTTTTTTTTTGTCCCCTTATGCTAATGATATGACACTAGCATCCAATGAGAGAGTAGTGTTTGACTAAAAGTGATGGCTCAGATGAAGGCTGGGGTAGGGTGGTATATACCACAAGGCATGAGCCTTGACTAAAGATTAGAGTTGAGAATGAGATACTTGAGCACGTCTCTGGTGCTTTATGCTTGCAATGACAAAAAGAAAACGAACTGAAATTGAGAAGTTGAAACTTAAATAAGGCAACAACAACAACAACAACAACAATAGCAACAGCAACAAGAATGTCAGCATAATGTAACTATATACGATATGCCATTGGAAGAGGGAAACTCAAAAAAGTTGGCTTGGGGGGTTTACTTGATGTCGTTCTTGGTTGACATATCTTGCATAAGTTGGCCAACAGAAGGCAACGAATAACTTTAAGTTAAGAAATTGAAACTATATTAAATTCAACACGAGGAGAAATAAATCCATCCTAAACTAAAATGTATCTAAAATTTTAAATGCCAAAAACATTTAATTTTTCCCCGGGTTAAGTTAATCTATATGTCAGCAATTAAAGAAGGTTACTACTTAAAGAAATACAAAAGAGCTGTTACTTTGATCTATATATCTCACTTACTTGAAGAAAAATTCAAAGAGAACAGACAGAGAGGCGGATTGAGCTACAGAACAAGGGATTGAGAGAGGGGAAAAGCCCACGAAAATGAGCTAGAATTATGTTTATTCAATTCACTTGAACTTTTCTTAAGATGACAAGAATTTTTTTTCCCCCTTCCTCCCACATTTTGCCTATTTTTGAGTGCGTCGGTGTATATGTGTCATGCATAGAATGGCTAGAGAAATATCATAAGAGAAGGCAAAGTGAAATATGATGAAGGCAATTTGTCTGAACCTTTTTTTTTTCCTCTCGTTTGCCTTCTTCTTCTTTTGTTGATGATGATTTTATGTCCTTTTCTAGGTTGTGTTTTTTTTTTTCGTTTGCTGTCTGTTTTAGGCCTGGACCTTAAGCCTTTGATAAACAAAAACCTATTAGAGATGAACGTTGAAATAGGATAGGATATGTGTGTCTGTATGTGTGTATGTCTAATTGTTGTTGTTTGGCTGCTAATTTGCCTAAAAAGTTTTGCCCTTTAGAAATTGAAATGAGAATCATTTGGCTTTTATATGCATTTGCTACGTGATTTAATTATTTAGCGCTGTGTTTGTGTTTGTGTTGCCTTGGCATGTAACGTGTTCTGTTTTGTTGGCCAGATATATAAAGATAGACAGACAAACAGACGGGGCTAATTAGGCTGGCATTATTAACATATTGTCCCAGTCCTGGGAATAATATAAAAAAAAATAAACCAAAAAAAGAAATTCAATTCACGTAGCAAAAAGCGAAAGACAAGCAAGAAAACTAAGCGATAAACGATAAACGATAAGCAGAACTCTCTTACTCTCTATCTTGTATTTACAATGCTAATATTATCCAGGGAAACAAAGGAGACGAAAGAATCAACAAAAAGTAAAGTCAAGTAACAGATGCAGACACACACACACACACACAAACACAAAGATACAGGGCACACAAAGGAAACCATGGCAAATAAGGTAAACCCCCAAATCAGCATGCAAAGTGTGAAGGAAGAAGCAAATAAAAAATAAAATAAAATAAAACCGTATCGACGCATTGTTTTTTTTAAAGACATGAACGACCTGCAAATACCCTTAGCCTCAGTTTGTATAGATAAAACACAACTAGCGTTTTGAGATGGTCAACTAAAACGTAAATAAATTAGAGCCCAAATATTGTTATTGCAATTTCAAGTCTATACTTGTTAACGGTAAGCCCAAAATACTCCAAATTTGGTATTACCGCTAAGCATAATGGGTATAGAGCGAAAACTGTAGCATACATTGCAGCGCTTCAAGCGGATTTATATGTACAAAAATCAAAGTCAAGAACCGACAACAACAATTTGTGAATACTTTTACACCTCCACCCCCTCCCCCGCGCTAAAACCACATCACCCTACAACCCCGCATAGCAATTTTTTTCTGTTTTTCGTTACTTTTGTTTATTATTTATTTTGATTGAGGTTCCTTTTGGGCAAATGGATCAAAGTGAGAGTTGGTTAAAATCGCAATCGTAAAATGCATTATTCCCATTTCCAGAGTTTGAGCAACAAAAGCCACAGGACGTATACTTGATTTTGTTCTTGTGTTTGTTTTTATGCCAAATTTATTCATTTATTCGATTAGGGGGTGTTTACGGTACGATAATTTTTGTCTCCCCATTGTTTTAGTTTTGTTTATATGTATTAGTTTTTGTTTTGTAATAACTTTCTTCTTGAATTTACTTTTCATTTAAATTTTAAAATTCATTTCGTTACCCTGATCAACTGATATTCTATTAGGCAATTTTTAGAATATTTCGTTAAAAAAATGAATCCAATTGGAACATACAAAACATAAAGTATTAATTTCAAATCATCATGATTTCCGGTATTCGAATCCTTTTCAAAAGTTTTTCAATAAGAAATTGAAATATATCTGAGAGACTAATACTTAAGAATCGAATAAAGCTCAGAATTTAAGAAATTATTAATTTGGAATCCAACAAATAATAATATTATAATTATTATTATTAATAAATTAGGTAATTCATAAGAGAAAACTCTTCATTAATGACAAGAAATGGTCAATGTTATGCAACATTTTTCAGTTACAGAAATTATAATAATTTGTATAGTTTTTTATACTGGCTCTGCCTTTTTTAAAGGGTTTTATTGTATTTTATAATTACTTTGATTTACATTTATAAAATTTATGTATTTTCCTAAAAATCTTTTTTTATTTGTCATTTAAAAATAACTGAATACTTAAAAGTTTTTAAAGTTTCTTTTTAAAATTTTTTTAATTTTTGAAATAATATTCATTAAATTTTATATTATTTATTATTTCTTTTATATATTCAAAATCACATATAAATTGTGTATAAAACACTTTCTCTTGCTTCTTTGTGGGTTATGCTTATTAATTTTGTTATGCTTATGTTATTTTGTTAATTAAACCATTTACCTAGGCCACACACTCGCACAAACACACACACAGAAACAAACAAAAGAGGGCAAGTTGAATACACTCGCGATAATAAACGCAATGCCAATGCTCTTGTGGGCGTGGCAATTGTAAACAAAATCTAAGAAATAAACTAATTAAGTTTTTCGTACTGCTTAATTTTTTAATTAAATTTTTTGAAATTGATATTTTTGAATCATTTGATTTTGGTTTTTTTTTTGTATTTTTTTTTTTTATTTTTAAATTTTTTGAAATCGAAACGGTCAACGATCAACGAGCGAAAAGAGATGCCAAAATGCGTGTGACGAGCGCTATTCAAAAACGCTTACTCGACGCGTATTCTGTGCGGTCTTGGCGACTGCAGCAGCTGGCGTTTTGAGCGTAACTGAGAAGGTCGCCTTAACGCACATGTCGCCATAGCCATAGCCATCGCCATCGCCAACGCCATCGTTTTAGCCATCGCCAATCGTCCTGTGAGTTTATCACAGCATGCGGCTGTTTTTTTCCAGTTCGCTTTCGTTTCTCTTCGTCCTTCTTGTTATGCCGTTTTCTATGTATTTGTATGGCAAGCTTTGTGCCACACTAAGAGCTTTCAATGGCAATGCGTGTGGCATGCAAGCTTTCCACCCTGCCTATGCTCCATCATCACGTGGTGGCACACGCAACCAACCAACGCACCAAGTGCGAATCGCCAAATGCGGAATGCGGCGAGCAAAACAAAATGCCCAAAAACTATGTACACAATCAACTCAACAGACCTAACACACAAGTCATTCCAAGAACGTGTCTAATGAGGGTTTTTTTTTCTTTTTTCTTTTAGCCATGTAGCCATGGGATTTTAGGGGAGTGAAAAGTATTCTAAAGAATTTTATTTTAACAAAGATGAAATGAGAAAAAATAATCAGCCATTTTTTCGATTGGTAAAACGAATTCTATATGCCCTGTACATTCTACAATGATTACGGTAAATATAGAAAATATTTAACTAACAAAACAGTATAGAAACATAAATAACTCATTAAACATAAGATCTGATAAAATGAATATAACTTACTATATATTCAAGTAAGTTAAGAATTTGGATTTCAAATACATTTTAAATCGTTCTTTTATTATGTTTTAAGAAAACAAAAATGACTTGATTTCCTACATACATATTTATATTTATATGTTTAGGTAAAGATCTCTCAAGAAACACATAATACATAATACTTTAAACAAAATGTTTAATTATTGCCATGCCAGGTATATAGTCCGAGCACTCTAAGGAGTAAAAATCAAACAAGATGATATAAAAGACTTTCCGAATTTTTTTCCTGATCTTCACAAAAGCAGGGAAAATCAAAGTTTAGTTGAATTTTGTTTGAATTTAACTACAGCTTCTGATCAAGGACATGCCCAAGACCATGAAAGGATTGAGAGGGGGCCAAACCTTTTTTATACCACAAGTACAAAAAGAGCCAATATGAATAGACATCTCGTGTCTGCATTGAAAAGCATTTTCACTTTTCACTTTTTGTTTTTCACAATATTTTTGCCTAATAAGCAATTTTGTGTTAGCAAAACTTCTTGTGCCATTGGACCTGTCAATCGAATGAAGATGATTTCAAACAAAAAATTATGTTGAAAGTTTCTTTTCAGCATAGTTTTTCGCTGATAAGAAGTTTTTAACTAAGCTTCGAGACTCAGCAACAGGCCGCGACCATAAATTAAACCTTTTCGCCCCAAAGAAACACGAAACTGAAGAGAAAATTAAAAAAAAAAAAAAAACTGACAAACTGAAGAGAAAAGAAAGGGAGGAAAGTTTTTGAATGCAGTTCGGAGGCTCGCAGGTTTCCTGGGGGCCAACTGAGGGGGCTTCTGACAGGCGAAATGATTTATGTTTGGTTTGTTAAATTTTCAAAATTGGATTCTAACTGTGTTTGTCTATGTGGCTGTGTGTGTGAGTGTGCCAGTGTATTGAAAGCTCTTATGAGTGTTCTTGTGTGTGTAAAGGGAAAGCTTGAGGTGCATTGACTAACTTATTTGAGGGCTACAGCTTTTGAATGCAGTGAATAAAGTTTACAAAGCTTTTTAAAGCATACATTTGGGAGTAGAAATATGAGAAATTCAACTTTACAAGCTAGAAGCTAAATTAGAAACCCTTCAAGCATTTCTATGCGCTTTTGTTTCTAAAAATAGCTTTAACAATTTTTTGTTTTCTTTTCTGTGTTAGTTTCGGAGAAATTCAATTTACCTCGTTGGGTGTTAATTCTCTTTGATATCATTTCTCTAGTGTACATTTTAATTAGCATTTTAACAATTTAATTGAAAATTGCCAAAAAGCCCATGGCCAATTAGCAGGAAAATGCACCATTAGAACCAGACTCGTGTTGGCATGAGGAATGACAATAGAATAACACTTTTGTTAAATTTCTCAGTCTCACACTCTTTCAGACTCTGGATGCTGTCTCCTTGATGGCGACATAAGAAATGCATTTGCCATCTTTTCTACATGTTTCTTGAGAACAGCAGAGAGAAAGAGAGAGAGAGAGAGGGTGGGCGGTAGGCAGTGGTCTCTTGGGTGCTCTGGGCCATCCGCTACTCAACAAGCATTTTCCTTTACCTGTTTGCTTGCATTTCTATGACTGTGTGTAATGGTTTGAGTTAGATGTCAGCCTGACGTCAGCCATTATGTTCACCATGACAAAAATGTCAGAGCAACGTTTGAATAATTCGTTTCGTTGTGTGTGAAGAAAAATGGCTAAAAGTGTTCAACTTGTGCTTGCTCTGATATATTTGCATATTCAACTGCAAGCTGATAATCTACAAGCGGCCACTCAGAGTTCAATGAATTGGTCGAGAAATGGTTTACTTCATTACAAGCCAGCCATCTGTCCGGCAGAGAATTCCAATGATATTAGCTATGAGAAGCCACATCAACCATCATCATCATCGTTATCATCATCAAAAGCTGAAGACTATAATGACTATGAAGATACTGCCGGGGATCCTGATGAGGACGAAGAGAATGACGATGAGAATGCTGATGATGAGGACAACGACGACGAAAGTCTTGAATGTAATGCCAATGCAAACAGTAGAAATGAAGAGGATGATGCAGAATCATTCATAGCTCGTATCAATTGCTTGCTACGTGAACTCCATGGCCATACCAGGGCCATTCAGGAAGATCTGCGTGAACTTGATTCACAGTTAGGACAGGCGCAGCCCATGAAATCCAAGCCAAGCTGCCAAAGTAATCCCAGCCCTGACTTTAAACTCAAGCAATTCACATCGAAATTCCACAATCTCAATAAAGTTAAGTCACCAAATGCCAAGAAACCAGAAAAATTGGGTCAGGCCTATGCGCAAAATGAGAATTATTCCATTCTCGATAATCGTGCTGCCAGACTAACCCTAGGCGATGCCAATTCCAAAAAGAATTCCATTAACAATGATCACTTGAGTGAAGATTCCGCTGATGATGATGATGATGATGACGATGAGGAAGACCTTGGCAATGTGCCACAATCATTATTACACCAACTTCATCCCAAACGACAGCCAGCAAATGATAAAGGACAGCAAAGGAAATACTATCCGCATGTCATCAATGAACTTCGTCTGGCCAAGGCCATTCATGCAGCAGCTGCTGCTCGACGACAACGTTCCCAGATCCAAAAGTCAGCCATGAAGCAGGGATTCCGCCAATATGAGGCGAATCTTAAGCAATTGGTGGCCAATCGAGATTATATCGAACAGCAAGCTGTTCAAATGTTGACCAATTTGCCGCGATAAGAATGTCTTTTTGATTATTCAAGTTGTTAACAACAAAAGAAAATATATATATTTTTGTCTTGAAATATAATTAGCTTAAAAAAGAGGTTCAAACTTTTTGGGTTCTTTGGTTTTTAACATTTGGTTTGTCCATTGGTTAATTTGCTCTGATAATTAACAGTCGATTTTTCTCAATATTTTAAATTTCATTAAAATATCCCAACTTCTTTAACTATTCTTTGTATAGCACTTGTTCGATCGCCACATTTTTATAGCTCAAAAAGATAATAAAAAGTTTAAATACGTTTTATCCCAATCATTTTTAAAGTGGGGGCATAAAGTTGATTTATACCCACGGAACGACGGGTAAACGGAGAGAGCTATTTCGACTCAGCTACTCATGCTTATCAAGAATATATATCTATAATTTATGGAGACATTTTCGCATACTGACCAACTTATTATTACTCTCTTTTAAATCGAAAAAATCGAAAGAACTGTCTGATTAAAAATTATTACATAAACCCGATAAAATCTGATGTAATTAGAAAGAATAAAATGGCATTGTCTTAGCTGATGCCAAAACAGTTTTATATCAGATTAAATAAGTTTCTTTTATATCCAAAATATAGTAAAGAACTTTAAGAATCTCCATCTAAATAATTTTCTCAAGACAAAGTAGGCTGTTAGTTTTCAAAAACTTGTAAACGGATATTTGGAAATTCTAATATTCAGTTGAACTGACGACTTCGAGATGATAAAAACAAATTTTAAGAAAATGTATAAACCGAATTTCATTATAATAATTCTGTTTGTTGGCTTTTTTTGGGACTGCTTTTTGCCAATGGCCTGGGGCAAACCATACGCTGCAAACAGGCAGCAGCAGCAACAGAAGCAACAGCAGCAGTCCAGAATGGATCCAGATGCCATGTTCAACTACGATGATTGTGAGCCCCAGCAAGGTGCTCAAGATTATCTAGATGCTGGCCTGATTAGTGATTATAGTCAATTGGATAAGGATACTCGCTGGCAGCGCCAACCTTCGGATGTGGCTGCTGCCGATGCCTTATTGGCCGCTGGAAATGATCAACAGGGTCTTAAGGCACCGAATGCTCGCAACGTTTTTGCTTCACCACAACTGGAAAATGACGAGTCGATGAACGATATGGATTTTGGTTTTGAGGATTCCGAAGAACAGGTAATCGAGCGCTCTAATGTCAATCAGCAGGAATATCAGGAGAAACGCGCCCAACCAGCAAAGTTACGTCGTGGCTTTGCAGGACGGCGACACCGCCAAAATCAGCATCAAAAGAAGCATGAGCTGAATGAGATCGATTTCGGCATGGAGGATGAAATCGAGGGCTTGAATGGTCAGCCCCAGTAAATGGTCAGATTCTGGCCATAAGAAGAGTTTTGTTCTTATCAGTTTTTATCGAGTTATATTTTTGATATGCACAAATGACAAAAGATACACTACAAGAGGACAGAAGGCACAACAATAAGCATAGGAATAGATAAACAATCGAATAGGACAACATAAATATATAACAGGGACATCGGGGTCACTAAATATGAAAAAAAAAATTGGTAAGTATTTTAAAATCCATATATCTTTTAACCATTTTAATGTTTATACAAATTCTTATACAGAGGTTAAATTCAAATGCCATCTCTTTACTTTTGGAACACACCTCGAATGTGATGGAAATAACTATGCACTTAAATAAAAGATTCCCCTTCCTAGATCCTAATTCTGTTTTTATTTTCAAGAGCTACAACAATTTAAACTTTACTCAAAGTTCAACTGGTTTTTGTTATTCTTGTTAGAATGATGCAAACAGTTGTTCACACACTTTGGATGCTGGGACTTCAATCACTCGCTAACTCGATATGAGCGGTGTGTCAAGTTGTCACTCACTCAATCATTCTGAATGAAAATCATCTGCCATCGTCGAACATCAGTTGGCCAGATTCTTCTGTGTTGACTGTTGGTTGTCAAATTAGTGCAACGACTGAGCTGAACTTGGCCTACAACCAAATGGAATCCCTTGCTCTCTGCCTCTCCCTTACATGTCTCATATGACTGGCAAAGAGAAAAAAAAAGAAAACCGACTGGAAGGCAGAATATAGCGTATCTGGGGTGTGGGATTGCTAGTGTGTGTGCACCAAGGCGAAATGGAGATGAAGCAAGAACAACAAGTAGAAGCAAAACGCACACCGACTGCTTGTGCAGTGTCCTTGTTTGTCAGCTTGCCGCTTGAGTTCCCTGAAAATGGCTCAAAGCAATTTTCAAATTGTTTTCACAATCAGCAGACACACGACACATACGCAAAAATAGACTGAGACAGGGATATTTAAACCGCAAATCGATTCCTATATATATATATATATATATATATATATTCTAACACACCCAAACAAAGAGAGGCGGAAACGATTGTCAAACACCTCTGCCTCACTCTTACATTTTTTCGACTGACTGACCGAAAGGCCGTAACAAAATTTTCATTGCTTAGCTTGGGATTTGCTCTGTGATTTATTTTCTACTCTGATAATCGGCCCGTTAATGCCTTTTCCATTGTTCTTGTTTTCTTCGTCTCTTAGCCAAAGTTGGCCACTTTTATGGCTTTCGACAATTGTTTTGCTTTGTCCTGGCTTAGCAGCCAAAATGGCATAAAATGAAAATGTCATTGTCAAATATACGAACGATATGTAGATAATTTGGTACATAAATATCTCTTTGAAAGCGGAAAGGGTTTCTATCTCACACTCTCTCGCCCTCTGTCTCTGTCTTCAAATGAATGAACATAATTCTTATCTAAGTTGGTGCAACATGACGTATACTTGATGCCGGCAAGAAGAAAAATAAAAAAAAAGGGACACAGAAACCGCAGCCTAAAAACCGTTTTAAAGGCGCAACCTTGGCAAAACTAAATTATGAATGAAAGGTGTGGCGATGGGAGGCGTCTTCACCAGGTGAGCCGCTTTACCTGGCACTCAAGTGTGTGTGTGTGTGTGTGTGTATGCAAGGTCATGCCTGGTCCGTTGTGGGCAAGACTCCGGTGGGTTGGTAGGGGTAAACAAGCAAAGGAATGTGTACTGTGAACTTGAACTTTTTGTCAGGCCAAAAAGAGACAAACAGGCTAAATAAAAAACAAAAAAAAAAAAAAACAAACCTTTCACACAACCAGATGCTGGCAGTCCACAAACCGTCGTCAGCTTTAATTATGGCAGACAACACCTGACTACCTTCAACCCCCCTGCCTTCCTCCCTCTCCATCTTGCAGCTTCTTACCACAGCTTTACTGCCACTGCCGCTTGCTCTTATCTAAAAGCTAGCAATTAGATGCGAGGCTACAAAATTCTTCACACGCGCCGCGCATAAATTGTCATACACAGAAATTCGTGCATACTTTCAGGCGTCTACACTCATAATTCTATTCCATATTTCTATTTCTATTTTGTTGTTGTCGTTGTGTTTATTATTATTATTTTTTTTTTTTTTCTTTTCTGCCACTGCTGTTTTTGGGCTCTTGCTATTTATTTAAAGCGAGCGAAAAAGTTGTGTTTGCCATTTTCCTATGAAATATGATGCCCAGAGAGCTCGAGCTTTACCTTTCGACACGGCCAACTAAGAGGAATGAGGAAGTCTATACAAAGAAGGGCGTTGCGTGAGCGGAGAGAGTGGGGAGTGTTCAGAATGGAATCATAATCATATTCATGACAATATAATGGCATCGTTAGATAGGCAAAGGCAGAGTCAAGTCACTCGACTGGAAGTCAACGGCAACCACAAAACTTGCTTTATATACATGTTTTTTTTTTATTTTGCCTAAGGCTTGCCATTAGCTGGAAGAAAAGAGAGAGCGTGGGACGAGAGTGGGATGAGGAGGAGGGAGCCCCATTACTACAGCCTCCTCCACATCAGTCCATTCCCTTATTTATCTATGTCACGCTTTGAACTTCATAAATTCACTGAAACTGAACTTAACCAAAACGAAACACACAACGGCAGCGACTCACTCTCATTCGCGCATTAATCATAACATAAAGATGAAATGCGAATCCTGGTATCCAGGCATACCACAAATACAAAAAAAAAAAAAAAAAAAAGACAAACAAAATATAACAACAACAACAAGAACGAAAAGAGTTGATTGAAATTTATGGCAAATGCCATAATCCTGATTCCCAACGAAAGCAATTAAATTGAATTTATTCATCAACTTAAAGCCGAATAAAGACTGCATACTGAAAATACCTAGATTAGAAGTGTATCTCAACTGGCTGGTTATCAACTTTGTATACCCTGTATATAATATTCATTTCAATTAATAAACAATTTCTTCTAAGAAATACTAAAACTATATTACCAATAGACTCATAAATATGACTGAAAACAGGTCTATTATATTTAATTTATGCAAATGGGGTTTAAGAAATAAAAAGTCATGACCTGATCAAGAATTGAAGCTTTTAAAATGTTTCATAAAAACTTCTAAAAATCCTTTTGTTTTACACTCTAAGCATTTAGGAATCAGAACAATATAAAAAGTGTTGCCAGATGCCAAAGTAAAAAAAACGTGGCCCATAAAAAAATGATCTGGGGCAACTTGGTATCTTGAATTCATTATTTTGCAATTACTAAAGAACTTTTTTTTTGCAATATTCCGTTATTGTTTCCGTAAACAATATTTACTAATATGAGATAAGCAAGTTTTTTAATAATTTACGCTAAAAATATTTTTTTGATTACGTGTAAGATGAAAATTTATAAAATAAAAAAACCAAATCTCACAACAATTTTGAGGTTGTGAAAAATCCTAAAAAAATTATATACAAAATTTGGAGAACATTTATTAAATTTAAAACCAAATAAAACTTAAAAATTCGATTAGATTTCAAAAATTTGAACTGATTTTCTATTATTGTTAGTGATGTGTAAAACAAAAACAAAGCAGGATATATTAGATTTTATGGTCATCTAAATATTGTTTTGCACCAATACTTCTTTAGAAGTATTTACTATATGGATGGATCATACAACTGCAACGAGATAGATCTGTTCTTCTTTATCAAAGGATCTTAAGACGAGAAGTAAGAGCTTGAGAAATTCATTCGACCCAAACTGACTCTCTCTTAGTCAGCTCTTATGGAGTGTCCCGATAGTTCTCTTTCCAAAAGTGATCGAACCTGCTAGATCTTTTCCATCCAATAGTTTTTAATCTTTTAAAAAAGCATATTTGTTTAATTTTTGTCAATTTCAATATTAATTCTTAAATAGATCAAAACCATATGTTAAGAATAAGTAGCTTTCGATTGCGTATACAAAGATATATTTAGAGACACGATGTTCAAGAATGATGAATATCACTTATTTTGCCTACAATGATTTTCATATACTCGATTTTTTTAGTCATTAATCTAGCCATCTTTATAAATACTTAGTTTTATCTATATGTTTTTATTGATATTTATATAGGTAAGTTCGATTTGATGATTACTTACCGAATGCTGCTCGGGAATACATGTTGGTTATATATTTCGTTGATATAGGTATGTGCAGTTTAGTTTTTTCGTGTATGTAGTTTGACGTGTATGTTTCGTGTTGGATTGGTTAGACACATAAGATACATTGAAACGTACATATACATATATATATATATACAATACATACATATATTTATTATACATATATATACATACATATATATTTTTATTTTTGTTTTGTTTTGTTATTGTTGTTGTTTTGTTTGTAGTTATTCAATATGTGCGTGTGATTTGGTTTGTGTGTAATATTTTGTTTCATTTTTATTAATTTTTTTTTGTATTTTGTTTTTTGTGTTTTGGGGGGAAGAGAGAAAAGAAAAAAATATTGGTCATATTTTTAAAAATGATTGCACATTAAACTTTTTTGATTGTTTCTCTGTTTGTTGTTTGTTTTCACTTATATGTATGTATGTAGAGAGAAAAGCTATTCCAATTGTAGTTATGTTTTGTTTGTCTCTGTGTGTGTGTGAGTGTGCGTGTGCGTCATGCAGAAAAAAATGGATAATATTAGAGATAGACAACTTTAAGTTAGATAGATATAGTTAAGAGATATATAGAAAAGAAAATCACATTAACTGGTAAAGAAAAGAAACAATAAATTTTCCACTTACCTGTAGAGAGCAGACATATTTGACAGGGATTTTATCTAGGCAATGAGATGTTAAAGTAAGTGGTGGCTATGCTATGGAGCAGGACCGATGGGTAGAGGGGGGAAACGAGCGAGCCTTTGGCAACTGTTAAATGCTGACATCTATTGATTTTGACAATAAAATGTATGCGTAAGGTCGTAGAAGGGTGAGAACAATACGCACTCTCTGTGATTTTCAATAGGGTGAAGGGCATGAAACTTTATTTGATTGTTTATTCCCCTTCACACAAACATACACACACACACACACACACGAACACTTTGCCCCTTTTAGTTAGAATTCAGTATAACAAAACAGATGTATATATTTATATACATACATATATATATCTGCTTGAGTGTGTATGTGTGTGTGTGCATCCTGTTACCAGAATTCACAATTCACAGAATCAGAAACAAATGTCACGTTTCGTTTTTATTTCAATTTGCCATGTTAAAAGCGAGGCAAGCGAGAAGAGCGCCACAACAAATCCGATTTTGAACTCAATCAAGCATGTTGAGCACTGGCTAACAGTTACGTCTTTTTGACCCCTCCCACTGCATACCCCTTTAACATTAAACCCTCTCCGCCTTCCCCGTTAGGCCTACCGCATAACATTCAGCATTCGCTTTTCCTCTTCATTGCTGGTTGCTACAGTGGTCTAATGACCATAGATAAAGTGTCATTTCATTCGTTATAATTGTGAGCAAGAAACACACTTAAAGACCCACTGTGCGTGAATGTATGCCAACATACATATGTATGTACATATGTGTGTCCATGTCAATGGCATTGGACTTGGATTCTTGGCCAAAATGAATTTGCTCGGTTGTGGGCGCAACGTGGATTGCATTTGATTCGATTAACGCTTTCCCTTAGCACTTTCCTTTTATACCCTCCCTTTCAATTGTCGCAATGTTTCTGCAATGCACAACAAATGACTGCAATATACATATGTTGTCTTACTTGTGTCTGAAGTGCCAAGTCATCAACATTCTTCATTCTCATCTATGTATATAGTCAATGCAGCTCATCAATTATGCGGCCAGAGAAATGCAATTGCAATTCCGTTTGCAAAATTGCACATACCTTCATTTGGTTTGATCCCTCGCCACAGTCACAGTGCATCAAAGCAGTCCTCCTCCTTGCCACAGATGGCAAAACAATTTGGCCTCAACCAAAGCGTAACCAAATAAATCGAAATCATTTTTATAACAAGTTTTATTTGATTTGATTTTCATATTTCCATCATTTTCTTTATTTGCTGTTCTTTAAGCGTTTGTCGTTTCGTTTGCTTTCGTTTGGTTTCGTTTTATGCTATTTTATTTTATAGTGGCCAAGGAAATTGTATAAAAATATCTGCATTTCGATTACCTTTCTTATAGCGAATAAATTAAATTTTTGCCTTCTTCTTGCTTTGTGGTAAAATCGATACACTCTACACCAAATCGAAGCCAAATATATATTTGTGTATATGTATATATTTATTTTTTTCCTTGTAGCAGTTGCAATTTTGTGGTAAAATGTTTTCTTTGCATAAACTAAAACATGGCCAACAAGAATTTGGGGTGAATATATACTATAATTTTGAAATCAGATATCAGCCAAATGTTACATGAAAGAAGGGGGGAAAACTTTAAAATGATGAGGTCAAAAAAGTTCCAAGCTTGATCACGTATACGTGGTGTTGTCCTTAAGCAAATTTTTGCCATGCAGCAAATCAAAGGGGTAAGATTCTTTAGCTAGACATGCACTTAAAGGAACTTCAATGACAAATCGTTGTAATATGTTTCTTTTACTAGCTTGGACAACATGTCGTATGCGTTATTTAAAAATTTCATAGCATTAATACTGAGATTAAATCACATACTATATTCTACAATCTGGGCTACTGAAGCATCTTTGCTATATCTGCATTCTTCTTATGAGTTGTTCCCACTGTTACATTGCATTTTCCCATATCTAAACCAAACAAACTACACACAACATAACGAGGCAAGAGGGAATGAAACAAAAATTTGTTTTTATTATGGTACAAACTATGAACAAGCTGTATATGGACCATATTCAATGAATGGAATGCGAATGCCATGAAAGCCGCTTAGAGAAACAGCCTGAGAGAGAGGCTGGTCCTTGTCGGAACGGAGGGTGCGGGGTGTCAACATTGTCAGCCAGCTGGTAAAATGCTGGAAAATGAATGTATTATGTAGGTATGTAATGCAATGATTTTACTAGCAAATCTCTGCTTTTTGCTCACCCTCTCTCTCTAGCTCTCTCTCTCTCTGTCTCTCACTTCTTTTCATATATATAAATATTTTTAGTTTTTTTTTACGGCACATAATCAAATGGTTGGATTTGGCATTTTAATGAGCTTGTTTCACATGAGCAACACAAACCACATGAAAATAAAATGCAATTTTCCAAACACACTCGCTCACACACATATATTTACACATGTAGGGCCAAAAAAAAAAAAATAAAACCAACCAACAAAGAGCAGATTGAATGCCAAGCAAAATAGCGCCATAATGTATGCTATGAAATTTATGTGCACATTTCATTGGCCCCTAAATATAAACTAGAACGTCGGGCAACGAAACGAAAGCGGAAAGTGGAAATGGCAGGCCACAACGAAAAGGGAAACTAAAACCCAAGGGTCTTAACTTATTGCAACGTTTTAATTTGATTGAATTTCATTACCTTCATTCTGGTTGGTAATTTTTTAATTAAAATCTTGGCACTTAAATTTCCCATTGTATATATGTACATATATTTTCTGGTTTTCCACTTCTTTCTCTCTCTCTCTCTCAAAAAAAAAAACCAAAATATATTCGCCAGAAGAAAAGAAGTGGGTAGCAAAAAACGAAAGCTGGCCTGTGCCAGGAAGCATTTTACTATACCCTACTCTATTTCTATACCCTACCAGAAATGAGATGAAATGAAAATAAAATTATATATATACGATTTAATAAACAAATCACATCTCCTTTATGTTTTGCATTTATTTAAAAAGGAAAGAGAAACATTTTTTCTACGAGATTTCAAAGTTATGAAAGAGACACGTGGACATCGGAAACATTAGGCAAGGGTATAAAAACGTTGGCATGGTCACAATAAGGTTTTTTTTTTTAATATTTTACTTTTTTGTTCCATTGCCATTCCAATTACCATCATAGACAAATGCTTAATTATAAACGTAATAACAAGAGGATAGAGAGAGGGAGAAAAAGACTAATCTGATGTACCTTTTTGTATGAGCATTTGTTTTAGAGCTTGTCAACTTACCTTTATTATTATTATTATTTTGATGGTTCTTTTTTCTTGTCATATAACTAAATCGAGGTAGATTCTTTTATTACCTTTAGTACAATATGTCTGGATGACTGAATGGCACTTAAACTATTTGTATTTACACTTGATTCACATTACATTTATGGACTCACCTGATGTCGCTCACTATTGGCAGCATCCTTTTCGTTTTCATCCACAAGGTTATGTATAGTTAATACCATTTCGCACTAATCCCCAATTGAATTGAATGCACATATGTATATGCATTCGTTTATTTATTAAAATACTTAATTAACTATCAACTAGTCAATTAATTATGGATTTTGTACAAACTTTTTAATTTCATTTCCACGGCAATAAGGCTATAATAGCCAGGTGTTCACTTGGAATCGTAGACCAAACAAAGAGCGTTATAGTAAATAAAAATTCATTGCTAGAAATTGAATGAAATGCAAGCGAAGCTAGCTAAAATGAAACTGACTCACAATTTCTTCGATTCCGTACAATATATACATACAAATACACTATATATATATATGTATATCAGAGTAAACATTTCGCTGTTTGTTGATTTAAGTAAGTATCTTCATAATTTATTTATAAAAATTTACTTTTTATACTTACTCTTCAGCTACTTTTAAGGTAAAACTAAAATAAATAGGAAAATGGTGAACAGTGGAAACTATGTATGTAGGTATAGCGAAAGAGAGAGAGATATATATATATAGAGAGTTTTTCCAACTATTTGCTAGAGAAAAACACTCGAAATGGAAGTGTGAAAATGAAATAAAAAAAAAATAAGGCAAAAGGCATAGCCAAATATTTGTCTAGCTAAAATGCAAAAGGCAATGAGAGAGCTATGCGGTATTTTATATATATATTACTTTAGTTTTTTTTTTTTGTTTTTGTTTTCTATACCCTTGCAAAAATTTATCCTGTTCAAATTAGCATTCCTTTTGCCAGACATTTTTAAAAGTTTTTTTGATTTCAGTTTAAATGAAATTTTATAAAACTAAGCATCTTCTTGCCTTAATTATTATTAATTAACTTAATAATTTAAATTTAAGTACAAGGAAAAAAGATCGGACAGCATGGTTAAATAATTTAGTCACTATATTTCAGATCGAAGATGGCTTGGGATTAATCTGACATATATCTTATTAACTCGATTAAGGGAAAAAGTGAGAGAAAGTCAACCAATTGCAAGGGTATAGAAACTTTGGTGTGCCAAAGGTCTTTTTTATCGTTTACTATTTTACTTTTCCGCATTTTGGTGGGCATCACGCACTTTGCTACTTAGTTGAATTTAATAGAATAGTAAAATGTTGTATTTGTTTTCTTTATTTTTGTCTCTGGATGTTTTTTTTGGCTGGGTTTGGTTTGCTTGATGTTGTTGCTGTTTTGTTGTTGTTGTTATTGTAATTGTGAATTTCGTTTTTTTTCTTCTTCTTCTTTTTGTATTCTGTTGTTCGATGAATTTGCGATGTTACTCACCCCAATGCGGCCCAACAGTAGGGCATCCATTTCGCCGCCATTTTGAGCAACGGGAACGGTTGTTATCACGGATATAGTTGGTTCCTGTTGGGCACTCAAATCGACCGACATTGCTTACGCTTCGTTTGTTGTTTTAAGTATTTGATATTATTGTTATTATTATTATTATTACTAGATAGTAATATTATTATTATTATCGTTATTGTTCCTATTATTGTAATTCACTTAGTGCTCAGTCGTCCAAAAACAAAAAAAAAAAAAAAAAAAAAAACTGCCCTTACAAGAGAAGAAAAGCATAAACTGCAACAATTTTTAAATAAATTTATCAAATATTTCATAAAAGGTCACTCTAAGGATTTGATGCAAGACTACATCAAATTCATTATCAATAGAATGAGGATATCTTTTTTATTTGACCTTCAATATATGGTCATATAAATTGATTCTATGTATTCAAAATTGTTTTTGGTAACATGTTCAAATATAATTGCTTAGTTAGCCCATTTTTATGAGCACTAGAGACACTCTCATTTGATAAGAGCTTCTTCTTCATTTCATTAGATGCTTCTTCCTTATTTGACTTCAATTTCAATGCTCATAGGAATTAGCTTTTTAAAAGTCCTGATAAATACAGCAAAAAGAAGCAAATAAGCTTTAAAACATTTGATACTAAGCAACTCTAAATCATCTGACTTTGACACGCCTCCTATCACATATATTCCAAAACAAAAGAGTTTCTAATTCTCTAAAGTGTTTTAATAAGATATCAAAAATTATATTCATTTTTGTAAGAATATTGGCATTTTTTCCACAAGCACAAAAGCGTAAAAATGCCTTCAGATGCCTTAAAGTATGCAATGCCTTGTGGAAAATTTTGTATATTACAAAGTATTAATTTTTTTTGGAATGTCATCTAAATAAACAAAAGGTCTCTATGCTATGGCCATTTTTTAGGTACAAAGCATTGTACGATTTCCTTGTAATTTTCCAAAAGCGAATTCCTTGATAGCTTAGTCTATACATTAAAGGGGATTTTTTTTCATTTCCCTAGATCTTCCACTGTTTACAAAAAGACAATTGATATGGCATACATAACTTTCAATACCACGTGGTAAAATATTTTGCAGAATTTAATTGCCATTTGCAAAAAAACAAAATTTTGTTTGTAAGTGCAATTGAAATTGCTTTAAGCCACATTCTAATTAAAAATGACATCCGAAGAGTTAGTGGGAATGTGAGTGTCGGTGTGTATGTGTGTGTACGAGAGTGTGTGTGTGTGTGGAAGAGGGAGAATGCTTGAACTCATAAGGGAAGCAATTGCACGTCTATTGTCAATAAACAGCGGAAGACATATGACAGGTGACAGGTAAATGTGGAGAGTGTGCCAGAGTGTGAGTGTGTGTTTGTGTGTGTGTATGTGTGCGTGTCGTCGTATATGCCGCGGCTGCTGTTGCTGACACGTTGAAAATTTCATTTTCAAAGAATGGTTGTTATTGTAGCTCCCGGCTTGGCCCATGCGTCGTATGCGCAATTTGTAAACGCTGAAAATTGGTATTAACAGCATTACATACGCTTTACGACCAGCCATATGGGAGAGGTGAAAACAGAAAGCGGGACAGATACAAACACAGAGAGAAAGAGACCAAGAGAGAGAGAGAGAGAATGCGAGACCTTAGGTAGGTGACAACTAAACGACTGTGAAATTGTATTTATACATTTATGTCGCACACTGTGACAAGGGCAAAGAATGTGGCATGAAATTTGATATGCCATCAAAAGAAAAACACATACACACACACACACACAAGCGCACACGCAGGCGATAAAACGGTAATGTTATAGTACATTTAAGTATGTGACAAGTTGTTCAGAATTGTATATGAACCTTTATATGTGTGTACATATATGGCATGACTCCCCAAAGACAGGATCAAGACAGTAATATGCATGGCGAATAATGTATCCGTGAAATTTTTCCAAGCTCCAAATTGTTTGAAGCGATCGCCCAAGTTAAGATTAAAAACTTGATTATGGCATTACTATTCCAGTATACGATACTTCAAGTTCAAAGTTCGAAGCTTTAACCATTTACCAACACTAACTTTCAGTGTTGACAGCTTGAGTTAGAATGACATTGAAATGGTTTTCCTATTTTTTCTGTAAATTCAAATTTATAAATTCATTTTATATGAGAAAAATTAAAAACTTTTTTTGTGCAAAACTTTTTATGACTCAAATTCGTATTTGGGTTATAATTTCGTCACCTCCTTTGGCTCGCATAAAAGTAACGACAATGACAACATATGATGGCAAAAAGTAAGAAAAAAAATGGAGAAATATAAAAAAAAATTTTACGATGCATTTTGTCGGTGGATGCACATAATGAAATGAATGACAGAGAAAGCAGGCAAGCAAGCAAACAGAGAGAAAGAGCAAGATAGCGAACAAACCAGACTTGAAATTCAGAACAGACGTGTTGGTCATCCAAGAGGTCTCCAATGGGTAAAGGACATGCAATGCAAATAACTTTTTTTTTTCTCTCCCTCTCTCCTTTCATATTGCTATCCTGCTTTTGGCATTTGATTGGCATAATTGCCCCGTGTGGTGTGCAACAAATTGGCAAGAGCGTATTGAATGATTGTGGTCAAATGGGAAGAGTCAGTCAGTCAAAAAAAGACTTTAAGGAATTTACTATAAACGAATGTCTTTTCGAATTGGTTTTTTTTTTTTTGTGTTTGCCAGATCCAGTGGCACGGACACGTTTTCTGTCTTCGTATCGTGTCACTCGAAGAAGACAACAGTGACAGGACTCATGGGATCTTCATTGAGGTGAAGCAAGCGTGTGACATTTTGGGGTGGTTGGCAGGGGTCTAACACTAATTCAAGGCGACACATGTCGTTTGCCACGCCCACGTAGGCACACCCACACAAACACACACACACACACACCGACATATTTTGCCACTTAAAGCGCGTGCTAATTTGGCTTTAATTTGCATTTTAATACGCACGAGACCCACGAGGCGCAAGCGTAATGAAAATGAAGTATGCAAAAAAAAAAACAATATTAAATCTCAGCATAAATATGCAAATCAAAAATTTACCACAACCTCTCCAAAAACGCATTGCATACATAATTATGCAACTGAAAGTCACCGAACCGAAATGTGCCTACATTCATTTGTATGTAAAAAAAAAAAAAAAAAAAATAAGTTTAAACATACCAGACGGAAATATGACCCTTGCCCACATCGCCTTCCGGTTACACCTCTTCACCACATACTCTACATTTATATTGTAAAGTAAATAATTTTTTGTAGTAGAAATCTCAGCTTGGTTAGAAGAAAGACTTTCGATTCTTTATTGACAAAGTTAGAACTTAACTTTTCTATTTATTGATAATCAGTTTAGTATTTTTTTGTGCTTAACTTAACAATAATTAAATGTGTCAATGTAATATATTATTTATGATTTAATGTGCATTTATTAAAATATCAATTACCGTGTACTTGCATTTCCGGTAGGAAAAAAAATGTTCTACTTGTAAAGTTATTAATCTTATTCACATTACTCATGCTTTGTTAAGTACAAGGTAAATGCAGCTTAAATGTTTAGTTCGAGTATGGCTAATTGTTTGTTAACCAAAGGTTAAGTTAAGGTTACTCGTCCAAAGTATGTATGTACTATGTATGTTCCCTTTTGTATATAGAAAAAGTTTGTTGCAACCTCTTAAAAACGGGAAGCCAAATGGTTTTTGGCCACAGCCACTAACCAGGGGCTGCTCAAGCGAGAGAATTATGCATGAGCGCCTCAATGCGTTGGTAAGTGCCACGCCCCCAACCATATCCCCTATAATAGAACAGACCTACAACTCTCCTCACTGTCAGATATGTGCAATCGAGAAATGCTTTCAACTGTCAAGTTTCGAGGTCTTCGCATATCAAAATGCAAATAATTGACATGGACATGGACTCTCTCTATCTCTCGCTCTTGCTATCTCCCTCTCTCTCTCTCTCTCTCTCTCTCGTTATGTATTTCCCTTGTTCTATAGAAGTTCTGGGACCCAAAAACCACCAAGAGCAAACCGCACTTGTAACGTAACGAGTTTCCCTTTTTTCTGTTGTTGTTCTTTTCATTCTGTTTGTATTTGTTGTTGCCCCACGGCTTTGTCCCCAGCAATGAGAATGACCGCACATCATTTCCGCCATTGCCTTTGCCTTACTTATTTTTATTTTCCCCGCCATTTCATCTCACGTTTTGTTTTTCCTGTTTCTTTTTTTTTTTTTTTTTTTTTTGGGGGGTTTTTCTTCGTTTTTTTTCTAATTTTCATTTGAACTTTTGCACACAAACGGAAAACGTTATGCCCAGAGCGAAAGCAAATCATGGCACGCTTCGTTAGTTACCATTTCCATCCAAACAGAGAGACTCTGTCACTTCATCGTCTCCCTTATCCCCCTCCTTGACTACCGTGTTAGTCCAGAAAACCCTCTTTGGCAGGGTTGATGCCATTTGGCTGGCAGGGCGCGAAAATTTCACTTTGTTTTTCTTAATTAAATTGCATTGAGAAGCTGGCAAATGCTAAACGAGAAAGGGAAAGGGGAACGGGACCAGAAACGGGAGCAAGTTGAAGCACTTAAAGTGCCAAAGTTGGCGACGCGTCACTGCGGCTTCTTACTGGCCTTCTCTTCGCATTTCCACCACTCGTCACTCCCTTTTCTCATCGTTCATAATTATTAGAAATTCTTGCCACGCCTCCACATCAAACACATGGTCCTTGTTTCTTCTCCTCTTCCTCCTTTTCCTTCTACTCATTCTCCTCACGTGCTTCTGTTCGAGCTCATGCTCAAGTCAGTAATTGAAAATTTCTTTATAAGAATTTAGCAAATTGAAAACGTTTATTGACATTTCATTCTTTTTTAAGCTGAAAACGGTGTTAGACAAACACAAAAAAAAAAAAAATTACCAACAATTCAAATTCATTTGGAGTTTGAAATCATGACCCTTAATTTTGTATCAGCATGTAAAAGCATACATAAATTATATTTAAAACATTTTTTTAATTATTTTAAACAAATGAAATTTTTAAAATAACTATTGTGATCTCTAAATCATTAACGTCATTTCCATTTTCTGAGAGTCTATCATTTGGGATTAAAGTATGCCCATGGAAATAGACAGTGAGTCGGTTTTTTGTTTTTAAATTTTAGATTTTAGAACAGCTTTAGTAGCTTTAAGACATTATTGTCTGTTGATTTGTTGTAAAAAACCAATTCGAAACCGAACAGATCGAATGTCTATCTTAAAGAATAGAACTTGAAATAATTTCAATATACTAAATATTAAAATTCATTCATAAATTTCATGTTTAATGGAGTTTGACCTTTGTTTAAATAAGTTAACTTTTTCTATTAAAAGTAAATTTTTGATTTGAAATTCAGCAAAACGTATAATTATGGCAATCAGTGGTGGCTTTTGCTTTCATTTTCATATATAAGCATATGCAAATTGGATTTTGTCGCCTTTTCGGGTGGATTGGCACATTTAGCCGCAGATTTGCAACTCCTAATGCTTAATGCCAACTGCCAAATGAATGACAAATTTGCCACAATTGTGGTTTTAATTGGCATTGCACGTGGGCGATGTGAAGTGAAGGTTGTCACACACACACACACACACACACCAGACACAGACACACAGGATGAAACCGGTAAAATAGCAAACAAAAATGTGGCAAAGTTAATTAAAAGTGTGCTTTTGACATATTCATATAACTGCTGCGGCCATATATGAGGAAATGCATATTTAATCCCTAACAGAGCAAAGTAAGCGGCCCAATAAGGTCGTGGAGGGGGAAAAAAGGGTAAAGTAGAAGTTGTATTTTGTATCTGCAACATTAATTAACCAGCGATGCGATGAAAATGACCTTCAAGCGAAAAGCGACCTTACAAATTCGACCCCCAAATGTGTAAACTTAAACCAGGACTAGGACCTTGTCGTTCTTGTTCTAGTTCTCATTGTCCTTATCCTTGACTGACTGGTTGCCTAGTTACCACCACCTTACCTCACCTCACCACCATCACCTGCAGATGCTGTCGGCCATTCGGGATTTATGTGATGCAATGCAAGGGGAAACAATAGAAAAACCTGAATGTAGCTGCAATTTGTCGACAACCGCCATTTTATCCGACTTGGTTCATCTTCTTCCCCCCGTTCATGGGCCCCGTCGCCCTGCGCATTGCGCCTTTTATCGCTGAATCCGCCACATTGCCGAGCTGCCTTCATTTATTTGCACAATTCTCGCATTTGTGTAAATTTGGCTCTAGTCAACAACAAAAAACCAAAAGTTTTTGGTATTTTGATCAAATTTAGACAAACAGCCATGAAATCCTAGCCCAAGGCAGGTCTAAGGACTTTTTGAAGGAAATTTTGTAAGGTGCCGCAGGCTGGAAACCCTTTTTCACTTTTCGTCTTAGTCCCATCTCAAATAGAAAACCAATTTATTATTTGGTTGCAACTTTTGGATTGCAATTTGAGTTATTTCATTGGAAAAGATTCACAAAAAAAATATAAGTTCAATTGAAATTTGAAGAAAGCTGAGATATATGTATTTATCAATAAACCCATCTACAATTTATGCCAATAATTCACATGAAACGAAATTATTTTGCTGTTGACCCATTTGTGCCGTTGGCACAATCATCATCATCATCTCCATCGACGCTCACATCGACTTCATCATCTTGGTCCTCGTCGTCGTCGTTGAGCAAATCACTTAAGCGCACTTAATTATTTGCACAAGTTTCGTTGGCTTCAGTTCCCCAATACTCAATCCCCAATACCCAATCCGCAATACCCAATCCCCGATTCCTTTTGCCTTTGCCTTTGCCTTTGCCATGCCTCCTGCTGCTGGTGCTGTTTCTGGGCACGTCGTTGGTTTGCCTTGTAACGGAACGTTACATTTCAATCGAAGCAAAGTTGAGAAGGGCGCCCAACATCGCGTATGAGTGATATGACACGTAATCAATAAATGAGGGCAAACAGCCCTTTTGGGCCACACAGACATGCCCTCCTTTTGCAAAACCTTCACCTCCCCCTTAAGTGAGAGGCAGGCTCAAAGTTCTTGCATTTTACTTATACGTTTTTATTCTTCGTTAATGTCATTAAATCGTGAAACTAGTACACGAAATGGGCTTAGTAAATGATAATCATTTATATTACAGTTTATTAAACTATCAATTCACACACCGATACTTATAATAATCGATCGTTTACTCATTATATTCAGAAAGTTAAGTTCGACTCTTATATGGGTTCTTACTGACAGAAAAATATTTTTTTTATACATTTAGTTTTATAAGAGTTATCCATATTTAGTTAATCCCACCAACGATAGTATAATTTAACATTTTCACTTCTTTATTTGTAGATTAAACTTTCTGGTGATTCGTTAAAATCATTTATTACCATATTCTCTGTTAGATAGATATAAGATCAGAGAGAAATTTTGTAACCAATTTGCATCTGCAATTAAAATGCCTTTAGCAACCAAATTTAATTTTTAGTTAGTTCTTTAGGGCCAATAGAAAAATGAAAATAATTTTGACTAATTCGGTATTCCATAAACCACTTAATAGTTAAGCTACCAAGTGAACTTTAAATATTTGAAAAGCTAAAATCAAAAAGTTTTCCTTGCCATCGTTTAACCCTTGAGCTAAAAATTTATAACTGCTTTTTGAGTATTTTATGCATAATTACGTAGGCTCGAGGGCTATATTTACTTAACTAAATGCCCCCGAAAAATTCAAATAAGATTTTGTGCCGTTGCCTTTAGCTCTCTTTCACTCTGTCTCTCATGACTCTGTCAGCATGCTGAGGTTTTTGTTGTTGTCTTTGGTTTTGCTCTGATTTGGCTGTCAGAGTCTGTGCGTGTGTCTCAGGGCGTATGATTAATATGCGTGAATTAAGTCAAATCGAATCAATCAAGGCAAATGTCGTTGACATTTAGACCGAAAGGCAGTTAAACCGACAAAATGACAGACAAATACTCGTATACAACAATGAAGGCCAAATGAAAAAACAACCACCACCCACAACAACAAGAACAACACCAACACCAACACCAACACCAACAACAAAAAAGCTTATTAAATCTACAGTAAATTCTCTTTACATCAATTCAAAATAATCTGCATGGCAAATGGCAAAATATTGCCTTGAATAAATCTAGACGAAAAGAAAAAAAAAAAAAAGGCAAAAGGCCACAAAAAAAAAAACCGGTTGTAAAGTGCTGACTTCCGGTCAGGGCTAATGCATACCAACAACAATAATAATAACAACAAGAAGAAGCAACTATGTGACACATACTAAATTTTTATTACACTCCTCCTACACACACACACACACACACACACACACACACATAGGGCAACACTCTGGCACTAATGCAATGACATTTTTATTACAGGCAAAAGAAAAACACCCGAATCCAGAGGCTTTTTACTACCGACAAACAGTCGGACCGAAAGACAGTCTGACGATAGAACGCACCCGGCAATGGTGTCAATTTTTATCGTGTGCCCTGACCATGAACCAAGTCCATAGATACCCCAAAAAAAAACACAACAAGACCAAAAACCAAATGCTTTCAGCAGAGATTTCGTTTCTACGCTTTATGTCCCAATACCCTTTAGACGCATAAAAATGTAAAGGCATATTCGCAGACCAAAAATAAATAAGATAGACAAATGCCAAACAATTGACAGTTAGGGAAAATTACTTTGCTTGCATTAAGTAATCTCAGCTTGAGATTTTTCCAATTAACTCTAGAACGATAAATCGATATTTGTCTTCGATTTGTCATGTTATATCAATATTTTCAAGTTCCCCAAAATCATCAGTCCAAACTCTTTGAAATAGCTTTTCCCTTAACTTTCAGTTAATAGTATTTAGATATAAAGTAAATTATTTTCAAATGGTTATCGAATATCGATATACTTGATAAATTGTGCAATCTTAAAGTCGGTGCTAAAAAATATCCTTGATTTTGGGTTTTCCATTTCGTTTTTGTATTCAAAAGTTTGAGAAATCAGTTAACCCCACAAATGGAAAAAAACTTTAATTGGCCGCATTTTGTGTGGCAAAAGGAAGCGCATTTAAGTCTTCTTCTTGGTCTTATTATAGGAATCTTTCTTGACTATTTTGTTACGCTTTGCTTTCTTTTTTTTTTTGGCTGCTTCTGTCGAAGGTTATTTTTGCTGCTGCTAATGCTGTGGTTGTTTTTGTTGTTGTGTTTTTGGCTTAGTCGGCGTTTATTTGATTTATGGCCAGAACCGCTTAGATTTTGCGTGCTGGACCCGCTAGTAGTCTTTCTGGTCCTCTACGTACGCACATAATAATAATGATGACCATTTCCCATGAGTATTTTGAGATGGTTAGGGGGTTTTTTTTTTGCTACGCTTGGTTCGTTTGCTGAGGCTTAATTAAAATCGACACCCAAAGTCAGCCTGAGCTCAGACTCAGGGATTTGGGCCATTTAAGCTTTTCGGCCCAATTTGCTAACAATGAAAAATGGGGCCAGACCAGGCCGAGGTATCCAAAAAGAGAAAAAAAAAACCCACACACAAAATTCACTCAATTAGACAAACGACTCAGAAAATGCTTATTGTTTTTTTCATCTCTCATTTTTTTTTGCATTTTAATTTGCTAATAATTGCACAATCTATGAATTTAAAATGTTTGTTTTTCCAAGTGAAGTGGTAAAAGGAAAGGCGGGCGTCTGCGAGTGTGTGTGTGTTTGGGTGGGGGGAAGAGGGGGTTATGTTGGCAACCTTTTAGGTTTGGCAACAGTTTCCTTTTTTTTTTTTTTTTTGTTGTTTTGTTTTCCTTTAGCCTAACAGAGGCTTTTGCCACAATTTGAATATTTTAATATTAATGAAAAATGTTCCAAGTTTTTGTTGTTTTTCCTGTTGCCAGTTAAATGGTGGGCCGAGTAGATGTAGAGAAAAGACGGGATCTTTGAACGTTTAGGGAAACTTTCTTATTCGCAGCAATTTGTGGGCTTATACTAATGAAAATTGCTTCTACAAAAATTGGCATAAATTATAATTATTATACATTTATAGGTAGGTATACTTTGTGTGATGATAACTTTTTGATTTTTAGACCTTTTAGACAATGCATTCAATCAGTTAATCAGAAAATATAATAATATCTCAACCCTTTTGATATGATAAATTGTCCCGCATAATTGTTTGCCATACTTATATATGAATTCAGTATGTCTGTGTGTGTGTGTGTAGATATGTTTTATCTTTTTGCTGCTTTGATGTTAGAAGAATCCCCCAGGTACCCATCGAAGTTACATCAAAAATGTAACAGTTCATTTTGAAAACGAATTAATAACAAATGTCGAAAACAAAAGGAACAAAGGCATCTCCAGTAGAATGAAAATAAAACAACAAGATGAATTGGGTCGAGAACAATCAGGCAACTCCCAAGCGATGCATGGGGGGCATTATGGAATCAAGCAAGAAAGACTCGTTCTCCCCTTTAGCCCCTCGAACATGAACATGGAAAATCAAAGTTATCGATGGCATATCAAAGGATTAACTTCATTTGAACAAAGTTTCAAAGATTTTTGTAAGCAGAAGCCAAAAATCATATAAGCAATAAAATAAAAAAGCAATCTCGTAAAATCTAAAACATTTTTAATTGTTTGAATATCTAACCAAAATCGAATTGATTTAAATTTTTGGAACATGGAAAAGTGGCAAAAACTGTACAAAAAGTTTTATCTCTCAATTTGTTTTATTGTTAAAAAGATTCTCAACGAGAATTTTTAAATGGAATCGAAAAAGAATTAAATGCCTAATTGACAGCCAATCAATTAACTAAAAATTTCAATAGAAATTGAAACTCAATCTATAGTTGATTAGTAATTACGTATTGGGTCATTTGCAGTTGCTCATTAAACTGAATTACAAATTCTAATTTAATTACAGAGAAATGCGTTTCGAGTACAATGTGCTTGTCAATCATACGCACTGTTGAACCGAACTGCAATTACAAAATTACAACAAAAAAATGACTATGCGTCACTCTCTTTCTATCTCTTTCTTTTGCTGACCATGATTGAAAGCTAACTCGATTAGCGAGTGAAAAATCAATGCAAAAGATTAACAATTACATCGAATTGACAAGGGGACAAAAGAAGGCACAATGTTGGTAATAACGATTTATTTTGGCCAATAGATGAAAGAATGGGAGGATTGATAGGACTTTGAGGTTGAGGGGAGAGTGTGTGTGTATTGCTTAGATTTATTTCAAGTGCGACCGCCACTCAATTGCAAACGAAGGACTCTTGCCTCCTCCTCCTCCTTCTCCTGCTCCTGCTCCTTCTTGCGTCTGTCATCGTCACTGCATGTTATCGATAGTCGTCATTGTCTAACACTCACACACTCGAGTCACAAGTTTTTTTTCTTTGCTTTTACTTTTCTTCTTATGGTTTTTTTTTTTCTTTTCTTTTATTGATGGCGAATATTACGCCAACTAAGCAAATTAAATTGTTTACATTGACAAAGGCCATGGGCGTGGCACATGCCACAAAAGAGCTTAGCAACAACGACTACTATACGAATGGGAGCAACAGCAGCAGCAGCAGCAAGTGCAGAAGGTAGCCAGACAACAATGGCATCTTCTTCTTTATGTTGTTTCTCTGCCACACACGCTCTAGCTCTCTATCTCTCTCTCTCTCTCTCTCTCCCTCTTATACTCTATACTTGCCACAGAGGAGACAAAATAGATGGCCACAACTTTTCATATGCCTGGTGTAATGTTGTGAACAGAAGAAGTCTGCGTGTCGCAGGGTCGACAAAAAACACCAAGAGAAAGAGAGAGGGAGAGAGAGAGAGAGGGAGGGAAACAGAATACAAAAGAGTGAGAGGCCAAAGAGGTATACCCAAGTGACATGTACAGTGAATATTTGATAAAATGATAAAAATTCACTTGACCTAATTAAGGGGTAATGCCAATAATTATATAGAAAAATGATCAATTTGCAAGATTTGTTAAAGGATTTTTAAATTTCTATTTTAAAATAAAATACTTAAATAATAATAACTTTAATATCATTATCAGACTACTCTATTGATAATGTCTCAACATTTTTGTATCAAAATTATGGCATGGATCAACAATTCTCTTGGATAAGACCATTTCAATGTTTATGGGTCTAAAACTTATATTAAATTTCTTTGGTCTAATGGCTTCTTAATATGACTTGAACTAAAATTTAGTGTAATTGCACTTCTGACTTTCCACTAGTTAATAAAGTGAATGTTTAATTAATATGCACTAAACCAACAAGAATTGAGTTGTTCAGAAACAAAAATTGGTATTGAAAATCATAGTTCCAAAATCCTCTTACTCAGCCTTAATTGTGGACAAAATTTTTTAACACGTTACTAAGATACGCACAAAACCCTCTTGCGATTGAAATCCAAGATTTGCATAAATAAATTTCAAGGTTCAATACTTTGGAGAAATAAGGCATTAACTGAAAAATATAAAAGTTTAAGAATGAAATATACAAAAAAAAAAAAAAGGTATGTCAAGGTATATTTTTTTTCTCAAAACTTTAATATTAGAAACATATAACAATATGAAGTGATATAAAGTATAATTAAACCTGAATTTGCAGTTGAACTATATTTGTAACGATGCCAAAATGACAAAAATATGGGTGACCTAATACATTCAATGTTTATGATTTAAGGACATGTGGACATGCGAATGAGGGAGAGTAGACGAGAAAAATTCATTCTAGCCTAGCTGAAGTGAACAATAAGAGATTATCTTCCATTACATATATAAATCTGTAATATCAGAAATATTACTATTTCTTTATTCTTAATCAACACCAATTTTTCTCTCATGCAGCAATGACAACTGTACTTCAAATTGATTTAATGGTATACATATACATATAGCTAGAAATCCGCTAGCAAAGATGTTACCCCAGCTATCTGCATATATACAAGCCCTTAGATGTGTATATAAACACAAAGTGTCCATATTTATATATGTATACTTCATACATAGATAACGTGTATATTACTATTATGCTGCCAGAAGGCAGCATTTTAATCAAGTTGATTATAAGTAGTGACAAGTTTTAACTACATTAAGTGTGTGGCATCTTTCGTCCATCATCTGCTTCTCCCTTTAACTTTATGTACACATATAAATGTGTGTGTGTGTCTGTGTGAATGGGGGGTGCGTCAATGCATGTCAGTGTGTGTGTGCGTGTGTGTGCACCTTTATCCGTTGCTTGGGAAATGTTTATTTTTGTTAACAGTACAGAAGGCAAGGCAAGGACAGGAGGCAACGACAGGAGTCAGATCAGGGACAGGAAACAAACAAGGACGAAAGCTGTTTGGCTACTTTAACTCGATTTGCGGTTAAACCCCAAAAAAGATGACCTACTCTTACTCTCACCCCCAAAAAATAAGCCTTTGGGTAGGAGTCATCTACATTTCAAATTTGATGGCCTGTCCTTTTTCTTAACACACAGACAAAGAGGGCGTGGCATGTGTGTCTGTCTGTGTGTGACTAACAAACAAATCAACTCAAATTCAATAAGTTTTCTTTTTTATTTTGGTTGCGGCTTAAGGGCCGAAACACAGAGGCAAGTCATCTGACTGGGCCAAACGCATTTCGGCTTTTAATAAACGCTCTTGTCCCCGCCCCCCTCAAAAAAGAGCTAAGAATGTAATATGATAATCAAGCTGAGTGACGAAGACCACAATACAAGGTCCGGCGATAACAACAACGAACAACACCAAGTACCGGTATCCGAGATACAGGACCCAAACTGGTACCGGGACCACCCCCTTGCCATTTTGGTCATTTAAAACAATTTCTTTTGATTTCCTTTTTTTCTCTCATTTTGCTCTCTTTCTCTATGCCTTGGGTCTTTTTGCGCTATTTGCTTAAATGTTTACGTGCAATTTAACTTGGCCAAAAGCAGCAAGAGGGCAGCCAAGAACAACAACTGTGTGTCTTGATGGAAAGGCAGGGGTGTGTGGGAAGGGAAGACCATGGGTCATGGCAACCAGATGGCTCTATTAACTAGATATTATTAAGTGTTTTCCCTTGGTAAAAAGATTTGACCCATTTCATAACAAAAAAAGAAAGAAAAAAAAAGCCAGACAACCAAGCGGCCAACCGATTCACAACAACTTTAGATTTTGTTTATGCAATTACGGTTATAAGCCAATGAAACTGAAAACCTTTTGAACCGTTTGATGTTGAAACCCAACAAGAAATGAGAAACCGCTAAAAAAAAATTCTTCACTTTGAATATGTAATTGAAACAGGCCTTTCCGTTTTATTCTTTCACAGAAAAACACATTCATACATAGTTCTAACAAATTAACAGAAATTCATCATTAAAGAAAAATAAATAAGTGTTTCAAATATTAATTTCTTTACTTTTTTTCCCCCCAAAAGAACTTCTTTGAGCTTGAAATTTTATTCTCAATAAATATCTAAACTTAAATTTGAAAAGTCTGATTGTGAGACATAAAGAACTTGATGTAATTACAATACTGAAATTTTTATTTATGAAAAAAACTTTTCAAAACCTAAAATATGTAGAATCATCATATCAATTTGTTTAATATGGTCATAGTTTTCACTTATTGTAATTTGGAATAGATCAGATCAGATAGAGATATTGATTCGACTTTCTAAAGCCCAAGAGCACGAGCCCTTTGATTCACAAGGCAACAAGAACAAATTAAACTCGGATAATGATAATGAATACAATTAAATGGAAATACATACATACATGAACTTATATACATATATCAACAAATTTATTGAAACTTATAGAATCTTAGCTATTATATAGTCAATTATATAGTCATTTCTATTGCAGTTACTATTCAAAATATAAACTTCTATTATTCTTTCTTAGTCTGAAAATAAAAAAAAATAAATCATTTTGTAGTAAAATTTAGCAAAATACTTCAAATTAAATCGTGTATCATATATTTTGATTTTACACACTGATATAAACTCGAGACATTCTCAAAACCCTTTAATTCCACACACAGACACAGACCGTCCCGGCTCCGGAGGCCAGGCCAATGTGTGAGGCGATTGAATCACGTCCCGTGATCGACAGAATCAAGTCAAAAGGATTATATCATGTGCTGGTGCATTTCTACGCACAAACTTAAACTTTTGGTGGTTGTATTAACACTAATTGTGGCGGTAAGCAGAACAAAACTGAAATCCAAGTGAAAGTAAAATTTTTTCTTTTTCTTTCTTTTATATTTATAATTTTTTATTTTTTTGTTTTTCAAATAACCCAAGCAGGTCGACGGTGAGCTAAAGGCCTCAATGAATGCCACGCTATTATTATACTATAGTAAAACGAAATTTGCATGGTTTTTGATAGCGCGCTGTTTGTTGGGCTTTGCTTTAGCCATTTGGGCCCTAATTGGTTTCTTTGCCCTCTTTTATGACTCGGTTGCTGGTGTGGCCATTGTAAGTGTATATAGATGATGGTAAAAAAGGATAAGATAATAGTCATCAAGTATCTCAATAGTATTCGACAGGAATTTGTGCAATTACAGTATTTGATATCGCTTGTATCTTTTGGGAAATTCATCTCAATTCGCACGGTTTGCCAAGTGTCCTGCACGAGGATCAAAGCCGCATGGAGGTCCAACGTCTATTATCAAGAGAAAGTGTCACACTGGAAGAGGGCATTGGAAATGTAGTCATGGTGGTTTTGGTTTTTGTTCAGGTTAGTTTTCATAAAAGTGAAAGTAATTGACACTTATTATATTCAATACATTCTAATCCAGGTGGTGGTCAACATTGCTGGCTGGTGGCTGGCTATGCGTTTGCGTAAATATCATGCTGAAGAGGAGCAATATGAACGGGATAAGGCCCATCTTGAGGAGATTCGTAAGTCACATTTGCGGTAATGAAGACAGTACTTTGGACATCATAATAAGAATGCTGGTCAAGAAGACTACGGGGACAAAGCGTGTCCTTATTTCAAAAGGACGCCCGGTATGGCAGTTGGAATTGAATGCACAGAATAGAGGACACTTTACCACAACACTTGGCAGTTCCTCTTTTACTTGTGTTTTTCCCCCTTTTTTTTTTTTGTTTGGGTCTTTCTCTCTTCCTCTCTTCCTCCCATCATCTTGTTGCTTGGGGCTGAATAGAGTGAACAAAAAAAAAAAAGAAAGAAAACGACAAGAAAAAGTGAACAACTTCTTGTCTTGTGCAAATTGGCAGTTGGTTTTGGCTAAACACAGAGGTTTTGGGCAAAGAAAAATTCAGTCGGAACCCTTTTACCGCATCTCTTCTACCAACCTCATTCCCTCCCATCTCCCTGACAGAGGGGCAGCGTTTGCTCTGGGGCATTGGCTTGATTGGCTTTGCCTTGGTTCATTTCACATCTCTCTCATTTTTGCGAATCGCTTCGCTTTCTCTTCATTTATTGCATGCAACAAGCTGCAAATTGACCTTACCAGGTCATGGTCAATGTCATTGCCAAATAGGAGTGTGAGTGACAGTTGCAAAATGGGCCATGGTAAATGACTTTCATAAAACTTATTTTGAAGGCAAAATGTCCCATAATTCATTTGTTAATTATATATACTTTAAATTATTGTGATAACAATAAATGAATGAATCGATTTATTGCCATAATAATATCTATCGGGCTTACAATCTTAATTGACCTTTTATCAGATATAATAGAATGAGTTTTGAGCGTTATCAAACATTGGTTGATATGCCTTCAGCTTCTGCAATTAGCTATCTAATTTATTGGCTATCATTGGATTAATTGGATTAAGTATCCGAATGTTTTATAAAACTAATAAAAAAATTATTGCTAAATCGATTATTCGTATCAGGTGATTTTCCATTTTCAATTTAAAAGAGATCACCGATATCTTTGTCAAAAAAAACTTCACTTAATATTTGATCTTCTATTTTGACTTTGGGCGAATCCCTTATCAATAAATATTTAAACAATATCAGGTCATTGATGAACCGTTAATATCATTTCATTTCAATTCCGAATTATCATTTATATTCAATGTTTGAAAATGTCAACAGCTGTTATCAGTGGAAAATATTCATTTCACATCCACATCCACACCCACACTCACACACACACCGATACACGCACATGCCATTGTCCTTGAATATGTGTGGGTTATTTGAGGGAGAAAGTGGTTGGGGTAAATGCCAATTAAAATGGATTTTGAACTCTTATGCGAGTTATGCTTCTATGAATCTCATGACTGACTGACTGACTGTCTTTCTGTCTTTCTGTCTGTCTGTCTGTCTCTCTGGGCGTTGTCATTGGTCGCGCTGACATCGTATTAAAAACACATTTGCAATCATACAGAAATTGTCATTACAAGGATTTCCTGTTTCCGGTCACAGAATTTTAATGGCTCCCACACACACACACACACACACACACACACACAAACACACAGACTTTTTACTCTCCAGCATTTAAATCTTTACTCTGCTATTTTCACACTTTACGCGGCATTTTTTTAGAAATGCCGGCTTGAACACTTTTCAAAACAAGAAAAAAAAATAAGATTTTGAAAATGTTTGATAATATTTGGTTTCTCTCGTTTTCTTTTTTTTTATTTTCATTAATTACTTTTCTTACACAAAGCCAAACAAAGGGTTTGATTGCTTAGCGGTCGAGGAAGCGAAGAGCTTGAGGCGGGGAGATGGCGATTGTTTGGTTGGTTAACAACAAAAGCGGGAAAAATTGTTGCAGCTTTGTTTGCTTCTCTGTTGTTTTGTTTTTGGTCTGTTGGTTGTTTGTTTCTTTGATTACTTTTCTTTAATGTTCTTTTGTGATTAGCTATTTGTTGCTGATGTGATGTTTTATTGCCTATTTCGGTTAGCGGTTAAAGTTTCGGTTTCGGTTTCGGTATCGTTTTAATAAAGTTAAGTTAAGCAAGAAGCGTATAACGTAGAACTTAAAGGCGTTTAACGGTTAAAAAAGCGACCCGCGTCAGCATTAAGCGGACTCGGTATCCGGCTGAGTTTTTCGCATGTCAACACGCGCCAAAATGTTGCTAGCGACTGATGTACTGAGGACGAAAGCATCGCCATTGCCACATCCGACCATGAAACTCTGTCCGTAGTGTCTATGTGTGTGTGTGTATGTGTGTGGGTGTATTCGGGTGGTCGTATACGTCTGTGTGCGTGTGGGTGGGGCCACGGTAGACATTCATTGAGAAAAACACCGAAATACCGAGAGCAAACCTTATAAAAAAAATAGCCGAGGGACTACAAGCGGCCTCATAGGGGGAAGGGAGGGAAGCATACGTAGTAACAAGACAAAACAAAAATCAGATGTCCATATTCGCCTTAAACTTCCATCTAGCAGCTGATGCTGTATGCCAAAGCTCTGCCAATTCGAGACAAGCTTTTAAGCTTGATTTCAGCGCAAGAGCAGGACCTGCAAAAACAGCTCATTTTTGCAGCAGAGTACCAGCATGAGAGAGAGCAATTGGCCCTTTCGCACTTGGCACTTGTTGCATTCCATACAGTGAAAATATATGGGGAATAGTAGTTCTTGGAAATAGGAACACAAATTGTTTATTTTTTTCCTAGAATAAAAGGACTTTCACTAGAAATTTTAAGTAAAATTAACGTTAAAAAACATCTAGATAGAGGTCCACCTCTCCAGAATGTTCTAATAAAGTGGATAAAATTCTCAAAAATTGATCATAAAAATCCTTCAGAAAATATCATAAACAAAATTATTTTGCAATTTCATTTTAATTTTTTTTTTAAATACTAAACTTTCATTTTACTGTGATTTCATTTTTAATTAGCTCGTTTTTGCAGTGCAGCTTTTTTGCTCTCGCCTTCAAAAGCTTTCATCGTGATTTACCCAATGAACAACTTTTTAGTTGGAAACATGAACGGAAAGTTTTCATTAAAGCTGTAAAAAAGATTCAAAAGTAGTTTTTAAAAAAATAATAGTTTATAGCGCGTTTTTCTCTGAAGGCGCTTAATTTAATTTTGAATAACTTAAGCCTTTATAAAAAAAAATTATATTGTGGCAGTAAGTTTGAAATACCTTATATGCTTTTATTAAGTAAGCGAGTGTCTGCCCTTAAATCTTCTATTCTTTTAACTTTTTGTTTATAGATTGTAAATAAAAACAAAGAAACATTGTCAAAGCCTTCTCATGCAAAACGAATTTAAATTTAAAGTTTTTAAGATTTGTAATTTGAAATGACAATACCCCAGATTCACATATTTCTTTATCTTCCCTCTGGTTTTCGGGGCACTCCCGATTGCCCTTAATAAATATATTTCAATGTGCGATGATTTTCCCTTAATTAGAATATAATTTTATATTACTTTGTAAGTGAATGCAATATATGTACATATTAAAATATACATAGTTGAATTAATTTTTTTTAAAGTGAGTACTTGCAGACTTGATTTCCATAATGATTAACAACTATTGAATATTAATTATTGAGATTAAAATATAAAGCTAAGGTTTAAAATTTTAATACCAAGGCGAGTTTGCCTTATCTTCTTTAATCTTATGATTTTTAACATTTAAAGATATTTTCTTTAGATTTCACAAAATTCGCAACTTAGTTTTGTATCCTAATTTAATTACTTCCACAATTTAGGGTAATTGGAAACAACTTGTTGTGCATACTTTCAATAAATAATGGCAAAGCACATGTTTCTACACACAACACAAATTCATGTATCCATTTCTCCATTTCATTATTTGGAACTCCATAATCGTTTGTGCACATTAAAAAGACAAGACAGACAAGTGAGTTGTTTGAGAACCTTTTCCAATCAAGAACTTGTAAATCACTTAAACTATGTAGGTACCTACCTGCACATTATATTCAAGGTGTAGTCAAACATAGCAGATTTTAGTTATCCCAACTCAAAATCTAGGCTTTACACAAACATGATGTCAAAAGTTATGTACACAAATTATTTATTTGCCATGCCGCCCATATGTTGGATTCATTTCAGCTCGAGCTGCTTGGCGACGATGGCTATGGAACTTATACATACATTTGTAAGTATGTACATACATACATATACATATATAAGTATAATATTAAGTATACGACTTGATATGTCATACATACCAAAAGCAAAAACAACAAATTAGTTTGTTAATTTCCAGATTTCCGCTCGTCCACTCCATCCTCTTACTCTAATTAATGAAGTTTGTAGCAAGTTTTGACCCTTAGACATCATTAATTCACAAATTGCATGGCCAGACCCAAACAAACAAATTCAATTTGATACACATACACACAGACACATAAACAATTTCCTTCTCCGCCCACCCCGCCGACATCTTTCCCATTTACCTTTTAGATAGAGGATGTGAAAGTTGGAAGAACTATGTAATTTGCCTATATGGGATGTGGGTCGAACGGTTCGTTGTTCGACTGGGGGATAGAACGGTGGAGGGGGGGGGTCGGAGTTCATGTAATGTCAACATATTACCACAAAGCTGTTCCATATGTGCTCTTCGGTAAAGTAAAGTAAAGGGCAACAAGTGTGTATGTGTATATATTGAGAGGGGACGGATTGGCATAAAGGACACTCACCTCAATTGTTATGTGATGACCGCGTGAACGGAAATTATCATCATTGCGTAGATTCTTTGAATCGATTTGCACATTGGTCTGCATCTTGAGAGATCCTAAAAATGAAATTAAAAGGAAATGTAATAAATACCATATATATTAAGTCTTCTATGTGGCATATCACATAAATAGATAGGTATATAAATTTATGTATTGCACGATATGGCAAAATATTTACGTTTTCTTTTTTCTTTCTGCCATCATAAAGTGCAGGGCCCCTTTTGAGCGACGCAACGTTAAACGTTGATTGGGTGAAGACCATTCGACTCAATGATGCGTGACCTTGATAACTTTTCCCACAGCTCCAGCACACAGCTCTCCACTCCACTTCCTACTCTATTTATTTTCTCCCTGTGTGTATGTGTGTGTGTGTGTGTGTTTCAACATGAAACTATAAAACATGGCCCAAGCCCATATGCCCCGAAAATGATGGTCATAAAAAATGGTTGCCCCTGGAACTTGACTTGCTTGCTTCATTTTCCGCTTTTATTTTTTACTGTGCCTCATAATTTACAGCATAATGAAACTCAAATTCATAACCACAACGAAATTTTAAGTCTCTACTTTATATTAAATTACAAAATTCTACCACTTTGTACTTAAAAAATAAAAAATTTATTTAAAAGTCATCATAAACCTTTAAACAAGCTATAAATGGTTGAAAAAATTCAAAATTTATATTCTATTTATTCTGTTTATTCAAAATTTCTTTTTTTTAAATATTTTTTATGGTATATTGAACTGAAACTTTAGCTTACTATAAAGTCATAGAAATTATTATAATCAAAAATTCACTTTATATTTCAATATAGGCTCTCCTGAGATTTCTTCTTCAATAAGAAACTATGCCAGTTTGATTTCAAGTACTTAAAATAGGCAAACCAAGAAGTTATTAACTCTTAACTACTTAATTATATGTTTGTTTTTGAGTATACCTAGATACAACAAATTTGGGAAATGGAGTCTTATAGTATATATTCTAGTCAATTTTGTTTCCAAGCCCCCAGAAAAAAAAGTAATTTTCATCCGTAATATTTAAAGTATTATAATAAATTTGGCTCCAAACGTGACGGAAAATTAAAATATAAATTTGATATATGCGCCTACTTTTTCACTTGATGCATGGTGTATATTGAAATTTTCCATGTGACGACTTAGTTATTTCATTTTTTATGAGATCTTTTTTATTTCTTTAGTTTTGAAAACAAAAAATAGTCACAAGGGGCTTAACCCGAAGAAAAGTCATGAATTTATAAAAATATTTGTCTTGGCTTCTTGGATGTCAGCCTTTTTTTTTTTTTGTTTTAACGGCGCCAAATCTGAACCTTATTGTGGTTAAGGATGTCTTCGTATTGAGTTTGTAGTGTGGACTTAAAGCAAACGCCATGATATGATAATTCAAATGATAATTCAATTATTGACAACTAGGACTCGTGTATCCCTTTTTTTTTCTCCTCTTAGTCAACAAACTTCGGTTTGAAGGGTAAAAAAGTAATGTTTGATCCCTTTTGGCAAATTGGGTAAGGAGCTAATTTATTGATTTTAAAGGAAACATTACAGCAACATGTCGTATGAGTGATATTAAGACTAAAGTTAAAGTAAAATAACAAAACATTATGCCAACAATTGCAAAGTCATGTTGGCAACAATCGCAATCAGATTTCGACAGACAGACAGTGGCAAATCTATTGAAACTTGCTGCTTGCAGCCAAACATGTTGCAAGTAACTCTCTGGTAACCATTTGAAAAATTTAATTTGCGCCTCCTTATTTATTCAAAGGCAAATGGAGGCAACCTGGGAACTAACACAGAAAGCACACAGCACCGCACAACAAGAAAATGCTGCAACATAAACTTGCAACGAGTCAGTTCAAGTTTAGCTAGACGCATTGTGCATGGTGGATGTTTGGTTGGTGCCGCATATCCAATTGCTAGATGGAAACTGCAGTAGCAACTAGTCCCGGACCTGCTCTGCCCAGACACACTCTACACGTTGTGGCTCAATTTGATGCAGTTTGGAGAATGCCTTCGGGGGCATCTACCGAATGTAAAATGCGGCTGGGACGCGGCAGACTTAAATCCAGAGACTGCTTTTTGCTCAGTTTCAGTTACAACATGGTTCCTATGTCGCCAGCTGGTTTAGATGAGCGAGTGAGTGAGTGAATGCCATTGAATACTTGAACTGGGTGTTGCACAGAAATTTCCAAAACTATATACACACACACACACACATGCAAACTATGGTAATGGAAACAGCCAACTTGGGTAAAAAGAGAAACTTTATGTTACCCATTTTGTCATTTTAAAACGCAACCATGTATTTTCTTTTCATTTCCTTTTCATTTCTTGTCTTTTTGCCTTTTATCTGCCATCGAAACAATGTTGAACAATGCACTTCGTTTACTCGTATATCGCATGAACATGTTGCTTATTCATAGGCAATATTTGTATTTTGATGTTTTCCATTTTGCTGTTCAATCAGAGCTCGATTGTATTGCGGGCCCAATGGTGCACAATGCAGCCCAATGGAGCTCCACTGGAGCTCGAATGTTTGTCAATGGGAAAAAATGCGTGTGCATAAGCAATTAGCTGATTTGAATGGCACCACAGGGCAGAGATAGGCAAAATACATCATCTCCAGAGACAGAAGCAGGAGCCACAGCACAAATTCTTCAAGGCTTGTCAAAGCTTTAGTTTTTCCACCAATTTTTTTTTTTTTTGTTTTCATTCTGGCTTCGATTTGACTTTTTGTTTTTCGTTTTTTATATTGTGGTTGAATTTTGCTTTCTGTGGATTCGATGATTTTCGCAGAATCAGAAACATAGCCAAACGGTTGGGGCGGGAAACCACAACTCAAATCCCACGGATTCACAAACCAAGTGTCTATTATCCCCACAAGCATATTTACATCTACAACATTTGTGTGTGTGTGTGTTTGTGTGTGTGCATATGGGTTTGTGAGTGTGTTACTCTGTCTGTGTGTGCGCGCGTGTTTGGAATGTGTGTATGTGTATATTAGTATATAGTATAATATTTCATTTCTCAATTTTCGAGATGACAAACGCATTTATTCACAATCTTTATTTGTTTTTTCTGATTTTTCTTGAAATGTATAAAATTTGAATTTATATTAGAAAACCTACCTACCGATAGCTTTAACTGTAAGATTTTACTCAATCATATCTTGATCACTTCATGGTCTATATAATTTAACGTCCTATACGTATGATATTTTTGGTGACCCCGACGTGAGACACATAACGCTGATGATCAAGCCAGAAATGACTCTCTCAAAGATCTTAAAAAAGTGTGTGAAAAATATTTATTTGTATTTTCGAAATATTCATTCGTTTTTGGTCAGTTCACAGTGACTGTGAATAGTAGACAACACAATTGAATATAACGACCATTTAACACAACGGCACACTCAAATCATTCGTGACAGTTTTTTCTCTTCTATGAACTGGGCTTTATGTCTTGTTTCGGTTTATAGCGTGTGCGTGTGAGTGTGTCTGTGTCTGTGTCAGTAAGGTGTGAGTGTGGGAAGATGTTTGTGTTATCGTTAGCTAGACAATAAGCGGCACCAACCAACTTACAACAATCAGCCGCAGATACTTTTTCACACACGCACACATAAATCTCAAGATGCTGACTGACTGACTTACATACATACATACATATAAGTATATATGTACATACGTATATGTATATATTATATGAGTGATGCCACGCCTACCTAAACCAGTGGGTTGAAGGCGATGGCAGTTGCCATTGTCAGTGCGATATGACTTTGTATTTCATTATTTATATTTATTTGTTGGTGTTGTAGTTGTTGTTGTTGTTGTTTTATGCTGCTACTGCTGCTTTCAATGTTGTTTTTGCAATAAAAATAACGCCAGCACAACGGAAATCTTAGCATACTTAAGTGGGCGCCAGCCAAGGATTGCCAAAGTCTGTGGCAGAGGCAGAGACAACGGCAGAAGAAGAAGCAAAGGCAATGGCAATGGCAATGGGCAGGATGTGCAGCAGTCTGCATTAAGACAAACGGACGCTGCCAAGTTCTTATTTGTAATTTCTATACACACACACACACACACATACAGAGAGAGAGACACATACATTCTCATATAATTCTTTTCGTTTTTGCTGAGACGACAACTATTTCTACTTGCAAAAGTACACAGAGAAAAATTGAATTAAAATATTTACAAGACTTCTAGACTAATTTTTAGGATTAGCATTTTTAACTTTAGGAACCCTTTGAAATAGTTAACCAAATGAAATTATTTACTAAAAGAACTCATAAACAATCTAAACATTAAAATGAACAACAAAAATTGCATTAATAATTGACATTATTTAAAATTTTTTGCATTCCCATTATTAATTCTTAAGAAATCGTAGAAAAGCATTAATTGTGGTTTAATTTATAAATAAAAATTATTCAACATTTTAAAATATTAAATTGAGAAAATGCAATTTGATTTCATGAAGTTTTTTTCCTTTTCCTTTTTATAAAGAAAGCTTTTAATTTTTCTCAACTTGTCTTCATTTGCGAAATCTCTTTCGCTTAAGTGTAGAAAGTGCCACAACAACGTTTGTGGGGCTCCGCGAAAAATAGAATAATGAAATAAAATAAATACATGTTAGCGCTTAGCGAAAATAAAAACAAAAAACGCATACAACTTGCAATTTCTCGAGATGAGAGAAATTTTCTTCACCAAGTGCATTCAACTCGAAATGAAAGAAGACCCAAAGGGGATGGCAGGAATGAAAGAAGGGGAAAATCCAATGATTGACAAATGAAGCAAACGTTTAGAGGTGACATCAAACTATTAAGCAAGTTAGGGGAAAGTATATTGTGTTAAGAGGGCAGGGAACAGGGAATGGGGGAAAAAGAAAGTGATATAAAGTGAAGATTGCTTTCGATTGTTGTTTAAATAGGTTAATAGCATGAACTCTAATTGTCAAAAAGAGTTGTTGTAAAAGGACGAATGTTTCCCTGAGTTTATTCACTTCTTTAATGAGTAAGGAAAATTACTTTTTACTCCCTTCATATAAACGAAGGTCTCTGGAAAATTTAAATTTAAATATTTATGATCCTTGTCCATGCCCTTCAATTATCTCCCTCATCTAATCTGAACTCGAGCTTTAAGCAGCTAACTGACTTGGCCAAATTTAAGGACAAGCCAAAGAAGAAAAAAATATTTTATACTCTGATTACATTTTCTTTTCACATAGATTTCCTATTGCCTAAATCAGCATTGGTTTTTCGCTTTGGCAAAAGCGGAAATTGAAATTAGCATGTATAATTTCCAAGCAACTTAAAGGTGGTCAATTGTAAGTTATTTCGTTTAATTTCTATTTGATTGACAATGGCAAATGGCAGCCGGATAAGCAAAACTGAACAACAACAACAACACAAACTGTTTGCAATGTGTAAGGAAACAACACGAAGCAAAGAAGAATGTAATTGAAATCGCAATACAATAACGTGCCAACCAGCCACGCCCACTCATAAAGTGTGCCTCCCATTTACACGGCAACATAAAGTGAATAACGCGCGTGGCAAAAGCAAAAATAACAACTCCCAGAAAAGTAAGTAGGTACATAATAATAATCATAAATAATCAAAAAAAACAAAAAAAAAAAAAGAAACACTTAAATATTATGCGTACATTGTGGTTAGTAGAGAGTAAAAGGAATGGCAGAAGGGGCAGTGCAGGGGGAACGGCTGAAGAATGTAAGTAGTCGCAGGGTCTAATAAACCAAAACAAATTTCACCTGCGACTCTTTAAAATTCATACAAAATGTTCCATTTAATCGACTGCGTTTTGGTTGCTTTTTATTAAATTAAAATCATCTGAGAGGAAAAACAAATATGTGTATTCGATCGAATAGAAAAGTTTTTTTATTTATGCAATAGAGAATAAATTTCCATTCCAATTTCCACCATTCCATTTAAAGTTTGCTTTGTTGAAAATTTTTACTTGAAATCCAAAATCGATTCTATTTTCCAGAAGCTGTAGAATATCGTCTGAGAATAGGAGAAGCAGAGAAATAACAAAAATTAAACTAATTGTTCAAAATAAATTATTTTTTAACTACTTTTAAGCACAGATCAGATTGGTGAATTAATTTAAAAAACCCCTAAAAACTCGCAATATAAAATACATACCAATAATATATATGTATCGTTCTAGGCTTTCAATTTTTTAAAAATTTAACAAATTAAAAGAAAAATGTTAAAAAAGGAATAAATGATTTATCTTTTTCTGATATACTTTCCACCTCAAAAGCTTTTTTTGTCTGTTTATAATTCAGTCCACTTTAAATTCTGTTGAAACAATAATTTAATGGATAATTAAGTTAGTCAGAATACAGCAGGAATGATTGAAAAGTGTTGGACAAGTTTGTAAATTGTCAACCTGCAACTCAAATATACATATATCTCAAAGGCAAATCGAAACAACCAATCGACAATTCTTATACACAGAACATTCAAACACTTTTTTGTTTTTTTTTTTTTTTAAAGCGAATTTTAAGATGCATACCTCATGCATACTTTCTTCAATTTCACATATTTAAATGTGCCATTTTATATTCTACTATCACTATCTTTAAATAATTCCAATAAAAATAAATTGCATAACGACATGAGTAGAAGAGTAAAGTTAAGTGTTAAGTGCGGCTAAAAGGTTTTAAGGGCATTTTCCTTGGCGTTGTAAAAGAAAAAAAACTGCCTTTAAACCTTTAACATAGAGTAAAAAAACTGTATAAAATTATGAATATATAAAATCGTTTTCCTCTTGGCAAATTTCTCCTTCCGGTTTTCAGAAAAGAAAAAAATTAAAAGGAAAACAAAAAAAAGGGGTTATACAGGAATTTTTACATTTGTTTGACATGCGACACAGGCAAATAAAAAGTTTTATAATGGAATTGACAGTGCTGAGCGATGTTGTGGTATGGAATGGTGGAGCCAGGGGTACGTACGACTCAATTTGGGTGGTAGCATAAAGGTAAAATTAGCCAATTTGGTATGAGGAAGCAATTTGGCAATGAGTTGATGCTTCTTCATGGTCTTTTGGCCATGAGATGACATCGAGCAGCCAAGTTAATTTCATTGACTTGGCTCCAAATATTTACTGTCTTTGTCTGCTTCTCTTTCTCTCTATCTCTGATTTCGTTTTGGCGCCCTGCTAAATAAGTGCATTTGTGTGTGTTTGTGTGTGGTTGCGTGTGTGCGAATATTTGGATGGTTCTATGCAAGTTGCTTTGGCTTTTTGGCAAACTATTTTCAAGCAAATGCAATGCCACTCAACCAATGATGGTAATTTTGCAACTGTTGCACTTTGGCCCAATCTCCCACACAGTTACACACACACACACACACATACAGAGAGTAACACACCCACACAAAAACCAGTAAATATATAAGTAAGCAAATTTGTGTTGGTCTTTCAATTTCAATGCTAAATTCAAACAATGCCAGCAACATTGGCGCCCACAAAAACTCATTTCATTCTATCTAAAATTCTAGTTGAAAATGTTGATTCTAACAAAGTTGAAACTTTCATGTCTTATATGCATACAAAAATATTTCTTCAAAAAACATGGAGAGAGAGAGAGAAAAAGAATTCAAAAGAAATTACATATTTATTTTTTCAAATCTTTAAAATTTGCATTGTTTAAATGTTGAAATAAAAGCACAATAAATAAAGTATTATAAACTTACAAACTTTCTTTTTCTATATTTTTTAAATAAATTTGACAAATGACAGCAAAGACTTGGCAAATTTTAATGCTGAAAATATGTAAATGTAAATATCTCTAATGAAACTGTAAAGATTTTGGTCCAATTCAGTTTGGATCAAAATATCACTTTCAGTGAAAATTTTCAATTGTAGGACAATGTCTAACAATGCATCTAATGTATATATCACAAATAATACATATATAACTACACACATACACATATGTATATATAGCGAAATATTCGTCAAAAATTTCGCCACTGGATTTATGCATAATTAAACAATTCCATCAAGAAGAGCTAACAAAAATTTATATGTTCTGGCATACAAAATGTAAATTCACAAATTCGAATAAATTCTATGCAATTACCCGCCACAAACAGGAACAACAACGAACATCAACAATTTAAGAACACCAAACAAATTACCATAAAATGCAATGCTAAATATTCTTTTTTTTACATATATATTTGCAACCTTTTTATATACATAACTAATAAATAAAAATTCAAAGGTAAATAAAAAATATATATGCATATTTATCCTCTGGCATTAAAGAAATTCCATTAAACTATTATTTATAAGTTTGCATAATTTGCTAAAACTATTTTGAAATTAGACTGTGTATTGATTTTTGATCTATTGTAAAAGTAAAGTTAATAAGAAACTAAATATTAATATACATTTATCGAAATCGATGAAAAATAAATCGATATAAAAAAGCATGCCTATAGAGAAATTTCTCATAAAATCAAAACTTTTTTAATAGAATTTTTTTTTAAGGAATTTATTATTTTTAAATGGCTTGCACTAAAAGGATATATGAACTTTGGCGCAGACTAAATAGCTTCTTCTCGTTTTCTAAACTAAAACAATTTGATAGGTATATGTATGTATATTGATTAAATTGATTGTGTCTCAAAAATTTAGGGATTATATATAAATGCTTCTCTCATCTCCCTATCAATTTTTGGTATTTTCCGCATGCAAATTTAACATGAATATTGCGGCAAGGAGCTTAACGCGCATTTTGCATCAAAAGCTCATTAAAATTTCAATGCGAAACGAAAAGTGTGGGAACCAAAAGAAAAATAAAATGAACACTCAAATGTAAAAAGTGAATGTGTAAGTGAGTGTGTCTGTGCCTGTGTGTGTGTGTAGCATAATCAATCATTTGTATTGATGTCTCGCAATATATGTACATATATGTATGTATATGCATTTACCTCACTCCACAAACGTTATAAAAAATTTCAACCATACCTTTGATAAATGTCAAAACAACGAAGGTAATAAAAGGCAATGGCATGTAAGAAGAGGTTGAATAAATTGTCACCCAGTTACAGAAAATTAAAAAAAAAAACGTATATATGTATATATATATATACATGTTTCTATTATATCTACTATAACTTTAAAATTTTACTTTTAAAACTTAAAAAACAAGAAAAATAGTTTCAAACTAAAAACAACAAAATACATCAAATAAATTTGAAGAAAAAGCTAAATAATTACATTAAAGATTATGCTAAGACAAATTCGATTTATAAAGAGAATAATTATTATTATTAAAATGATTAATACTAGAAGCTAAAGTCTTCCTGTATTAATATATCCGAAAGACACAAAATTCGCCTAAAGATACATCTAAATGATCTAGCCAAACAACTACCAATGGTAAATTCATTAAGAAAAATGTTTGAATGGCTTTAACGTTGCCAAATTAAGACAAGAAACTTATACCAAAAACTAAGGATTATAACATTTTATTCCAACTAAATTATAATAAACAACAAAAGCCATAATAATTTCTTTTTTATATCTAAGTTAGTCCAATTTTTTCTTCTATTTCAACATTTGTATATTTAAGCTAAATTGAGATCATATAAGTTAATATACTTAAAAAATTTACGTTTTTTCTGCTGTCTTTTCGGTTCTTGAAAAAGAAGTACAGAAAATTAACTTTTCTGTTAAACAATATACCCGCTCATCATAATGACTGAGGGGCATATTAACTCATTTGTATGTATATCTATGGATTTATGTATCAACTTATTTGCATTTCTTTTTCGAGCAACACATTTCAGTATTTGCGTATTAATTCTTTGCAATAATTTACAAAATAAGAAACAAATCTATGAAAATTTATCACAAGCAAGCGAGGCACTTAAGTAAATTAATTTGCTAATATTAATTAAAATTTACATTGATGACCCCCGCCGCTGTCTATTGGTGTTCATGTTTACATCGAAACACAAGGCACAAGGGTCAAATAAACCAAATACAAATACAAAACACGTCTTTCAATTAGCCAAGTCACGTGCCAGACAACTAACTTGTTTCTTGACTGAACTCGACTTGACTTGACTTGCTTTGGTCTTCGGTTAGACGGAAATAGAGATGGAGAATCGGTTGGTAATACATCCATATGTATGTATGTATGTGTAGGATGTGCGATATGGCGGTAAACAGCTTAAGTTCATTAGGCCACAAAATTACTTCACTTTGCACACGCCTTGCAATTGGCACAAAAAAAAACACATACATACATACATATACACACATACATGTTCGCACTAGCCTTTCTCCTCTTTCGCTTTGCGCTTTCATGAAAGTTGAATGGTATTTATTACCAAAACATGCGCCTGAAAGTATGCAATTCTTTTTTATATCTTTTACTCATTAGACGTAAAAGTTTCAGTTCTTTGCCCATTACGATCTGCACTCTTGAACATCAAAAGGAACTACTGCCAAGAGAAAAAAAATGCAGTAAAATTGCCAATCAGAACTCAAGCTTCTATATAGCTTCGTCCATGTTATTGTGTAAATATAAAATCTCAAAAAGAAATGGCGAGTAATGTAAACTATTTAATATACAAATTTAAAAGGCACAGCCCAGCTAAGGCCTAGATGTGTGTCCTTTTATGCAAAAAAGGACTATAGTAAGTGTTTTTTTTTTCTCACTTGGCATATTAGTTATTCGAAAAGTTTCTGATTTCCTAAAACATCAACGTATATTATAAATATCCTTGAGGATAATTATCTGTTACGCACCTCCACACACACATAGACACACACTCTGACAGTTTCACAAGAAATATATACAATTTCTATAGCATATACGAAGGGGCACTGGGGTCGAGCACTTAGTTAGACTAAAAGTGCCCCATTGTTTCGACAACTTTTATTGTCTGTTAGTATCGTCGTATATGTGAGTACGTGTATGTGTGTGTGTGTGTAGCTTAAATTGCTTGGAATTTATGCATCCTGTCTGGGGAAAAATCCTACTAGAGAACGTGCTACGATGAAATATCTGAATGCAAGCCCAACCCAAGCTCTAGGCGCAAATGAGACAAGCTCATTAAAATCCCTTTAAGTAAAGGCAATACAAAGCTGCAGCTCGCAGTAACTTTAAAGCCTTAAGACAAAAGTGTTAGAATGTCAAAAAAATACAAAATAAGACAAAAAAAAACAAGCAGAGAAACCAAAGAAACCAAATTTGTCATACTTTTCTTTCATTAATTGCCAAGGGGCCGAAACAAATAGCAAGGAACAGGCAAAAAGCAGGCAGACAGGAAAATGCCCAAACCCAAGAGACACTTGAGAAATACTAAGGAAGAGCAAAACAAGAATCTAGACGAAAATAAAGAAATCTACTATGACAAAGTTTTTCTTTTTGTATGCCATTTCTTACAACAACAATGAAAGTATAAAATAGAAAATAAAACAGTCTTTCAATAAGATTTAAAAACAAGTTGTTCAATCAAAAAAGATTGCTTCAGTGTAACCAGACGAAAATTGATTTGAAAGAATCATTCAAAATTATGCAAACCTTCTGTAAATGAACTAAAACTACTTATTTCAATCAGATGATACTTCGATTTAGTTAATTGTAATACTCAATTGTAGTTATATTATTTTATAATATTAATTTCAGAAGATTAAGATTGGTCTTGGAAGAAATTACCTATTAATTGATTAAAGTCAAAAATTTTGGAAAAGAATCTAATGATCAAAATATTGTTATGTTAGGAAACCAATAAATAATCAAGGGAATAATTAAATGAAAGATAAAGGGAGTAATAAAGCTAATGATTAAATACAGATAATTGAAGTCAGTGAAATTTGATATATTTATTAATAAAAGAACCAGCAAGTATACCAAACGACAACGTAACTGACAATATTAATCAAAATAGTGAATTTCAAAAGATAAAGTCCCGAATAAGTTGTCATAATCCAAATAGACAAAAATCTAATTGGGATTGCTTTTGATTTTGTATGTTTGTGTCAGTTTATTGGTGATTTTCTTAGCAATTTTTTCCTTTTTATTTCCTCTTTGTTATTTATTTACGTAGTTTTGGTTTGGACATGTTGGAAAGCGAAACTTGGTCAATTAATTTTAAAGCAAATAAAAACAACGGAAAAAAATGAAATGAAAAACAAGAGAAAAGTGCCGCTTGATGATGATGATGAAGATGATGTTGCTGATGATAATGATGATGATGGTGATGACCACTTAAAATAGTTTTTTTTTTTTGTAGCGGCAGTTTCCTGTTGCGCATACAGCCACCAGCTGGCAGAAGGCAGAATGAAGGACTCCATTCTGGGTTGGGGCAATCCTGGTGTTGTCATCATTTGTAGAAAATCCGTTTGCTTTTTTCCCTTGTTCTCTATGTTTTTCTTTTTTTTTTTTTGTCTCTTTTTTCTCTTGGTTTTTTCCTTTTTCTTTGAGCAACAAGTTTCTTGTTGTTGTTGTTGTCTATCGCGTCCTGGCTCTAGACTGAGTGACTAACCAGCCAGCCAGCCAGCCAGCCATCTATTCCCATTGAGTTTAATGCGTTTGAAACCGCATGCTTAAGTTTCTACCCAATAATAAATAGTTGAATGAGTCCAAAGAACGTGCTTTGAATGCTTAAGAGAACCCCCAAACTGGAAATGAACGTGTATGAGGCCCACTCAAGGGAAAACGTCGACAATTTGTTGAGTTGCTTTTCTTTAATCAAATAATATGGCAAAAATTTATCATATTTATGTTATTATTTCAGCAAAACCAAAAATATTAAATAAAATGTTTTCGTTTTTAAAATGCATTCGAAAATAATTCGCAATTCTCAATTTTGCTCACACAAATTGAGCATGAATAAAGGATTTGCCAGTAAACCAGATAAAATGCGACTTATTTTACGGATTAAACAAAAAATACCTTAAGTAGATAGATATACACTAAGATGGTTTACACTTGAGTCCATTCGAGTGGTTGTTTCGTCTTGTGTGGTTATATCCTCATCAAAATAAGCAACAGGATTTAGATAAAGGACAAATATTAAATTTGCCAGTTCGAAAGAAATCTCTGTTAGATACTGAAACCTTTTGAGATAACGAAAACAAATGACTTTCAAAATAAATTCGAGATTCTGGCTTAAAAAAATTTGATCGGCAAGATGGTAGAAATTTTTCTCAGATTGACTGTCTATCGTTGCCGAATCCGCCTACTAAAATTAAGAACCAATTTCAATTTATGGACAAGATATTGTGTACACTTTTTACTTCAATTCTGAAAGTTCACACATGTTTTATTGTCGACCTTGGTGTATATGTATATTTTTACGCTTTTGAAGAAGATTCAACATCTTCTTAGAGTTTCATTGCTGGTCACTTTGTTGGCATACGAAACAAACTTGTCTAACTATAACTATTTGATTACACTGACAATTGGCAATTGTTCTGTGTCGCTTTTCGTTTTGTTCTGTGTGTGTGGGGCAAATGTTGTCTTGTTGATGGGCAAAAATAAAACAAAAAAAAAAAAGATAAATCCTATCCATGAGATACACAGAGTCACACAAATTTGACATTTGACAAGGGCTTAAGGCGCCAAAGCTTTAAAAGGCTACAAACGATTTCCCTTCTGCTAACACTTAAGTGAGGATGTGTGTGTGTCTGTGTCTGTGGGTGGGTGTGTATGCCAAAGACACGCCCCCATTTCGTATGCCCTTCGGGCTATAAAAGTTGAGATGAATTTTTATTGGTAAGCAGGCCACACAAACTTTATTGGCACATAATTTGTGAGCAATAGATGACCAAAAGTGAGAGACAAAGACTAAAACCAAGAAGGGAAATGCGAAGCGAAAAATGCCAGCTAAGTACGAGTATGTCGTGGCCATAAGCCATCAAAGCAATCGTAACGTAATGGCAACGGAAACGGAAATGCACACGCACATAGACAAAATGTTTACGAAATAGAGATAGGTACGGACCAAAACTGATAGCAAAACGGATGCAAAACTAGAAGAAACGAATAAACTGAAATTGAAGCCGGATGCCCACTTAAGTAGGCAACAATTTTTGCACCAATTCCGAATGAAAATTCTGCAAGAACCAAAACCCAAAACAAAAAAAACTTCAAGTTCTTCAGCAAGTGTATTCAATCAACACTCGAAACTTTCAGTCAAACAAAGAAAAAAATACCCCAAAAGATAAATAAAACAGCAACAACAACAACAAACCAACAAGTAAAATGACTGAAAAACCTTTGAATGAAATTTATTAAATTTCATTGTTTTTTTTTTTTGTCGTACTTCGTGTTTTTCTTCAAAATTTTTTCGTAGAAACTGTATTATAACTTTTTTGTTATCCATTGGCATTTGCAAGCATTAAAGAGAGAGACCGAGAAAAGTGAAGAAAAATTGCATACAGAAACAAAATTTAATGCTGAGCCAAAAGCCATTGCCTACGCTAAAAGCATTTTCCCTCCCCCTCTTAACCGTCTCGACAAAAATCTCTGTTTCTCTGACCATGCCATTAAAAGGTACACCGAAATTGTAAACACTCTGCCTGTGTGTGTGTGTGTGTAAGTACCCCCTTCCTCTGATTCCATTTCCTCTCTTCCCTACCACCTAATATTGCCATTTAGGCTTTTTGGCCCGCCTGCGAAAAGGCTTAGCTAATGACAATTTAAGGATTTTGTGATTTTGTGTGTTATTTACATAAATTTACTTGCCTGCCTAAAAGCGGAAGGGAGTATCGGAAGTCTGCCCTGTAAGTGTATATATGTATGTGTATATACCTAAGTATAGGTGAGGATGTGCGTGTGTGTCGCGAGATATAGAAATCTCTGCCACTCGCTAAACATCATAAAATTTTATACTAAATCAAGAAGGCAAAAAAAAAAAAATTCAACAATAAAAAAAGTAAGAAAAACACCAAAAGAATTGCCCTAACTCTGTTTGGAGCATGTGGAAATTTCTATACCCTTATTAAGCACAAATTTTAAGTAATTAAATACATCCCAATGTATGTATAATTAAGTGGGCGAAATTGTTTAATGACTTTCTAGTACAAATTTTGTATCATTATTATAGCAAATTGTTAGATATTGTTTAATTTTTAAGTGTGCCTTATACCCTTCTTCTTTCTTTAGGGTATTAAATGGGTCTTAGATAAATAATGATAAAAAGACCAGTCGAAAAGAATTTTTTAGCTTTTTCTTCTTCTTGGCTTCAGTTTATAATTCTCCTGTATTAAGTAAATTGTTGGAAATGTGAAACAATTTAAGAGACTAGATTAAAATAACCGAAAGTGAAAAAATGCCTGGCTAGGCGTCTAGATTGAAATAGATTCAAAACCATGGGTCCAAATTTTAACATAAATACTTCAAATATTTCCTCAACATTTTTGTCCTTAACACTTGCTTACTCTTAGCTAAAATTCTACTTTCTAAAAATAAGAAAAAACTTAACTATTTACCAAATATTCAAAAAAAAAATTAATTAAATTATTTTCCAAGTATTTTAAACAAAATTATTTATTTATTATTTATTATACGATGATATCCGTTTATTTTTCTTAAGCAGGCTTTTAGGCTGTTGATTTAAATATTCCTTTATTCAGGAGATATATCTTGAGAACCGTATTGTCATCACATAAATCGAAAGGTATTGAATTTGTTTTTTCAATAATATAAATTGTGTTTAATTGAAGTGTAAGCATTAATATTTTATCCGATTTGAGAACTTTGAAAATGCTGTTTATTAGGTCTGTTCAACTTTTAATTTTACCAATCCAAATTGCTGATTTTAAATATTGAAACAATAAATGTAAGTTCGCAAAGATAGGTCATATACAAATTGTTTATTATTAATAACAGTATATAAAATTCTGTTAATAAAAAAGTTGATCAATTTACAGCAATCAGCAAGCTAGTTTTGTTTATTTTTTTTTACTCAAGTAATTGAATTGAATTATTTTCATGACATGTAAATAACACTTGACCCTTTTTTTTAGCGTTTTTATTTTATTTTTTTTTTTTTGGATACATTCAACAAAAAGTCATAATTTTTTAACCATTTCTGTATGATGTGTTGTGTATTATTGAATAATTTATACAATCTCATATATATACATTTTCCATACGATCAATAATAATGACTATAGTCCCCTACTTTATTTACTTTATACTCTATTTTCTTTTCAAGATTAGGAATTCTTCGTTTTAGTATCAGAATAAAAGGAATAGTTTTTTTTGGTTCTTGAACAAGTTAGTGTATTCGCCAAAAATCATCAGGCAAACGGTAGGCAATATGGAAACAACACAATATTCACATTCACCCACACTGACACACACACACACAAACACACACAGCAGTAGCAGTAAGTCTGTTGTGTAGGGTTTTTGGCACATAAACCTTAATGTTTTCACACACTCATTCACATGGATTTTTTTTTTTTTAAAGGACAACAACAATGAAATAAAGAAAAGCAAAAAAAAAAAACAGAGTGAAAAAAAGTCACACCTTGGTGACATATGCCAACTTAGTTACTACAATGACATGTAAGCCCCGCCTCCTAAACATTACCCGAGAGGGTCGGAAAGGCAGACGGACCCTCTAAACGTGATTCACGCACACACAATTTTCTTGTTGTTGTTGTCTGCTGATGATGCGCTATGGGAAATGTCGGTGGGTTTTTTCTTTTTTTTTTTTTTTTTTTTGCTTGAGGTTTCGAAATCTACATAATATAATCGAGAATAACAATTTTTGTAAATGGAAAACGGAAAACGGAAAAACAAAAACACATTGTTTAGCTACTTGAAAAGATTAAGTTAATAACAAAGATTTTCATTGAGTTTTTTTCGCATTCAGAAACGATTTTCGATTGATTTTCAATTTTCAAGATAAACTGTGAACTAGGCGGATAATTTAAGCTTTAGTGGCAAAAGGAGTCTTTAATCAATCAATAAGCAATAATGTTAGTCACTGTATAGAAAGAAGATGGCTTTAGTTTGCATTTGTAAGCCTATCAAAGGATAAGCCCAAAAAACTAAACATAAACGTGATGACAACTTTAGAAACTTTGCACCATTTTGTTTCATTAGTAAAACAATGATTTGTTGCCATTCCCAATCTGATAAGCTCATTAGGGCTTACAAGGACAGTGAAAAGCAACTTAATTAAGGTAACATATATTCTGTAAAGGATACTAAAGCCTTTGCTGGTTGCCAAAGCCTCTGCTGATCTATGGGTACCTAACTTTTCCACGATAAACTACAAACCCTTTTTGCATTTAGTTATCAGACTGAAGAGACTAGGTTCTACCACATGCGATGTAGATTTCAAGAGGTAAAGAATGTACATAATGACTATGTGATTATTACTCACGATTCGGAGTCTCGGGTGCCACCAGTTGGCAAAAGATATAACCTAAGCTTAGCACTACTTAAGTGTCATTTTATTCCTATAATTCAAATTTAAGTCTCAATGTATACAATTTACATGTATGTAATTCTCTGTAGTCAAATTCAATTCATAAGGATTCATTAAGGAGCCAATTTTTATTCGATATTTATAAAAATTTCAAATTTTCAACAAATTTAAAGGATTAACAAAAAAATTTAAATTTCCAAGTTTTTTGGTTGTAGTTTCATCAGTTTTTGGTTTGGGGAAAAAATGGATACATTGTTTCACAGGGTTATAAATTTTCCTTATCTTACCTAAAAAGCATTATGAAATTATGACCAGAATCAAGCATTTTAAAATTGAGTTTTGCATCTAGAAGGATATTTAAGGATGTCCTGACAATCTATGACTTTACAATTTTTCTTAGTTTTTTCCACACCACAATTTTACATATTTTACATTACACTGTGTAATGGAAATAATATCCTGAAATTTGTAATATAACTAACACACTGGGCGTATACGTTATGGATGTCATCATCTCTTTTATTAGTTTAAAACTAAAAGATTTAAAACAATTTCTTCAATTTTGAAGCTAGGAATATTTTAGGTTTGGTCTAATCCAATAACTTTTTGGAATTTTAGGTTCATTTAGTTTTAGTTACTTAATAGGCAAATTAATTTCTTAATAGGCAAAGAATGTAACTATAAAAGTACCTATGTATTAGGTACTTAGCCATTCTAAATGCTATAAATGATTATTTAATTAGTTATTTTTGTGGCGCCAATATAAATTAACATTTAGGATATTGAATAAGTCTGCAATTATGTTTGAATTCCTTATGAATTGGCACCTATTTGTAACATTTCTTGACCTTGCGGTTTGCCTTTTTGGTTTCTTGTTGTTTATTCAAATTATTTCATTTTGTCGTGGTTTGCCTTTGCGTTTTCTTTTCTTTTCTTTTACTTTTTGTATGTGATTTGATTTGTGTTTTTTGTGTTGGCTTTTGTTTTATTAGGGGTCAAAACATTTTTGACCATATTTAGGAGGGTCGATGAGAGACGTTTGTGAGAGCAGCTAGAGGCTAGGTAGGCCCCAGCCATCCCATGGGCAATGTCGTGCTTGACAAACATTTTCATTTTGAGGGATTTCAGAAATGTATTTTTTTTTTCTGTTTGGTGTTTTTATATTTTTGGCAACTGCACTCAATTTTTATTACCACTCGCATTTCATTTAGTTTGTTTCGTTTGGTTTGTTTTGGATGGTGTTTTTTTTTTTTGCGTGGAGTGGGGTGAAGGTTGGTATTGGGGAGTTAAGGTCATAACACATTGCCCCACATTGTAGACCATCAGTAGCATTACAATGCCAGAGCACTCCAGACTCCCATCTCACGACTTTTATTCTCATTCCCATTCTCGGCCGAGTGTTATAATTTCATTTGCGGCTTTTTTCGGACTCTGGTTACATTTACATTTTTATTTCCTCTTGGACACCCTTGGCGGCAGTTGTTTTCATTTGTGCTCGATGTGTTTGTGTTTCGCTTTTTATGGCTCTTTTTGTTTTGTTTTGTTTCGGCTCTGATTTTGAATAAGAAAGCGGTCACAATTCAATTTCATAGTATGGGAAAGCTGCGTGACATTTTTACAAATTGCATAGTTAGCATTTAACTTAGATGAAAACTAGTTAACTCTGCTATTTCTAGTCATCTTCATTGCCAAACACGTTACCAATGGACTCGATGGCATTTTAATCCTATAGTATTTCAGCCAAAGTTCTTGAAAGTTAGTTATGATCTATTTCATAAAGAACTTAGGAAACAAGAGAAAGTAATGTTCAAAAACAAGGGGGAAAAATGCTTGCACATTTAAATCTTACGAAAACGCAGCCACACTTTTTTTAAAAGTAAACTTCATTTCAACATTCTGGAATGTTTTTATTTTAGTGTCATAAAAGTAAAGCTAACTTAATGAGACTGTCAAAGAGTAGCACAATGATTCTTTTACCATTCTTATCATATAAAATTGCAGCCACACTTATTTTTCTTTTCATTTTTGCCTCATTTCATTTGTGTGTTCGCTCAACTGAGTTTAAAGTACTTCCTTTTGGCATTTAAAGGACCCATCAGGACATCGAGAATGCATCGCATTCTGTTTGTCCCGGAATGCTTACTTGCCGTTATGCAGCTCGAGGTCTTTGGTGGCGTCAAATTTATGGCGCTTGCCACTTTCCCCCCCACAGATATGTACATATGTATATGCAGAGCGTTAGAAAGTTAGGATAGATCGCCGAAAGGGGTGGAGAGGGTAGAGGAAAAAAGAGTCAAGAATATGTACACAATTGTCCATATTTTGTTTTTATTTTTGACTTTGCTGTCGAAAAGGGCAAAAACGTCAAATGGATTTTTTGTTCTGTTTTTTGGCGCGCGACAGTTTTAAGTGCCAACAATTTGCCCTGGGGCGTGGCAATATTCACCCAAAAACAGAAAAAAACGCATAAAAACCAGATACCAGTAAATCACAAATCATTTTATCATATTGACCTTGGAACCAAAGTACCTATAAATATGCATAACTAATCTGCATCTGCATCAAATTTCGACAAATACATAATTAGCCTAGACTAGACAAGGCGCGATACAAGACACACTGTACTTTAAATGTGCTACATGCATGCGAACGATAAATGAATATTTTAAAAACCTTGCATGCATTTTACAAATGTCAATCGCCCACAAAAGGAGCCTTTATAAAAACTATCTACATGCCAAAATACATACATACATATGTCCATATATATTTATCTACATACATGTCTACAATACTGGAAATGGAAAAACTACATACATATGTATATATGTATGTATATTCGTATGTTTGTAAATACATTTTAAATGCAACAAAGCAAATGTTTTCAGGCGTTGGTGGGCCTCAGCCACAACCTGCCGCTGACGGTTAACAAATTGGAAACACAAGAGAAACAACAACGAGAAAAAAATAATATTTAAACGAAAAATCATAAAGCAACTTTACGTGAAAAAATCTATTTTATGGAATAAAATACAATCGTATCAATAGCAAGCCGATTGAGAGCTATAGAAACCCTGATCTCCAGTGTTAACAGACAGATTGTTAAACAACACTATAGATTTACAGAATTTACGGGGCTTTACTCTTATATGTATATTACTAATTGTCTTATCAACACTGACCTTTTCTAGTAGCAGACTTAATGAACTTTAATTATTTGTCTAAACCAAATAAGTACAAGCCTTTTTAATATCATGAGACAATATCGACATTACCCAATTACATAGTACGTATTACAAAAAATTTACTCTTAAGAACTTTAGCTGTACTCGAATATGAAAAAGGTTTTAACATACTAGATCATGTAGAGTAAGACAAGAAGTAGTCTTTCCGTACATATCTCTTTCAAGAATCATTTTTTTAGCACAAATTTTGCCATAGGTGTTAAAATATTAAAAAAAAATAAAACTAGTTTTTATTCACTTTCAACTTCAAATAAATAAATTAGTTTGATTTGCAATACTTTCAAATTAAATCATATCAAACTTGTAACTTTAACAACACTTTGATTTAACTGGTTTAGTTTTGAAATTTGACTTACCGTTTTTGTGTTTTGTTTTTAATTAATTCACTTTTTGTATACGATTTTAAATTGAAATGACTTAGGTTTGGTTTAGTCCGATGAAATTCAATTCATACCACTTCATGTCACAAATTAATAAATGACGAAAAGTAACAATAAAAAAAAAACCAAATAAACGTTAACCAAAACTATTGTTCAAAAGTAACTTGACCGTTACACGGCCGTTACAGGCCAAAAACAGAAGCCAAGAAATTCAAATAACTCGCGTCGGCGATACGTTGTTTCCTATTCTTGATGCCTCCTGATGTCCTTGCGCTGCGGCACTGTAGGGCGCTGCGTACGCTAGTGTTGTCGATGCTGAACTGTAAACTGCTGCTGCTACTGCTACTTGTTGGCATTCGCCATTCGATGGAGCCGCAGAGATGCTAAAGAAGGCAAAAAAAGAAACATACACAACGCGTAACTCACACGCACACACACATGGATAAAGAATAACGGTTGGGGGACGACGAATAAAGTGGGTGAAACGACTGCGCAGCAACCGCTGATTTAGTGAGGTTGCCAACAACAAACGATGCTGGGGCCACACGAGCAACATGTTTCCACATGTCGGGCTTACTTCATGCCCTTCGGTTTCGGCGAATTGGCTGTGCAGAAGGATGTTGACTGGGTTAGTGCAAAATCAAATGCTTCAGCTTTGCAGACTTCAGCCTCTCACTGCAAAAGCCGGCAAAAAGCTTTGATTTAGATTTTGTCTTATCTAGTGGTGGGAGCGCGGCAATTTTGTTAGACTCTATGCCTACATAAAATTTACTCTCAAATTTCTAAAGGCAATATCTACTACATAGTATCATAATCATATCATTTATACATATATATATGTACATACGATAACCATTATGCAGATCTCATAAATTTATTTAAATTTAAACTCAGAAAACAAATAAAAATATCACTTTGCGCACTTTTCTGTAATTAGAATTTGTTTTTCCAAAGCAGACTGACTGCTTTAAATAAAATATGAAACCCAAAGAAACATTTTTTTTTAAATTTATTGTAATTGCAAAAAAAAAAAAAAAATGAAGTTGGATTCCATAGCTCAAGTTTTTTTCAATTTATGTTTTTGTGATTTTTAATTATTAGTGATTTTATAAAAGAATCTCATCGACCTAAAATTTGGTTGACTGATTTTAAATATCCCGCCAATGTTAAAAAATTGGCAACACTTTTTCCAACACTGTTGCACGTTATGGTTAGATTAATCAGCACTAGACAGTGTTAAGCAACACTGAAAATGCGGCATCTGGCAACTCGCTTGAAATAAATAAATATATACATACATATAAATATAAAAAAAATATGTCCGTGCAGGATCTGCGGGATTGGACCATGCCCAGCAGTTTCCTGGCCGAAGCAGAGAATGACAATTATGTCAACCACAATTTGGAAATAGCCCGACGCACAGCAGCTGATAGAAGATCATCCTCGGCCTTTAGCATCGAGCAAAACGCCATTGAAGCAGCCATAGCAAGACATGGCCTCGGAGTTGTAGTCAATCCTTCATCAGCCTCCATAGCAATGCCGTCAGGATCGACAAGTAGCAGTACAATCAAGTCACCCAGTTTGGACGAGGAAAACGAAGTGATGCAGCCGCCGCCAGTTCGTCGCCAACGTATTGATGCAGCAGCGGATGATGTAGGAGGGGGAGGGGGAGCAACGACTTCAGCAGCCAGTAGTTATCAACAATTTTTGGCTCTCGCATATGTATATTCAGAATCCTGTCAGAATACTACCAACTCAAATAACAATAATAATAACAATAACAACAACAACAACGATCAAAATGTAGATCTTAATGAACTGGCCATGAAGAAGACCATCGACAGTCTGGGACTTCGACGTACTTATTAATTAATAAGAATACAACAACTAAGATATCGAATTTAAGTTAGATACATACATATATATGTAAATGATATGTACGTACGACTTGTAAATACGTGTGAAAATTGTCATTGTGTGTAGTTATACATACATACATAGAGCATTTAACCTGTAGTTAGCTATACATAGTTTCGACTTTATAAAATATACTTGTATTTATTTGTAACCAAACTCCCAATCGATATTAATCACGTCCAAGTGACACAATTTAATTTGGTATTTAGAAAAGAATTTTAAGTTAGATACAACTTGAAATGAATATCCCTTAAAAAAGAGAAAAAATCACATATTCAGGACATATCTTGTGGACCGACTTGCTATGCGGCCGAAAATGAGTTGCAAGTTTTAATAGTTTTCAACTGTTTTAATCATAAATAGTATTATAAGTTTTGTTTTTAAAATTGAATCATAAAATGGAAATCTATTATATTTGATTTCTATATTATGAATCAAAGAGAATAATTTCTAACCGATTTCAAGCTATATCTCAATTAAATCTTAATTTGGTGTGTTTTGAAATGGCATCAAGCTCTTGGATATTTAAAAAATTAATTTCAACGTAATTTTTGTGAAAAATTATGATTACCATTTTGCAAAAATTGGCAAAAAATTAAGCTCTCAAGATTTTAATGCATATAAACAGTAATTTTTCTAATTTGAAAATAAAGACATGAATGTTTTAAAAGCTCCAAAAATTGACTTAATTAGAGCTTCATCACATTAAGGTTTATTGGAATATGTACTTTGTTGTTCTTTGATTTTTTTTTAATCGCTTTAACTTATAACTTGAAGTGACTTTCATTCCTATCAATAATTGTTTTAAATAAAATATCGCTTTTAAAAATCTATTTCAATTTGTCAAAAGACAGGTCCATAAAGTTAAAGGTTGGTATGAGTTTTCAGAATTTTTGAAATTAAATTTTGACCAGCTACGGCTATGCCATATATACTACATAAGTTATAAACCCGTCTTAAAAAAAACAAAAAGTTGGTTTCCATTTTTAAAATTCTTAAATCTTATCTCATCTTAATAAAATAAAAATCAAATCTTATAAATATTACTCAATTTTAAAAATAATACCTTCAAAAACCGTAATTATGTATATGATTATCTATAAATTTAGATGAATCACTTAATTGGGGATTGGAAATTTAATTCAGTACGCCCCATTATAGTTTACTTTTAGTGACAGAAATGAAGACCTATAATTACCAATTAGATGCAAATAATCGGCTAACATAATCATGTCAATTGGCCATTAATATGCGAATGGTAAGTGTATAAAAATTAACTCAGCCAACTAAAGTACTCAAATCGGTTTGAAAATGTGCTTCAATTTGTTAGTCCTTTATCTTTTGGGAATGACTGTGCTGGTAAGAGTCGAATCATAAAATAAGATTTCTAATCCTGACATATTAATCTTGTAGTGCCATGGCAAAAGTACTTATGACATCAGACTTGAATCATTGATGGGACTTGAAGGCGACGAGGAAACTTTGATAGACTATAGGGGTATGAAATTAATTGGACGAGAACGCTTTTTCAATGGATCGACTTTTTTTGCCATTGATTTAATCGATGAGGTTACAATTTCTTGTAAATTGTATACACTTGAAATTGGTGAAATTGGGGTACCAATGATCTACGATATAAGTCAAACTACCAGCTGCGAGCTTGGCAAAAACTATTTCCTGAAATATATCAATCCGCAAAATTTGACTACAAACTATCCGAAAAATGACACAGCTTATTGCCCTCTACCCAAAGGTAAATATTGGATTATAAATGGAGTTGTAAATACTGATAGTTGGGTGTCATTTGTAAGGCGTGGCCTTATAAAATTACATATGGAGTATACGTTGTATGGAAAAGGAATTGGTGGTATTGAAATAGTGGCAAATATATATGATCGACTATTTTAAATGGCATTTTTCGAGCTTAATAACACTGTGATAGTTTTCTAAAATAAAAAGACATAACAAATCTTGATGGTTTCCACCTAAACGAAATCTATAGTTATTTTTTTAAATTATCGCGATTTTTTCGAAATGGTGTCCTGTGAATTCTAATGTTTAACATATTTAAATTCCTAAGGTAGGTTGTCAAACAGTTAGGCAAAAAAAATTGACACAAATTAAAATTTATTTTACATTTGTTTATGTAAAATGCTTAATATTTGATTTAAGGACGAATTTGCTGACCTTTAATTTCCAGGAAAAATGAAGAAATTAAGTTAATTTCATTTCATATGGCTGTCAAGTAAAAAATGCATTTTAGCATTAAATAAATGTATATAAGTTTAATATTTATTTATTTTTTTTTTTTAATTTGGGCAACATTCATACTTTGCTTTTGTGCCCTTCGTTTTGTTTCTTTTTTAAAAACTACAATTTGACTTTTTGTTATCTTTTGGTTTTTTTGTTTCGTTTGTTTATTTTTATTATTATTTTGTTCTTTTTTTTTGGTTTCTTTTTCGTTTTTAAGGTAAAGGCAAATCAAATTATATTTGAAATAAAGCCAAAAAAATAAAATAATAAACTAAAGCAAAAAGGAAACATAATACTTGAAGTGAGATTATTGCACAAAAAATGTTGGGCAAATTAAGGAAACTAAAACTAATAAATAAGTATACGGGCAAACAAAATAATTAATATGTGTATAACACAAAATTAATTAATTAATTGGCAAAACTATTATGAAAATATATCTGTGCGTAGCGTGCCACGAATAGAATATTCGATATGAATGTTCCGAGTACAAATGTCTTTGTCTTTATCTAAAATTAACAAGAAGCGTGTATAAATCATATATAATCGAGCAATAATATAAATATATATATATATATATATGGAGAATAGTATATGATTAGAGTGTTTTTTTGTTTTGTTTTTTGGTTAACAACTCCTGACTAACATGTACACAAGGGGAGGGCGGGCTCAAGATTGGGTAAGCTGCTGTTGCAACAAAAAAAAAAATAAACAAGCCTTTTATATATATATTTTGGTAGTCGATTATGCCATAAGCAATTGTGGCTGCTGCTCCTCATGAAGTCCGGCCTCGGCATCCAAGGACTTATTCGATTTGAATATAAAATTATTATCGCTAGATCCTTGAGATTTCGAACTTGATGTCATGTTGTACAGCTCATCGAGATCCTGGCTGCGTCTATAGCTAAAGAAGAATACAAAAAAGAAAGTAAGCGTAAGAAATAATTATTCCAACTTCAATACTCACGTGCTAACTGGTCTGCTATTGTAGGTGGACATGGCCGGACTGGCCGGATTGTTGCTATTATTACTCTGGCTATCATTGTCGCCCTCTTGATTATACAGATCGCAATTATCCAAATACTCTGAACGTAAATATGTATCCAAATCGTTCTCATCATCCTCATTATCAACATAATCATGTTCATTATCCTGATCCTGTTGCGATTCAACCATGCACAGCCATTGTGAATTGTGATTACGAAATTTCTCCAGCTAAAATACAACAAACCAAAAAAGGTAATAAAGATATATTAGAGAGATGAAGAAAGAGAGAGAGAGAGAGAGAGGATTAAACGTTTCTCACCTTTATACGTTTCGCCCATTCCGTATCACTGATGGCTATTATATCGAGACAATAGTCACATACTTTGCGTATCTCCTCGTTTTTGTCATGCATCAAATCAATAAGATAGGCCGGAGATTCCGTCTCTTTGATCATGTATTCGCGTGTGCTTTCATGCCGTAAAATCTGCTGGAACACAAAGATTATCTGTAGGACAATCTCATCATCCTCCTGTTTGGCCTTCAATAGTTCAATCAATGAAATGACCACTTTGGCTCGACAGAAAAGCAGGGCGCAGAGTTCATCACAAGCACAAGTCCCCAAATAGACAATGGTATCCAATACCAAATCATCTAGACGAGCACACGGCACCAATATCTCACGTATCCAGGGTATCAATTGAAAATTTTGCAATATTTGTGAATAATCCAAATCGGTTAGTGCCAAATTCCCCAAAATCCCCAGGCACTCGACAATAAAGGACTCATCATCGCAGATGCTCAATATGCGTGCCAAATCGCCAACATAATCAATAAATTGCAATTGCAGCGACTCATGCTGAGAGAGATTACGCAGCAATTTCATAAGCAAGGCATCCTGATATTTAAATGCCCGATCCATGAGGCTGTGCAAGCGTTGATTCTCAACCATTATCTGGGCATTGCGTCGATTCAATGATAGATTTATACATAATGCTATTAAATCTAAATCGACTTTAACATTCAAATTCAAGATTATAGCATCGGTGGCCATTTGAACGCACTCGGTTTGAGTAAACATGGCCTTGACCTTATCATCCAGGCTCATGTGATAGAGAATCTTAACAGCAATACCATGATGCTTCTCATCATTGATGAACATCACCAGTATGGGCAAATAACCGGCTGCAATCATCTTGCGACGCAGACCACCGTCAAAGGAGAGATTGAATACCAACTTAAGGGTGACCTGCACCAGATCGGTGTGAGAGCTTTGAAATAAACGCGGCAATTTCGCAACAATATTCAAAGCACACATCTCATCCTTGTTGTCGCCCACAATCGATAGCTTCTTGAGGAACGTGCTGACTAGCATCAATAGATCAATATTTTGGCGATCCAGCGCCTTAACCAACATCTTGACAATATGCTTACGTCTCATCTTCTCCTCCAATTTAACATTCTCGGCCATATTCAATAGCAAATAGAAGGCCACACGCAGTAATTGTTCTTGCTTCTTGGCAAATATCTTCAATTGCTTATTGAGACGATCGATTTCCTCTTTCTTAACCTTTGGATCGTTGCGATCTAATGATTCATTACTCTGTGCTTTAAATTCGGGCGTCATAGCTGCCACAGCAGAGCCAGAGAGTTCACCCCCAGCACCGCTGGCACCGGCACAGAGAGCATCATGATAGCTGCTATTAAGTATTTGACTTTTAATCAACGACGATGACATCGAACCATGAAAACTGCTCCAATTTCCCGATTTTGGGCGTTGTTTAAGCTCTGGTATGCGTCGACGTGGAGGCTCCATCTGTTAAGAAATGGGAAGATAATTTAATGTTTATTTTGAATTTAATTTGTTTAAAGCCTTCAAAGTCATTTTTCCACATGCATTCCATTGGTTTGACTTTTAGTTTAGTAATCTTTTGCTTGCTCACCTCTTTGGGCTTTTCCTCATTCATTATATCTAAGAAATCATCTGTACTACGATTAAGTTTCTCTTTGCTAGCCTTGGCTGATTGTGGAGTGGAGCCATTTGGCTGTTTGCGTACATCCAATTCATTTCGCATTGTCTCATACCGACGCAGCTCATAGTCAATCACATCCATACAAAGCGATCCGATCTGTAAAATAATGGAAACCCATATCAGTAATGCCTTTCCATTATCTATGTATGTATATAAATATCTTTACCTTATATTGCACAATCAGAGGATGAAATTTTGTGTAGGTGGAGAAACAAAAGAATATATAGATAATATTGGTGGAGAGATCCAAACTTTTTCGCCAGTCCTCGCGCAGGACACGCGATAAGGCACTAAGACATGCCTCTGTAACGAATGGAAAACGAGATGAATTTACTTTAGTTAACTTATTATGAGTAATTTGCACTCACCATTCTTTTCCAGCTCTTCAAGATTATCAGGATTACGGGCCATTTGCAGGATCATGGCTGAGCCACGAATACGTTCGCCTAGCTCCTCATACAACAATTCCACATATTCATCTATATGATTGATGCTAACATCTGGTGTGGAGGTTGCCGCAGATAGATTATTAGAGCCAGAACCACCAATGCCGCCTCCTCCGCTGCCATTTGCCGACGAGATGCCACTCCCGGTGCTAGATGACATTGCCGCCACACTGCTATGAGATCGGGCCGATGATCGGGTATGAGAATTGTGTAATGCAGCCGATCTACGGCTATGTGTATTATTGTCTGCAATATCTAGAAACAATTGATTTATACAAATACCTATATATGTATGTATGTATGTAAATCGTTTAAGTAAGCTTCTTACCATTGCTGGCATTATCTTTGCGATTCTTTAAGTAGAATATTATTTGCTCTACATCATTTAACTGGGATTTATGTATGAGATCGCATTTATCGACCACTTCACGGGCCAATGCAGCTGGATCGGTTTTTGCATTCAACGAACGCAATCGTATAATTTTCTGGCAATGCTACAATTAATAATGCATTAACTTTTACTTTTAACCATTAACATATTTATAGAGGTGGCACAACAATAATATTATTTTTCAATTAGTCAGTAAAAATAAATATAGATAATTTTTTGTCATTTAATCAGTTGTTAATAGGTTTTCAACAATCTTATGACCATTTAATTTTCTATTTAAGTTTGCAAAAAAAACATGTGTACCTTGAAAAGGAATTCCCACGGTTTCAAGTTAAAATTTGTTATTGTTTACGTTGTTCTGTACATACATTCTAGGCCTATCTATTCGATTTCATTTGATTTTATCCAGACTCATGCATTTTCCATATAATTTTATGGTAAGATATAGCACTTGCTCTTTTATTTTTAGGAACCACAGGTGTATATCTTTAAATTAAATATTAAAGAATCTACAAAAGCTTAAAATTAGGAAGGAATTTGGGGTCTTTGCTTATGAAAGATGCCAAGGAGTGAAAGAGATGGAACATATAGCCTGATGCTTTTGTAGAATCTCGTATTTTCAACAATACAAATTACTTTCACCTTTAATTCCATTTTCAATATGAAATTGAAATTACTTTCTTTTGTTGTAACACAAATAAAAATGGCCAAAAAATACAGAAAGGGGAGTATTTAACTTAAATAAAGAATGCCATCATTATGAGCAAGTTTGTTAAAATCTTAAATACATGTATACAATTCGTTGGAATTCAATAATTTTTCGCATTTGGCTTTTGCCTCCATAGCTCTTGCTGTAAATGTTTCTATGACGTCATTCTAATTGTTATTTTAGAAAGACAATTCTTGGCTTTTACAAAGTGCTTGGGAATAAGGAAAGTTATGATAAATTGCTACATGTCAGTTACATACATATGTATAGGTATATTTAGATAATAAAAAGAAAGAAGATAGCATGTAGAATAGTACCAATATAAAAGTGCAGACCAGACCCATATGGCCAGCGAAGAAGATTTTAAGGATACCTAGTACCAAAGGGAGTCCTGGTTGGGTATAAGAAAAGCTAAAAAAAAAAAGTTCAAAACTATTTCAACAGTTGTCCAGGCGTTCCGGGTTCTCCCTTTCTCTCTCCTCGAAAACTATTTCCTATTATTTACTTAAAAATATTCAATACTGAGAAAGAATATGTACATACATGCATATGTACATATGTATATATGTATAATAAAAAGAAACATCTTGAGGCTAAAAGTCATAACTCTCAACCCGTCATCGACCCCGTTACGTTATTGATTTTTGCTTTAAACAAAATAGAGTACATGCATGTGTGTGTGTGTGTGTATGTTCAATGTCAGTGGGAATACCCCCCTCTAAACTTAGCAACCCCTTCTAACACACTTCTGCTGTGCTAAAGATGGGAGGGGTGATATTAATGCAGACCTTTTTCTCCTCGATCATGGGATTATTGGGCTCTCCAAAGACGGTGGCTTCCAGCTGATAGTTAACAATCAATGCCTTATCCGTGGGATGCGGCTCAATGGAACCGCCTTTCCAGCGTCTGGAAAAACATTTGTATAGATTTTTTGTTTGTTCATTTTGTTGGATCAATCATATAAATTATGCGGGTCAATGACTAACAATGAGTTATAATCCATCTCTCTCTCTCTCTCTCGCTTTTGTCTCTCATTCAATCTCTTTCTCGCTCACATTCATTCATGACGCAAAACAAAGTCATCGAAACCGAAAATGTGGAAAATCAATAAGAAAAATTGAACAAAACACAAAGAAGAAAAAAAAAAGCAACAACTCGTAATGGCTCGTTTTGGCAAGGTGACTTGGGTCTCAGGTGAGTTTTTAACTCAGAGTTCTGTTTGCCACTTAAAACACCTACACACATACACACACACACACACACAGACAAACACTAAGGCACACACACATATACGCATACGCACTTTTTAATGAACTTGGCATCATCATTTGTTTGCATTGTTGTTGTTGTTGCTGGTGCTGTCGCCGCTACTGCTGATTTTAATGTTGTACAATTGGCCAAACACAATTTGTTATTAACAATTGTTAAACCACTTTTTGTTGTTGTTCTTGGGCAAGGGGCGGACGCAAGCGGTAACGGTAACGATGATGGAGCAGGTGAAGGAGAAGGTGATGGGGGAGCAGAACTACAAACTTCCTGTTGTTTTTGTTGCTGCTGCTGCTGCTTTTGTTGTTGGTATTGGTTTTCTTGTTTTTGCACTTGCTGTTTTCGCGTATCGCCGGCAATGGCATTGATTATATAATATATGTAATGTATAACAATTATGAATAGCACAAAGCCCGATAATAATTGAAAAAGAAATAACAAAACTAATTGCATGCGACTCCCCTATTTTATGCACAGCCTAGAGCTGGAAAATACGCCGATGGTACTATCGATACATCGATGATACCAAAAAGTGATGAAAAATACATCGATTGTACTATCGATACATCGATGATACCTAAAAGTGATGGAGAACATATCGATGGTACATCAATAATGGGCAAAGTGAATTCGCTGCGCCTGATTGAATTCGCTTCACATGGGCTTAGAGATGAGTCATGTGCTCAGTGGCGCCAAGGGCCGATTATTTTCCATAGCAAGTCGTGAGTCTGTTAAATTCAAAAATGACAGGCAAAGAATTTACAAAAATTGAATTGAAGTAGGCTTTGAAAATTATAGTCGAAACCACATTACCTTAAATCAGTCACTTTATTAATAAATCCAACTGTGAACGGACGCATCTGGAATATTCAAGTTTTGTGATTATTTTTCGTGAATTTTAATTTCCAAATGAATAACTTACCAAAAAAAAGGATCTTGGGCAAACGTCGTCGTCGTTCCCTTGATGATAACTCCCATGATGATGAAGTTCCGGTGGTATCCGTGAAACGTGTACGCCACGGTGCCAACGATCTGCTGCTGGAAGATATACACTATCGCTTGGACAAACTGGGCTGCCTACGTGGACAAGCCGTTGAGATAGGTTTGGATAAACTGTCCATATTTTTGAACGACAAGCTGGACTTGCATAAAAAGGATATATTAGGAATTCTCATGAAATCCCTACAACATCATCCCATACAGTCTGCTGCCTATGCCACCCTGGTGGGCATCTTGAATGTTGATCGGTTTGAATTCGGTGGCGAAGCTTTGCAATTCACCGTACTCCATCTGTTGGAGCAAATGCGCGTAAGCGATTGGGATACCGTTCGCACTGTTCTATGGTTCCTGGCCAGCATGGTCAATGTCAATGTGATGACAGCTGGCTCATTCTTGCAGTTCCTGAACATTCTGTTGAAACCATGTATTACGGTTAAGAAGGAGGAGAAAGCGCTGGTTATTAAACGTGAAAAGCCGGATGAACGTGAACTGGGCGAGCTAGCGGCAAAGCAACAATCTGAAATTGGCCCTCACAAAGGACACGATTGGATGGTGTACACAGTGCTCAGTTGCCTGCCACTCGTGGGATACGAGCTCAACGAGAAGAAGGAGACGGCCTTCAACGCTCTCCTTGATGCCATTAAATTGTATGTGAATAGAACCACCCAACGGCGCAACATTTGCGCACCTTTCCTTCGCGTTTGGAATACAGGATATCCCCTGCAAGTGGAGTGCTTAGATGTCCTGTGGCAGCAAATCCATTACCTTAATAACGATGGATGGATGTATAAGTATCAATTATTACAACGTCCCTTTATTGCCTTCGATGGACGCCTTTGCGAAGCTTTGAGTCACAATTTGCCAGAATTGGACATACCAGATCCGATTCCAGTATGTGATTCCTTTAACGCACCGCCCTTATCCTCCTGGATGGTATTCCGTATATTTGGTTTTCAGGAGACTGGCTTTAATGATGAAAAGCAATATCTGCCAGATGCTTTTAGCATTGAACGTCATCTGATCGATGGTGAATTGAATCAAATTTTCAAATTGAATCACACCAATTGCAAAAAATGTGCCGAATTATTGATTGGATTTGCCGAATCGAAACCAGATATTGCCATTCGGCATTGCATTGTGGAATGGCTAATGGGTAAAATATTTCAATTGCCGCCAGATCAACTGCATCCGAAAGCAATGACCATCAATTGTGGTGCCATTCTGATTGAGTTATCCAAACTTCAGCCAAATATAATGCCAAGTATTATTAAAGAATTTGTGGATATTTGCTATCGTAAAATGCCTACGATGAATGTTATGTGTTTTGATCGATTTGTCAATTGGTTTTCGCATTATTTAAGCAATTTCCGCTACGAATGGAATTGGCATGAATGGAATGTCAACTCAATATTGCCTCCAAATGCCCTGAATAAGAATACACAAATCCATCCAACTGTTGTCTTTATACGTGAACTCATTAAAAAGCTAATACGGTAAGTACTATTGTAATCGATTCGACATCGGGGTCACCATTGCTTTAAATAAACTTTTCTGCCCACAGTTTGTCGTACTACGAGAAGATTGAACAAGTATTACCTGATCAAATGATTCAATTCATGGGACTTGCCCCGGTACCACAATTCAAATACATCAATCAACTTTTAAGCGGATCTCCCTTGGCCAACGAATTGCTGATTGCCATACGTAGCAAATGTGAACCTAAGCTAATTATCCAGAAATTGGCAGCTAACAAGTCAATAAGTGATTTATGCAAAATCGATGTCTTAGTGCAATGTATTGCCCATTTGGGTTGCAAATCGTTTTCACATGTCTTTATACTATTTGCCAAATATATATCAGAACTTAAGGTGAGTACTTGTAGATCCCAAAAAGGAATGCTAATGCTATCCCTCTCCCTCTATCTCATTAGGCTTTGGCATCATCTGAGGATGCCCAACATGTAATGCTTAATGCAATTTTTGAAGTCTGGATCCATAATGATCAATTGAAGTTTGTTTTGACCGAGAAATTACTTCGTATGGGTATTATCGATGCGAAATACATTGTCTCCTGGTTCTTTTCTCCTTCCCAAAAGGATGAATTGACTAAAATCTACGTTTGGGAGCTAATCCATGCTACTATGCGCTTTATTAAATCACCGCCAAGACTTCCCACCAACAAGGCAGGCACTTCGTCAAGCTCAACCATGACCAACATGGATGCAGATAACGAAGTGGACATGGAGAAAACTGTGCGATTTCTACTTTTGGATATTGTACAAAGATTCTTGAAAATTCTCTCATTGCACCAGCAAACAAAGCAACTGAATGCTGAGAAACAGGAGACGGACTATTGGAATTACTGGATAATGGGCCGTTTTCAAGAATTTCTCTTTACATATCTATTGGATTTTCGTAAGCTTCGCGATAGTCTGAAGAACATTGCCGAGAATGCAGAGCATTGCCAGGGTTTTGCCAAAGTGATACACACATTTTTATCCTTTAATACATAAAACACCCGATATTTACTTATCAAATTGTATGCCAAATAAATTCAAGTCTAGCCAGAGCTTTAAATATCATCACAGCCAAGACCTGCTATACCCTCTAGTAAGCGTTTAAAGAACTCCGTATCCACATACTCAATGATACGCACATTTTCCGGATATTTGTCCACCTCACGTAAATGATCGAGCACCATTTGTCCTCGGGTATGAGTACCCCGTAGATCTACAGCCGCATGCCATGAGCTTTGCTTAAGGACAAATCGTTTATCATATAGCCAGACGGCCACCACAAGGGCATCACAGGGATTCCAGGACTTAATGCCATACTTCTCAACCATGGGTAGCCATTGGGCAGACTCCACACGATTAAGTAGACTGATTGCAGCATGATTCGAGGCAGCAGCTCGTGGACCAAAGTCTTCTAAACGCCATGCCTAAATGGAAGTCCATATAAAAAGCATACCTAAATTATTTCTGTTTTTTTTTTTTTTTTCCTACTCACAATGGGTATATTGAAACGCTCCTCGGTGCATGCCTCCCATGGCAGTATGGTGATGGGACAACGAGTTTTCAAAAGCACTGCATATGCTGCCTCCGGATCGGAATGAAAATTGAATTCGGCTGCTCTTGATGAATTGCCAACACCTTGGTAATTGCCACCCATAATGTATATATCCTTGATTTGATTGCCAAAACTCGGTCCATACATGGCATAGCCCAGGGCAAGATTTGTGAGTGGACCCACAGCAAATACCGTTACCTCTTGCGGTCGAGCACGACATAATTCATAAATGGCCGTCACCGCATGCTGAGATTCAACTAAATCCTCAATAGGTATATCAGAGAAACCATTTTCGGTCAGACAATCACCAAAACCATCTCGTCCATGAAAATATTTTTTCTCATCCTCCTGACTGTTAACCAAAGGATCAACAGATCCCAAATAAATGGGTACCTGCAAAATCAATATATATGACATAAAAAAAAAACAAAAGGATAAATAGTAGATATATACTTACATCTTCCCTGTCAGAGAGTCGGAGTATACGCTTCATATTACGTGCCACATTGTCGAGCGTTGTATTACCACAACCTGTTGTCGTTATGGCCAATAGCTTGATCTTCATTTGCTTCTCAGCATGCAGGAGCAATAATAGGGCCCAGGCATCATCGCTACCGCCATCGCAATCCAGTATGGCAAATCTCGTCATTATGATGCTAACGAGCAAATGAGACGTCTTTCCTGTCCCAGTTATGAATCCAGAATGTTTTCATTAATTCTCATTCTAATTCCCATTACCAGTCGGACAGACTTCGTACGGCTCGGACGTGCTAATCTCGAACTGTGTGCCGTCTTCGTGGATCTTTGTCAAGTCGAGAGTCGTCGTTTTTGTCGTTGTCGATGGTGCAAACTATGTATTATAACACGGCTGCATTTCATTTCATAACATGTCAACAGCAAACACACTTTAACTAAATATGTACATACATACAAGCGATAATATATTTTATACTCTTTAAATGGGTACTAGGCAATAGGTCGAACGAAATGGCGGTATACCAAACTGACCATAAAGTCTTGTAGTACCTTTTCTAATCTATCTCTCTCTCTCTCCCTTTCTCTCTCTCTCTCTCTCTCTCTTTCGCTTTCTCTATGTCAAGTCTTATCAATTTAGCAGTACATAAATGTTGAGAATCTAAGAACTTTATCAATCTCTTTCTACCATATCTTCTACTTTTATATCAACAGGTGTAACCATAAGTAGATTATTTCGTGTTTTTTCTTCTGATACCTATGAGAATTATATAGGAGAGAGGTATAATGAAACTAATTTTGAACTATGTCTATCAGAACAAACTACATATAAACAAAACTAACTTCTAAATTCAGGCATTATAATAGAATTTTATTTTATTTAAACTAGTTTTTTCTTCAATTCCTTAAATTTAGCTTAAAACTAACTATTTAGATTCTAAGAGTTTAGAGATACTATGTCTCAGATCATAGGCAAATCTAGGGCTATGAATTGCGGCGAAATCTACCCTCTAAAGTATGCAATAGCAGTTAAATTCGCGAGTAAATTGTGGAAGTTATCTATGTATAAATATATAAATTATTCCTGGAAGCAAACATTGTTTATTTATTTTTTTCTTTCCCCTTTCTTAAGCAAATAATAATATTTTTGAGCCTCAAAACAAACATTCTTTATATGTATAAAGATAATTATCTATGTATCTGGTTCTAACTGGTACAAAATTTGTTGAAAACAATTAATATTTTTGTTCAGTATAATTTATTTTAAACGAAGTTTTCTATTCAAATGGTAAAGGGACAAAATTCTTGCGAAGAATTTTAAAATATTTAAAATTTTGCATATTAAATTTAATTTGACTGAATATTTTAGGTTTATCTATAAAATCTGAGATCTTAAATAAAGCAAAGAATTTAAATGCAATGTTTATATTCTCATAAAGTATTCAAAAAATTAAATTTTCACAGATTAATTGGATTCAGTATCTCAGACACAAATTTGATGTTTGAAATCCAATATTTTATTTTAAAAAAATTGTTTTTATGGGTTTTTTTTCACAACTTTTATTCATTTTATTGTTTTTGCAATATATTTAACCATATATATGTAAATATATTTAAGCAGAAGTAAATTTGGAGTTTCTTCTATACTGTGTTTTCTGAGTGTATCCCAACTATCTAGAGAATTTTTCCCTATAAGGTTTTGTTGAGAAATGGTTCATTTCACATATGTTCAATGGGCATTGTAAGAGTATTAAAACTTCAGCATGATCCATAAATATTTCCATCTCCATTTGTTTGCACATATGTACACATGTATTTTGATTCATGCATTATTTTCGTTAACATATATTGCATAATTTTAAACATAGGGGCAATCGTATCAATTTGAATACCCTCAATACTTTGTAAATCGGTTGAAATATACATACATACATATTTACATATACATTTCGTTTCGTATTTATGTTTATCTTAAACACTTTCTAAAAGGATAACAAACACTTTGATAAAATTGCGCAAACTTAACTGATAAGAGAAAAATCTACTTGTGATAAACTGACGAAATATTTAGTTGAATAGTTTATGAAAAGCAATTTCTAAAGTTTACTTTGTGCAGTGTATGTGTGTGTGTGTGTGAGTGTGGGTGGGTGGGTGTGTTAAATTATACTTATTACTTGAAACGCAATTTCTAAAATATATATGTACATACATACATACATACATACATACATAAATGTATAATCAGAATGAAACCACAACGAGTATTAAGTCAATTGAGTTGCGTTGCGGCAGGTCGTCGTCTCTCTTTCTCTCTCTCTTTCATTGATTCAATTACCGTTGATTTACATACTCTCTGAGATTAATATAATCGTTTAATATACCCAAGAGCGTTGAATTTCTCTTTGTCTCTATTTCTCTCATTCGTTTGACTTATCCGCAGTAAATCGCTTGAAATGGATTACAGTCAGTAGGTAACGGGATTTTTTAATGGATTAAACTCAGGATCAAACGGTTTAAATATGTACATATGTTTATATGTGTCTATTTAATTTTTGGTTACATCAGGTAAAATTATTATTACTCTTTGCCATACAAAAAACAACTCAAAACTCATTAGCTTATGTTATAGCCTATCATCAGACTTATAATGAAAATGAAAATAGTTTTTATAATGAGTTTGTTACGATGCAAAAACGAAACGAAACTTAAAGCAAAAAAATGCAATAAAACAATCTGATACGCTCCTGTCTCCTGTTTTGTTTTGCACATTGAGCTATGTATTTATTTGTTGATTCACGTTAAAGAATTTTTGTATCGGTTAAAGTGATTTCAAAGTTATTTTTAATCACGTAATGATTGCATTTTCTATTTGTGCTATCAATTTCAATTAGAATGCAAATCACAAACGTGTGGGACTACTGAATTATCACCTACTCAAGTTGAAATCGCTGTAATGGAAGCAATATCAGAGACTTACAGGCTCATTTTTTCAATAAAAGTAATTTACAGTTAAAATTCTTCCATTTTATTAAGGCTAGAAACTTTTAGTGTTGCGTAATGCCCAGTCTTCAATTAGTATTGCACACGTTTGGAGTGGCGGATCGCCGTGGGGTGAAATGAGGGGCAAATTTCCCCCTTAAACCCGAGATTTTACCTTAAAAACTAATTAAACCTCCATTTGCAACGAAAGATTTTCCCCAAGAAAATGATTACCTAAATTCATTTTTAAGTTCACAGCAACAACAATCTTGGTAAAATACATTTAAACAATGTGAGAATGCAAATCCTTACTTCTCTCAAATGTTCGTCTACTTCTCAACTCTTTTTATCATATGCCGATCTTGGTATGTAACATTAGGGAAATTGTTGACCTAAAGTATGCAATAAGCAGTCTAATAACTCGCTTTTTGACACATTTCAAGTAATTTTAGAATGTCCTGTGAATAAAAACTAATTCCAAAAGCAATAAATGTTAATAAACACTTTTTAAGTTACAAGGCATCTGAAAATTTATACATTTGCATTGCATACTTAAAGGGGCAAATTTCCCCTCTTTTACATACCTAAATCCCGCCATGCTCTTTATGCTTTAAGTGTTGTGAAATGCCCAGACTTTATTTAGTATTGCACACATTTTGGGGATCCATGCAGTAGTTTTTAAAAATCTGTTGCCTAGTTTAAGGCTGCATCTATTTAAAATACACATAAAAAAATACAATCTTTTCTTTCTCTTCAATATTCATCTAACCTTTGTTATAGCCATTCAATCACGCAATCGGATTCGTTTATCAAATTGCCCCAAAAAAAAAAAAAAAACAAATGGGTCCACGTGAGCTCTCAATTACTATAGTGAAAATGCTTATCACGATAAGCATTTTTCGTTGCGATTTCATTTGTATGGGAGATTAGATGTGAAAATACCGAGAAAGCAAAACTTTAAAGATTGTGTGGATTTTTTATTATTTTCTATGTTCCCCTTTATTAACTCTTTTAAATGATTTTATGGGAGTAGACTCATGAAAAATAACCAACCGCCTCAACATACGAGACGATAAGGAAACAAAAAAAAAACCCGCACTCTTTTTTTGGATCATTAAATTCTAGAAAGTTTTCTAGGAATTTTGCAAAAATTAATGTGCAAATCGTGATACCCTTATACTTAAGTAGGTCCTTTCTCGTATCTCTCTATAAGCTATTGACTATCAATTGTTAAACAATTTAAACCAAGAATTAGGCAAATAATTTAACAATTTTTGGTTTTTTTTAGTTTTATTATTTTATAATTTATTTATATAGACTTATGTTTTTTCCATTCAGTTTTGCGTATGCATTAAATACTTTAAATTAATTGAATTGAATTTTTGTTATACACATACATAAATATATATATATATATATATATAGTCAGATATACGCCCGATTGATTGCACGTTATTTTTAAGTTACCTTTTTTGTTTTCATTCAAATTATACATATTAAAGATACAAAACAACGAAAAAAAACAAAATCAAATTTCAAACAGATTAAACTCAAATAAAAAAAAAATTATATAAACGCAAAAAAAAAAACAATTAAACGAAGTCACTTAAAATTACAAAATAAAGAAAAATTGCCGCACTAGTCGCAAATATCTCTTCTTTTAGCTTTTCTCACTCTATCTCTATACATATTAATTTATATATACCTATATATTTTTTTTTCGATTTGTCGTTATGCAAATATATAGGTTTGTATGTGGTATATATATAGGCGCATATCGCATATATAATATATGTATAAATTTATGTATATTACGTTTTTATATATATATTTTTTACATTTTTCCCACTTGAATTTTTCTTTTATGTTTTCTTTCACATTTTAATTTATTTCTTTTGTTGTTTTGTTTTATTACAAATTTTTTCTTAATCTTGCGCATTGTTTAAACATTTTGAACTTATATCAGAAAAAGCAAAACCTTTATTTATAAAATAAGGTTAAATTATTTTTTGTTTTTTGTTTCTTTTTCATTTTTGTTTGTTTCTTTTCTTTTTCACTTCGTTTTAAATATGTATATTAAACAATTATATAAATTTTTCAACAAAAAAACTAATACATTTTACGCTTAAATACAATAGCAAAAAAATAATACAATTAAAAAAATGTTTAATGTTTTTTTTTTTGTTTTCTTTTTGTTTTGTTGTAGGTTTTGTGGCCGTGTAATGTACGAGGGGGGGTGGGGTGGGCGTTTGGGTTTTGTATGTATATAAAAAAATAGTAGAAGAGGAAGGAATTTTTTGTTTTGTTTTTATAAGTGATTTTTGTGTTTTTTTTTTTTTCTGTTAGTTTTTCAGTTAATTTTATGTACGTTTCGTTTACATAGTGAATATTGTTTATATATATATATATATATCGTGTATATATGTACGTATAATTTAAGCTGATCTAATTGCTGTTGTTGTGATTATTCTGATCGACACTATCCATATTGGGCACATAATCCAGGGCCATCATACAGGCAAAGACAGTCATTACCATTTTGGGTTTCACCTCGGTTATATCCTCTGGCAGAGCATAGACTCGTGCACCGATTTTACGTGCCATGGATATAGCATATTTGGCATTAGCCAAATTGTCCTGCAAAATAAGAAGAGAGTAAGTTAACCAACAATTCTGGTTATGTGTGCGTATGTGTGAGTGTTTAATTACCTCCTGAGTGCCACTGGTGCGCACCAATTCATAATTAATGCTACCTTCTTTAATGCTATCAATCAAATCTATTACTATCTTTCCATCGGCTATGGCTGGATCATTAAAGTTACGTAGCTGCGATTGTTTACCAGCATCGGATAGGCGTGTGTTTACCCATTGTACGATTTCCTTTTCGATAATGGGATTACCCGTATTAGCCAGTCGCGATAATATGGATAAGGTATAGGCACGCATCAATTGCCAAATAAGAGCTATAATTCATAGAGAAATAGAGAGAGAGAGTTTTGTTAAATAGGACCACCAGTTTGATATGATTTTAAAACTTACCCAATGTGAGAGTTGCATTGCCATCATTTAGATCCTGTCCAGCAATACCAACCAATGAGAACTTCAATTGTTTGCCCAAATCGACAGCATAATTACAATTCTCTAGCTTCTCCATGAATTTGCGCAATGGGGTGAAACGTTTGTGGACACGATTCCAATTGACAATGCCCGGCTTGATGACATCGAACAGCTGAAAGATAACCAGACCATCAGCCAGATCCGAGTACAGCCAATTTACATGCGGAGCCACACCCATAGAGTTCATCCAATTGCGATAAGCTACATAGGATACATAGAAATACGATTAGATTAGCTCTCACTGGAGAAAAGAGGGAGAAAGAGGGGGCAACTTACTCTTCTCTTCGCGCGTCTCCTCAATGGATTCAAGACCCTCAATTTGTTCGGGCTTATCGAGACCGGGATGATTGTTGAACAAATTGGCCACAAACGCCAAATTCAGCTTGTACACACCATTGACAACATCTTGAGGTGTAAGGAAGCTACGGCAATTCAATTTTGCCGCCTGTTGGAGCATTATTTCGGCACGTTGTTGTAAATCTGATTCACGCAATGCATCCAAATTGACATCAGCATCGTTGCCAGCAATTTGCTTCAATAGATGCGAATAGATCTCTGAATCGACAATGTCTGATTGGAAATTGGTGCAGCGACGCGAAATGCCAGCCCGTTCCAAATGATGATTAACCCAACGCAGGAGTATCGCCTCTGGGGACATTTTCATAAGATCCTCCAGCCTCTCATTATCGAAGAGGAGGCCAGCCAATCCCGGACAGCTGTCCAGTGTAATGTGACTGAATAGACCAATTCGAATAATCTGCCAGAGGAGACCCAATACCAAATGGGGTTTACCCTTGGCCAAATCATGGGCATCAATATTAACAATATTGCAACCGATGGCTTGCGACGAGACCAGAGCCAATGTCAAATTTTCAAATTCTCTGTACACAGTTAGGTTTTTCTTATTTATGGCTCGCTCATCAATGGTATCGGGGCAGGAGTGATTGATAATCTTGCACAGCAAGATGCCATCCTTAATGGATAGATACAAACGTTTACCCTCCGCATCGATGGGCAATAAATGTTGCAAATCCTTATCGTGACCCAAATTCGAATTGATCCAATCGGAGAAGGCCAATTGCTCTTCCAGACGCACCGAATGTGTTGTACCCTCCGATGAGATGCTCGACATGCCGCCCAATGTCTCCAGATTTTCTTTTTTCGATACAACGGTCTTAAATGTGCTAGCCACATCCTTGCTCTTCAAATCCAAGCACAGTGTCTCGAATTCTTCCAAATTTAATTTACCCTGATGGGCTGTACGCTGTTTGTTTTTGAACTCATCGATCATCTCCCGCACCTGATAGCCGGCCAGCTTAAAGCCCACCTGATTGAGGGCATCCTTAAGCTCATGCAGATCAATAAAACCATCCTTGTTGGCATCCAACTAGTAAACGAATTAAAAACGAAATAGAAATCGTATGAGTAATATGTTTAAAGTGCTATGAGTAATCGATTCGATCGCTGCTGGTCATCGTTTTGATTGCTCGATCATTGATGAAGATGATGATTCATATTATTTAAAGAATATTATTGAACTAAAATTTATTTCACACATTCCCCACAAATAACGTATTTCTATATACATATATATACATATATATATAATAGATAACTTATGCGAATCGGTTCGAGGGGTCGAAACTAGCTCCCTAAAGAGGGATAAAGAGAAAGAGAGAGAGTGAGTGAGTGAGTGAGAGAGAGTGAGGGGGGACAAAATGCTTATCAGTACTAAACTTATATAGATTTTGAATACAGTTCTTCCATCGCTTTCAATTGACTCACATTCTTCTTTTTGGTATAAAGATTATAACTGTAAATAATTGACTAAAGGTCAAGTTCTTGTTTCAGATTTCTTTAGAAAAAGAGAACTACTTCATAAAAATCTATATTTATACACAAGAAAATTGCGAACAGCAAAATGAAATTCCCTTAATTATAATTGGGCAAACAAACGATTTTGCGATAGTGTGAAAACAAAAAAAAAAAAATGTTCAATCTATGGGAAGGTGAAATGGGATGGGATAGAGGAGAGGTCGGTCGGTGGGTCGAGAGGTTGCTTAATGGGAATATTGTGTGGAATTTATGTTTGGTTTGCGGCTTTTTTTCTTTTCTTCCCCTCTCTCGCACCCTCTCGTTGTTGCTTCCAGCGCCGTTTGCTACGGCGTTTTGTCGATAAGATAAAAAAAAAAAGAAGAAAAAAAAAACCAAATCGAAAATAGCTGCAGATTACGTATATGGTAATGATATTTTTTGTTTTTTGTAGGGCGGCAAATAGTAGAGTGAGGTGAGGTGGATTGGTTTCAGGTGGGTTGGTGGTTAGGTGATTGGATTTTCACCTCACCTCATCTCTAGGGGTCTATGTGTGTGTGTGTGGTTTAGTCCTTGGCTAAAATTTTTGATAAGCATATAATATGACTGACATCTAACGGAAGTTATGATGATGGGGTCAGTTTATGCGGCGCGTGCACTTTATCAAAGGTGTTTCTCTCTCTCCCCCCTTTGCTCCCGCTTATTATACATACATATGTGTGTATGTGTGTCTTATCGATTAAGAAAACAGTAAAGAATGAAATCGTTTTAGTGATTACGTGAGTTTTCTTGATAGTCATAATAATGATGATGATGAATAAGTTTTGTTTTTTTTTTTTTATTTGTTAGTTACATCAGGCAAAAGTTCCTCCAGATTCTGCTTGAATTCCTCAATGGTCTCGTGTTGATCAATATTAATAATATCTGCCATTTTTTTCGGCTTCTTTTTTGTTTCTTCTTTTAAGCACTTAATAAAAACACAAATTTATATAAACAAAAAAAAAAGCAACTACTAAATTGATTTGCACACACGAACGAACGCTCACACACGCACGCGATCGTTGTCCAAGTGAAAGAAGAAGAAACTTTTATTGGTTATTGAAGAATTCAAAAAAAAAAAAAAATAACGGAATAGAACCAAACGAAACGAGCTACAAAACCGAACAGAGCGCCAGCAAATGAAACCGTTATAAATGACTCCCCCCAAAAGTGAGAGACAGAGGGTATTTGAGTGAGAGAGCTTTAGCAATAGCTAGACACAGAGAGAGACGCGAGCGCGAGAGAGGAAGAGTAAGTGAGAGTGTGTAAGGATTGCTTTCTTCTATCTAGTATCTTAACAATCTGGCAACTACTTCCACTATTACGAACGGTTTTGGTTCTGCCCTGGCCAAGCTAAAACTGAGTACTAATCGTACGCCTGCCGCATTGCGGACTATTTATGCCTTCTTCCTATACAATACAAAAAATCGAACAATGAATGAGAGTTTCCGAGTAGTGTTCCGTGTTATCAGTCAAAGAGTCGAAAAAGTTTTCGTTTTTCCAGAGAAAATTAAAGAGAGAGAGAGAGAGCAACACCTTCGATTTGTATTCGCAATAATGATGCCGCGTCATCATTCAATACCATTAGTCCTGATTCATTATCATATATAGGTAAAATTCATAGACTTTTCAAATAGTTTTATAATTTGAAGGAGATATGTATACCTTTTACAAGTCAAATGTACTCAGTTCTCATATGTGTAAGTATAATATATATATGTGGAGTATGGTCAAAATATTTTATTGTGATAAGCAAACACCTTGCTCCACATCAGTTGTCAATATCGGTCCCCGCTCTCAAGTGCTGTGCGCCGTCGCTCTCAGATTACGTTTTGTTAAGGTTGTTGGGTATTTTTTTTTGCAGAATTAAAAGGGTTGTCACATGCCAGCCAGATTGTCCCCGTGACAACCCTAGGAGGAGAGAGAGTGAGAGCATTTGTGGGGGACACGACATTTAAACGTAATTGGTTTTTTAATAGGCATTATATCAGCTAGTGGAATTATGTGCCAATTGATATTTGTTAATTTATGTCTTGTTAAACATAAACTTAATTCGTTTACTTCAAAAACACACACCCATGCACTTGCACACACACACACACCTGTATACCTTTTGCAAAAAATAGATAATGATAGAAATTTTTAGTATTAGATAAAACCATGGCGTCAATCGGTATTTATTCACTATTTGTTAACCTTTTTTTTTGTTTGACACACAATAGTTTTCAATGAGTGATTCTTTTAGTTACATACATATGTATATATTTAAATATATCTCTATATTATCCGTGTGTTATGCACTCAATTCAGATACATATGTATTTGTTCAGGCCTCTCCTCCTTATCCCTTGCCCCAATATTTGCAATAATAATCAATTTTTTGTTGTTGATTTTTTGCCCAGACAAACAGCTGTGCCAACTGAATCATTTGGTTACTGTTTTTATTGCTGTTTTTCGAATGAAAGTTTTCATTGTTCAGAAAATTGCATAATATTCCGCATATGGTCAAATTAATCTACATACTATTCCCTTAATGACAACTATAAAGTCTGTGAATCAGCTGAAAATCAAAACGAGGATGAGCAATCGAAACTCTCTTGATTCAATGTTCATCCATTTATCAAAGTATGGTAATTTCACAAAAATTTCATTTCAAATATTCTGTAAGTTCTGCAAAGTCTGAACTTTGCGCACCTTTAAGTTTTTCGAATTTTAACAGATTTTTGAAAGTGACAACTCATTTTGATGTTTTTAAATTGAATTTTCAATTGTAATGCAATTGATGCTAGAAATCTATTTTATTTAATCAAACAAACTAAAAAAGCCAAAAGAAGAGCAAAGTATTCCAATAAACCTAAATTTCTTGAAACTTTAACTTGGTCAATTTTTTCAGTATTTTAAAATATCATGTCCTTATTTTCAAGTTAAAATAATGTCTTTTGATCTGTATCAAAATCTACCCAGAAAAATTTATCTGATCTATCTATTTAACCAAACTCTTTAAATAATGTTATATAGTTAACTGCTTTTCATTTATTTAGATTCTCTTATGCCTCTTACACTTAATTTATAAAATAAGCCCTACTAAATCTTTTGTTCTTATGCATATTGGAGATTGATAATATATCACTTTATTTTATCTGGCAGTTGAATCGACAGAGCCTTTCTAGTAGAAACACTAAAATAGTCAGATAAAAGTTAAATGTTTAAGCTTAAGTATAATTATAATTATGTTGTGCGAAATGTTTAAGCATTTTTGTTGTTTTTTTTTTTGTGTTTTGCCTTCTCTTTAGTTTGTGTCTGTGTGTGTGTGTTAATGAACATTTTGTCATTTAAAAGTTAATTTACAGCAAATGAAGTTCATTAGCAGAAGCCGGCACAGAGAGAATATGAGAAGCTTGAATTTAGGGGAGTGGGAGGGGGAGGGTAAGAGAGGCTAAAAATGGGAATGGGGAATTGGGAATGACTAAAGAGGCCAAGTTAGAGTTGTATTTAACGGCGTTTCGTGACACGATTACGTTGCGCTGACGTAAGCATAATAACCCTCCTCTCGGTATCTCTTTCTCTGTCGCATTCTCTGATATATATGGAAAACCTGTGACACATTATACATAAACCCATATATATGTATGTATGTACGTAGACTACTGCAATGTCACCTGGTTTAGGTAACAGCAGAAGACTTTTGTTTTCCATTTTTTTTTATTTCGGTTACTTTCGTTGAACCGGTTTTTTTTCTAAAAAAAAATAAAAAATAAAAAAAAAACAAAACTCCTATTTTATATGCTAAGCACGCAGTTTTTCCACTACCCTACATACCTTAGCCACTATTTATCTACTTTTATCTCTCTCTCTCTCTCTCTTTCTCTCTAATATTTATGTATGTACGTGTATATATGTATGTATCTCGATCGGTATGATAATGCCATAGTGCAGCAGCAGCTTTTGTGTGGCTGCGACCTCGACAACAATGGCAGCATTACATCAACATCAACATCAACATAAACATCAATGGCAACAAAATGTACCACCGCTGATTGGACGTGAGTCAACAACAACATTTGAAAACATGTTAATCAACATTGTGGGTGAGAAGCTCACCTTCCCGTCTCTCCCTATTTTTTTTATTCCACTCTTCATTTATAGTCAAAGGAAATCAATTTTGTACAACAAAAATTCATAATGACAAGTGATAGGAGAAGTATAGGCAAATAGTTGCTTACCTTTCCTTTTTTTATGATTTTTTTTTGTCTTTATTTAAACATTTAAAATCAACAACCGACAAATTTCACAAAAACAAAGTGTTCTAACAATATTTTAGCAATTTCAATTAACATTTTTCATATTTTTAAAGAAAATTTTTACTAAAATGAATTTTAAAATAGAAAATACACTTAAAATTTGGGAAAAAAATATAATGTAATAGTTAATAGTTATTTAGATTTAATTTGCTATTAATAATTCATTTTTATAATTGATATATTATTCATATTTTTATTGTTTAACAATCTAGAAATTTAAGTCTCTTTCTTTGATATGATTTGCGCTTATAATTCCCAACTGGTTGGAGCATAAATGAATTTTTTATGGATTTGAATTAAGTTCATCAAAAGTCACAAAAAAAATTAAAAATTTATTTTTTAATTTATTAATATATGTATGTATGTATGTACTTAGATTACAAATTGTTAATGAAATTTTGATATACTTTAAATCATTTTAAAACTCCAATCTAAAGTAAGACACAGTGCGAATTTTCAACAAACACAACACATAATACTGATTCTTCTTTATATTGAAAGTGAAACTTAGCGGAGATTTTTGAATAATTACTGAACAAGTGCATCATATTTTTACTTTTTTCTAAACGTTTTTCCATACTTATTTTAAGAATTTTACATTGTCTTGCTTAAAGTTTAAATCTTTGTTAACCATAAATCATAATAATTAGCGATAATAAGATTCTTCGCATTATTTTACCTGGTCTATTAAATTCAAAAGTGAGAAGAAAAGAAGTGCACTTAAATGCATATATTTTATATTAATCATTTGAAATGATACTTTTAGCTTAATGACACTTTTGTCGCCTGGCCAAAAAAAGAGTCAAACGGTGTCATTGCGGTTGAGATTGTGTTTCGCCTGGTCTGCCCCGCCCGCACATTGCTGTTGCTGTTGTTGTTGTGAGTCAATTGAAATTTGTAACACGTACAACAAAAATTTGACTCTATGCCTTGTTGTGTGTCTCTCTGTTTCGTGTCTATGTCTATGTCTGAGTCGAGTTTAGTTAAGAGTCAAGAGTTAAGTTTGAATGTAATAAATTTTTATGTAGAAATTTGCAATGCGAACGACCGTAAAAGCATGTCGCAGGACGCAGGGCGGGGCGGGGCGTGCGTGGCAGGGCGACCACAAACAAACAAACAGAGATAAAAACAGATATGAGCAATGAAACGAACAAAGACAGCATAAACATCAAATGCTAAATAAATTGTATAATCAGCACTGTGACACATATCCGTTAAATAGACAGGGGTTTGAGGGATAGAGGGGAGATGGTAGTAAGGGCGAGGAGGAGGAGGGGGCGGTCTGCTTTGCCCAATTGGTGGACGTCGCGGGGGCATGTCTTGAACTATCGCATAGTCAAGCCGGACAAGACATTGGGAAAAAAAAAGAAACAAAAGAAAACTTGTATGAGTGTTCATAGTACGAATATATTGGGTTTTTTTTTTATATTTATTTATTTTTGTTGTTGTGCTGCTTCTTTTACCCAAGGCGTGGTCGCTACGACTGATTGCAACTACATTCATTTATTTATGTACGTGCATATGTCTGTATGTATGTTTATGTGATATATGAGACGACTTCCATTAGTCACAAGGATAAATTACAAAAGTGTGACTCATTGCGGGTCACTTACTAATCACTAAGCGTAGTGAAAAGTGATAGTTTTAGTTAGTTTGGGGTTTGCTAATTAGCAACATTTTCAATTTACATTGAGAGAAATTCTCATGTGTATGTGTATTTAAATCAAGTCATTATCATAACGTTATTTAAATGTTTGTAACGCAGACAAATAGAGCTCCTAGGATAAATCTTAGTATTTAAGCTTTTAGGTAAAAGTTAGCTGAAGTTCGTAAATTGTTTAATGCTGTATGCTAAATTGATAAAAAAAAATTTGTTGGTATCTCTAACATATTTATTATGCTGGCTCTTTTTTGTACATTTTTAACAACTTTTAAAGTTACTTATTTTAGGTATGTATTTGTGATTTAGCTTTCGTCAACATACACAAAGAATTTATAAATTTAAAAAGAATCCCCAATTTCATTCGTCATTAGAAAATAAATAAATATTAATACATATTACTCCATCTTTTTTAATCATATCCAGGGATCGAGAGGTAGATATCTTATATTGTTCTTGGAGTTAAATATTTTGCCCTTCAAAGATTGACAGCCTCAAAAACAGGAATTAAGACCAAAAAACAAATTGCTGATATCCCTCCAAGGCCTAAGAAAGTTTAGGATAGATTGTAAATAAAAAACTATACAAAAAAAAAAATAATAATAATATCTAAAGTTCTTTTTCAAAAATAAAACTTTGAAATGGACCATTTTCAATTACTAAGCTTTAAATTTGGTTCAAAACTATGTTTAACGAATAAGTACAAAAATTATAAGTGCCAGAAAGAAATGGGAACAAAGGAAGGACAGAGAAAAAAAAAATTTTTAACATCGGGGTCTCCAAAAAACAATTTCATTAGACCAGCAATACTACTATGAAATATATTTTGGTATAATAGCTGAGAAGTCCTTAAGGAAGAGTTTCCCAATGTGTGGTAACTAATTATTTTCAGGTTCATTAACTTGTTGCTCAGTTATTGACTTGCAGGTGAACTAGTTCATTTCAGATTTATTCACTTGTTGCTGAAGCTAAAGGTTCTGCAGAATTTAATCATTTAATAACCAATGAAGCGTTTGCTTCTTTTTTTCTTTGTTGTCCTCCCCTCTTAAAATAAAAAAACAAACACTTTAACAAATAATTGGGAAGGGACGTGATGACCAGTTATTTCCAGTTCATTTGGCAGACGTTGTGCTGTGCTGTATGTGCTCTCCGTGTATGTGTGTGTGTGTTGTTGTTGTTGTTGTTTTTTCTATTGTGTAGGTGGTGTTAATGAGCATTTAGTTATGGTTGATTCAGCAATTAAACGAGAGAGAAATAAATAAATGATCAAAGTTACATCAAGTGAGGAGAAAGCACGCGACCAAAAAAAAAACCACGTTGTGTGAAAGCTGCCAATGTTGCACTTCATTATGACAAATTTACAGTTAATCAGCGACAAAAAAAAATACACACACACACACACACGACGAGGCGGGGCCGTTACACTCGAGCAAATATTGGAAATGAGGCATTAAATCATTCAAGTCTCTGTTTACCATAATGTCCCCCATCAGCACCTCCCCCTGCTTCACCTCCTCCACCCGCCCACTCTTACCCCATCTCACTCACTCACCCATATATGCATGTTAAGTAAAGTGAAAACTCAAAAATGGCAAAAATTGATAATAATAATAATAAATATAAAAAAAAAAACAAAACACAGAGACACACACAAATAAACGTTGTCATCTCTCTCTTGGGGTAAACGAAAAAGGTAACTGGCCAGCAAAGTTCAAGAAACTCTGCACGCAAAACAAATACAAAACACAAAACGAACACACAAAAATATATATAACGACAAAACGAGAAAACAACAAAAAAAAAAAAAAAAAAAAAACCAAACGTCAAGTAAACTTTTTGCATAAGGACACAAATGACAAGTGGCAACATTGCAGCAGCAAGGTGAGGCAAAAAGAAGTGGAAGCAAGCCGGCCTATGCAGCTGCAACTTATCGCATTGCTAGCAACGCAATAAACGCATTAAAAACACTTTCACTAACTTACCAAGCGCCACCAGTGAGAGGGAGAAAGAGATGACATAGTTTTAACTATACGTCGGGGTTACCATAAACTTTAAAACGCAATATTTTAACTAATCGTTTTGTGATACTTCACACACCCAATGTAAATTGTTAAATTTCTTTATGAAAAATACATCGGGGTCACCAAAAACGTTTTCTTTAATCTTAAAATCTTGACTTATTATTGTTGATTTTTTTTGTTAAATAAACACAATAATTATAATAGTCACTTCCAACAAAAAATAGTGGAAACAAAACCAATAACTTAAAATCGTCCTTTATTAGCAAAGTTAAGGGGAAATGATATTTCCAAAATAAAGAAGAATATTTTATAAATGTTCACATATGTAGATCAGCGTTGCGTTAAGAGTTAAGCTTACAATTTAAATAAGCCCACACACGTCGGGGTCACCAAAAACATTTTACTTCAGTTATAAATTTAAAATTTTAACAAAATGGCCACAAAGGCCATGTAATGCATTTAAGGGTTAAGCTTAATATTTCACAAAGCCCCCATACGTCGGGGTCACCAAAAGCCTTTTACTTCACTTATATTCAACAAAACGCTTTAAATAAACTCCACCATAAAGCCCATGTGAATTCTTCAAATTCTTAATGTCTCACGACACTTCATCACGATGAATGATGAATAAATTCCACGATCAATCACATGGAAAATGATATCATCGTAGAGGAGTACAGTGCGTTTCGCCGTTTTGAGTGACAATATATATCTATGTATATGGAAAAATCTTTTGCAAGTGCATTACAAATAAAAATAAAAACAAACAAATGAAAATGAAAATAAGAAAATTGTGGATTGCAGACAGAGAGAGGGAAAAGAAATGCGGGAAACGTTGAGGGCGCTTTTATGGAAATGTAAAGTATGTTTAAGTGCATAAGTAGCTTGGCGTGTATGTGTGGTGTGTGTATGTGTGTGTGTGTGTGTCTTCGTCCTCGGAATTCTCCACCACCACCTTAAGGCACTTAAAATGCACTTGAATGCACAATGATGATGATAAAAGCCAAGCTGCTGCAGATATGTGAATGGGAACAGCAACAGCAGCAACAACAACAAAAACAAAAACAACAGCAAGCAGCCAGTTTGAAAGGGCAGATGGAGGCAGCGAAACTGGGGAAAGACCTAATAAACGCAGGCAAATGAATTATGTGCCTGCACACACAACAAAACATGCAACACAAACAACAACAACAACAAAGACAGTCCCGATAAACCATAAAAATACTGTATATATACATATGTATGTATATGATTCCTCACCAGCACTTTGGCTTCATCTACACCAACCCACACTACACACTACTTACTTCATCGTTTGTCTGCCACTCACAAAAAAAAAAAAAAAAACAACAAAAACAAAAATGTGCGGCTTTGCAGCAATTAACACTGACACTCCCACGTAAAAATAACCAAAAAAAAAAAAACAAAAAAACCGAAACATAAACCAAAGACAACAAAAACCTCTCACTTATGTGGGTGTATATATGTATGTAGGTACTTATAACTGCAAAAGTGTGGCAACTCTGTTTTAGATATAGTCTTAGTTTTTCTAATCCCTTTCCTTATTCATACCCTGTAGGCGCAAAACAAACAATATTATTTACAGTAGACCCTCGGTTAATGAACACAATTCATTTCAGGTTAAAAAGTAATACACTTTAACCTGAAAGATTTCAATTTGTAATGTTATTAAAAGGAAACAACATAAAATGCATCAAAATTTCAAAAGTATCATATTTTTTAAGGATTTGGACGAAAGGAAACTTCTAAAAGGTAAAAAGCGAAGCGTTTGGAAGTGAAAACTGTTTTTTTTAATGGGTAAACACATTAATGCACCGATTAGCTCTATAATATTTGTATATTCAGGATTTGTCCTGCAATTAAGATTAACACATTTTTCATTGGTCGTTAACCAAACGTTTTTTCCCAAAAAATTTCTGTTCGTTATGCGAAATGTTGGTTATACGAGGGTCTACTGTACATTATATAGCATTGTGTGCATATCTCATTAAGGAGTTCAACATACATACATACATATATATGAGTTGAAAAATTTGTGTAAGATTGGTTTTGATATATGTATGTACATATGTACATATGTCTGATTTATTTCTCAACTTAGGAACCTTTTAACTAAATTGTAATTGAATACGTAAAAAAACTTTTAAAAAATGTTGGGTTTTTAGCGATAACGTGGAATACGAACATATAACCTTGTCAGATGTTTGTAACGCAGAAGTTTACTGAAGTCTATAAAGCCTTTCGATAATGGTCTAAGTCAATTGCAGGTACATACATACATATATGGCTTGTCTTACTAACTCATTTGATGACACTTTCTATCTCTTATAATGATGAATTGCATGTGCATCGTTTAGCTAAAGCTTGTAGGACACTTTCATAAAATAAAAGTGTTGACTGTTAATAGAATTTACAGAATTTACTCTTCGATTAGCGTATATACATACATTCCTATGTATATATGAATAAATTGTATGCGGAACTTGCTGGCACTTGGTCGCTTAGTCATTTTCTTTCGTCATCGTAGTCGTCAGTTCAGTGTTAAATCGACATCGACATTCAGTGAGATGGCTGATTAAAAGCAATAACAATGCAAACAGAAAGCAGCTTTTCAAGTGTCAATCAGTGCAATAATAAGTGGAGAGATCACAAAAGTTCGCCCACACTTTACTCAATCTGATTTCGCCCACAGAATCACATCACTTTATCCCATCCCATACATCCATCCAACCATCCATCGGGCATTGTGCTATATGCACTATATGTTTATCCTTATTCTTTTCTTCTCGCTTTTTTCTTTTCATTTTTTTTGGATTTGGATTTTATCGTTTCGTTTGCCCAAGCATTTTCATTTGCTATGCCCCATATACTAAACAATGCCCCCGCATTGTTAAACCATCAACACATAAGGAGAAATTGGAGGAGCGGAGGAGCGCAGTTGCTGCACCAGAGCTAAAGCTAAAGCTAAAGCATAAACACAATTGGAATCAAGCGAATTTGATTTTTATGATCTGGCAGCAAAAAACTCAAAGTGTTTTTCCCCCCTTCATATTTCCTATTTGCCCTAACAAAACAGCGAGGAGGGAACACGTCTCTTGGTAACTTTGCCCAGATGTTTTCAGCCAGCCAGGCACTTGAGATCAAGGGCATGAGTTCTTAAGAATTTTTTTTTAAAAACAAGGATATTTCAAGTGCAAATCGAGTTTAAAATGTTGGTTTTTTTTTTTTTTTTTGCAAGTGTATAAATCGTTTCAAGCAGTTGGCTTTCATTTTATTAGTTAAAGAATTGTTAAAGTAAAACCCAAAACCAAAAACCTTTTAAAAATGAACAAATTTAAGTTAATATGCTGGTTGGCTGGCCACCTGAATGCATGACAAGAAAGAAAGAAAAACAAAAACAAAGCACACACACACACACACAGAACAATTGCAAAACTATTCAAATTGAACTGAAATTGCCCGTTGTGGCCGCTGCCCCCTTGAACCGAGTACAAAACTCAACTAGTAAATAATTCGCAGTTGTTTTTTGAGTTCACAGTGGTCTAGAAATTAAACAACATATTTTTGAGTGTTCTCATTATTCATAACGGTAAAACTTTAGTTATTTGTTAACTCATTTCAAAATGTTATCGTGAGTAAATTGGTTTTATTTTATTTTATTCAGTTAATTGATTTCGATTACCCTACACAAGTTTAATGTTTTGAACTTGCTTTTCAACAGATAGTGAGATATATATATGTATTTGTATACATATATACATATGTATATATAGTTATAAGTTAAAAGATTTGGCATTTGAAATTGAAATTACTTAGTTTGCTTTTGAAATCGGAAAACTTTTTAAAAAGAAAATAAATCAAAATCATATTTTTTTATTCAAAATCGATTTCACAATGAAAATTTTGCGTTTAAAAACGAGTTCAGACCTCTATATATTATGTATTTATTAATTTTATCAAAGAAACTTTATTTTTTTAAAAACATTCTGTAACATCTCAATATTCGTACGCAAAATGTTTCCTAAAATAGCGAAACGATATCGCGTATATATAAAACCAAGAAATATTTGCTAGTGAATTGATTCTAAAAATATGCACTTATAAAATTTTAAGTAGATAATACGATGCAATTTTGTTCAAGGATTAAGCGGGATTTTCAATTCGTGCCTACTTCAAAATTTATTAATTTAGAATACTCTTCAAAGCTATAAAAAAATATTGGGAATACAAAATTTAAAAATTTTTTCAGGCTTCAAACTATTTCAAGCCAGACCTAGTCGGTAGTGGGACACTGTGCCAAGAATCTGTTTGCTAGAAAGATGTAGTTCTCCCCCTTCCCTCATTTTTCTCCCCTTCAAGCTAGAACTTGGCTTAGCTGCTGCTGATGGTGATGGTGAGACTGTGACTGTGACGCTGATGACGACGACGGCGACGTAGTTTTTCACGCTCTCCACCAAGTGGCTTGACTTTTTTTGCATCTGTGTTTGTAGCATCTATATCTGTGTGTCTGTGTGTATGTGTGTCTCTCCCTGTCTGTCTATGTGTGTGTTTGTGTGTGTGTTTGGTTTGTGTTTTATTTTAAGCAGAAACTGGTTTTTCTTTACTCCAACCTCCACCTTCTTCTCCATCATCATCATCATTATGATCATCATCATTATCATTAACTTGGCAGTCTTTTACGTGCCGTTTTTTTTGTGTTTGTCATACATTTTTTTTGTTGTTGGAACTTATTCAAATATGATTTTCGCGAAATTCAGTTGAAATTTATCATTTAAGTGAAAGACGATGGGTTTTTTTTTCTGTGTTTGTAAATGATGGAAAAGGGTTGGGTGGGGGGAGACTGTTAAGCTTAGTCATACATTTGTTATGCATATATGTAGACAGGGTTTGGCCAAAATCTACAATTTTAATCTAGACACCCTGTACACACAAACACACACATACAAAAGGGCAGCGGCATTGAACTTGAGCTAAGAGAAAATGCGCCTGCGCGTAGCTCCCCTCGCCCTATCCACCCAAAGCAGCCCCCAAAATAAGCCAGCGGCATGGTGACAAACAAATGCTTGTCATACTTGAGAGGGGTGAGCGGGGGTAGGGCGTGTGCTGCAGTTTTTTAGAAAGGGGTTTTTTGGTGGGCTAAATTGTGTCATTAAAATTGTTCAAGAAAATCACAACTTTCTTCTCATTTCTCCCCCACTAGAGAAGTCTGGCTGGTTTATTTCTCCCCCCAGACACTTCCTTTCTCCTTCTCGCTCTCTCTCTCACTGTGTCTAACTGTCTGTTGTCTGCTTGTAAGGACAAACAAACATACTCACACACACGCAAAGAAGCAAAATGTGAGTGCGTGTGTGTGTGTCCTCTCTTCCTGGGGGGTTGATTTTGCAAGGCCAACGTTGCAGCCGCTGTCGCCGACAACGCGTCGCAGTCGCTGCTGACGACGCCCACATGCACTGGTTAACGGGTCCCAGCTTCTTCTTCCTCTTCTTTTACTCTGCTACTTCATTATCATCTTCATCTCTTTTTGCTTGATTTTTTTTCTGTCTTATTTTTTATGACTCATGCAATAGGCATTTTGTTTTTGCCTTTTTGTTGTTTTGTTTATTTCTGTTAAATATTTAATTCGAATTCTTGTTCTTCTACTTACCTCTGTGAATTTCTCTTTAATCTCGGCCTTTTCATCAATGGATAAAGTTTTTGTAAATTTATTTAGTGTGGCCATTTTGTTGTAGTTGTTGTTGTTGTTATTGTTGTTGCCGCTTTCTTAATATTTAAACAAATGATTCGTTTAATAAATTAAAAAACTTTTGTCGCCTGTCGGCGTTTTCCTTTTGTTTCTTATCTTCTCTTTCTTATTGTTTGCCGCGCGCACTTCTTTCCTTTGTGTGTGTGTGTGACACTTTCTTTTTACTATTATTATTTATTTATTATTCGTTTAATTGCTATTTAAATTATTGAAACTTGTTGTTATTATTATTCTTCTTAGCCCGACACACACACCAACAACAATGCAACTATTATTATTCCTGTTGTTGTTGTTGTTATTATCGCATGCACTTTAAAAAACACAAAAAAAAAAATTATCCAAAAAATACCAATCGATCAATTGATTTTTATTGCAATTCTTTATTATGCTATTTGCAAAATATTATTAACAATATTTGTTTATTGATTTGGTGGGATTTTATTATTTTTCGAACGGAGCGTACACACACAACCGCTTACTTTGAAAACAAAAACAATAGTGCTCTCTCTTTCTCGCAAACTAGTGCTGGGAAAAACATCTATCTAATATCGATACATCGATGTTTTCATTGATATCGAAAATATCGATGTTGCTAACTTCGATAATCGATATATCGCCGTCACTAGACCATTATTTTCCCATCACTTGAAATAAAAGCGCGGGATACAGCTGTAAGGTAAGTTTCAAATTCATGTTAACAATATAATTAAAATACTAACGTAACCCACTTTCCATTTAGGATTTTGGTGTTGGCAGTGTTGTGGAAATGGAGAAGTTTTTAAAGGGCAGGGACAATAGCGAAGGTAAATATTATTCTACTGCTTGTGGCAGCCACACAAGTAAGTTGCAGCTAGTTGCATCTTTTTTTTTGTCATGAAATCATCGTTTTTAAGTAATTTAACGATATGACACTTGTGTTAACTATGATTTAAATAAGAAATTTATCTTTTTTTTTTTGATACGAACTTTTTTTTTGGAATTTTTAGGAGTTAAAATATTTCGATACAAAAATCGATACATCGATCTGGGACCCATACAAAATATCGATATATGTAAATATCGATCTTTTCCCAGCACTACGCGAACTAGAGCTGGAAAAAACATCGATGGTACAATCGGTCATATCGATACCAACTCCCCGTAAAATATTCGCCAGTGTTGCACAATTTCTTTGACTTTGTTGTTTGCCGTTTTTGTGTGTTGCTTAGCCTGGTCACACTAGTCGCCTGTGAAAATTCATCGAAAAAACTTTAAAATTATTTCTATCGCATTTTTTTGTTGTTTCATTTCCTTCGCCCTGACTCGGAGGCGGTCTTTGGAGCTGCAATTGAAAGATTAATGATGAGCTTGTGGCTATTTCTGCTATTGCCATTGAGTATAAACGCTGCGGCACTAAAGGCGGATGTCGTTTATTTGGTGCCGGGGACAACAATTGATATAACCGACAATGCGTATGGAGCGAATACGTTGAGAACCTATTGCTATCAGGGCAAACGCTACTCACTGTTGAGTCTATTTGAAACTCTGGAATTCCAACTATCCATAGCGAATGATGATTACACCGAGTATGGGGGACGTACCCCAGAGGAGGTGATGGAGCATTATATGGAGAAGCGATCGCTCTTTAGTATCACCCTGTTCTCCCAGAAGCGTCAGCGTGTCCAGTTATCGCCATTTGAGCCGCAGTGCCTGGGCATTGCCTCGCGGCAGCCATATAATGTGAATCTTTTGCACTATCAGGTGGATATATGGCGGATTGTGCAAATACTTTTGGGCATATTGATATTCTGGAGCAGTCCACGCTTGGCCAAGAATTCGATTTTCTATTATCTGGCCGGCATTGCCCTGGGCATTTGTGCATCCATATTGGTGACCATAGCCCTATTTGCTAAGCTCTTTCCTCGTCGCCCCATGATGTATGGCATTGTGATTGGTGGCTGGACCATTGGCTTATATATAATTAAACAATTGATGGATAATTTGAGAGTTATCCTGCTGGTGTATCGTGTGTATGTGCTCTGGTATTTGGTTGTGACCGGCATCATATCGTTTCTCTTCTGCTATCGCATTGGTCCGCCACGTAATCCTCGGTCACAGAACATCATTAAATGGGTACTTCAGGCAATTGGCGGTGCCTTGGTCTATTTTGCAAGTTGGCATACAAATGCCGCCATTCTCATTATGGTCATGATATTTGTGGCACATTATTTTCCACAATCCTTATTGAACTACGGCCGCAGTTTCTATCGTCGGCGTTTTCCGCGTCAACGACGATTGCTTACCAAGGAGGAATACTATCAGCAGACGGTAAACGAAACGGCCAAATCGCTGGCCGAGCTTCGGGAATATGTTAATAGTCCCAATTGTCGCCAATGGAATATAATGAGCGCATTGCGTAATCCCATGCGTTTTGCCACATTTGCCAATGGTGAGCCGCATTTGTTTGATGAGGAAATCGAGGATTATTCCCGTACCATTGAGGAAACGATGCGAGAGGAGGGCGCCGAGGAGTCGGAAACTGAAGACTATCTACAATGTAATATGTATTATCGTCCATTGGCCAATCGTCGTTCAACTGGTATGGATAATACATCAAGACGCTATCAGGATGTAATGATGCATCACAATAATAGCGGCTACAACAACAATAATAATAGTCAACGACAACAACAACAACAACAACAGCGTCTTCCTCCTCCACAGGATAATAGCGACAGTGACGACGATGATGTGTATTTGGAGCAGGACGACGAACAAGATGAGAACTAAAGACAAATTTAATTTAATAACCAAAAGACTCATCATTTACACACACACACACACACAGACTAGGCTTAAAATACCCAGAACAAATATTTGTCTTTCTGTTGAAGCTCTCGAAAGGATAATGTTTATGTCCAAATCGAAATAGTTTTTTTTTGTTTATCGTTTCAAGTTTTGTCCCACAAATTTTTCTTCTATTCCCTTTCTAATGCATTCAATTTGTATATATATATATATAATCTGGCAAAGACTGAAATTCAGCTTGAAATATTTTTAAAAATTTCTATTTAAATAAATGCTGAAAAATGTCAGAATATATATGTATGTATATAGGTATATATAAGACATTGAAAACTTTGGCTTCATTTCTTTTTTGTTTTTTATTTTTCATTTATAATTTTTTTTTTATAATAACTATAATTTATTGTCTCTTTTTTTTTGTGGGATGGATTAAAAAAAAATTTCATCTTATATGATGGTTTGATGTTTGTAAAATAAAATAAAATTCAAATATAAAATTATATGCTAAGTATTTAAAAGTTTCAATACCCTATATACTTAAGATCTCTTTGACAATTTTTTTTTATCGTTTACCTTTCTATTACTATGAAAGCCAAATCTTAATCTTAGAAATCTTAAGAAATATTATAATAACTCGCATTTTAGTTTAAGAATGATTTGCTTGAAGGAAAAAAGAAAAATAAGCATTTTATGCAAAAGTCAAATTTTCAATTTTAATGCCATAGAATTTTAAGTGAAAATCATAATGAAACTCGACCACCTAAAACCAAATACATATATACTTTGATTCCTATAATGAATCGGGTTTTTCTTGAACTTTAAAAGACAATTAAAATGGATAATACTTAGATAAATATTGTAGAACATACGTACTTACATATATATTATATATTTGATGTGCTTAGCATAGAAATGCCAATTTTATAAATGACATTATGTGAAATAGATTATAAGTTTTGATATATAAATATTGCTGGTCAGTAGATTAGATCCAAATTGCTCAAATTTAATCATTTATTTCAGTAACTACTTTTTATACTTTTACTAATTGAGCTTCAGTTTCATTTAATATAGAAATTTTATAGTATCCCTCGTATATCAGAATTTGTCAAGCTTTAATGAGTATATTTCTTTAATTTTGCATATAAATGTAAATAAAGCACAAAAATAATTGTATAATTTAACCATATTGAAAAAAAGAAAATGCCAAAAAAAATCGAATCTACTGACCAGCAATGTACTGAAAAAAAGTATATAAATATATTCCTTTTCTTAATCAATGTATTAGAATTTTAAGCGAAAACACAAACTAAATATTTATATACATATATAGATTTTATTGCTATACTATTCAACTTTTTGGAGAAATAAAAAAATATCTGATGTCTTCTCAAGGAACACACTGAATGGGTTGCCATTGGCAGGCATTTGATGGTGGACCTGGTAACATTTTGATAAGACGTCGCTCGTTATCATGCATTTTATCCGAGCATAGGGATAAGTCCCGTTGTTTCAACATCAAATAGTTGTGATCGAGAATGCTAATGGTCCAATAACTGGACGATGAACTGGGTTGACCAGTGCGTAGGGCAGCCAAACGATTATCCTGACTGGGATCAATAAAGAAATACCATTTAAAGAGTTCGCCGCGCAATGAGAAAACTGAATTGCCATCATAATGACCATTCTCCCGATCTTGGGCAAAGACTCGTATATTTCCAGCTGAATCGGTAAAATTTTTCTCATGCCATGTAAAGACCTGACGTCCATTTAAGCCATAATTGAAATCATCAGAAATTGTTGTATACACATATTCCAGATGCAATCGATTGATAAGACAGAAACCTTTTATATGAAAGAGATTGGCCAGAACAGGTGGCAAATTATTTTGCACTGCCTGGACACGTCGTTGGAGCGAGGCATCGATGTTCTGGTACATATGATTCATTTGGATTTTGCCCAAAACAAGGGCCAACTTGAACAGGTAGGCATCATTGTCGTCGCCAAGATGACGATAATGCCAATAGAGTGCCAACTGGGACTCGATCATTATGCGATAGCTAACCTCATCTTTAGCCACATGCAGTTCCTCCAGCTGTAGGACCAATTGATTCAGCGGTCGATGGAAATATATGTCGGCGATCATCAGATTGAGTATATCACGTATTAGTTGCGGTTCCACACTGGCTGCCATATCCATGCCATAGGAGTCTAAGGGCTCTTTGGCATTTATCAAGTTGCTCAAATGTTGAGCCATCAAGGTGCGCAAATGACGGCGCACTTCCTGCTGGAGTTCACAAATGGCTCGAGATTGTTGGCCACTGCTGCAGGGCATCTCATTGGCTACGAAGTGGCTCAATTGTTCATAGAGGCTCTTAACCTTATTGGTATCTTTGGCGAAATCATTACGTATGGCACCCCAGAGACTCTGGAAGATTTGCAATTTATCTTCACGATTTGCTGTACGCCGTAAGACCGCTTGATAGCCATCGAGATCGGTGCTCAGTTCATCAGGCAGGACATACGAGACTTGTCCTTTATATACAGGTAGCCACCATATGAGCAATAGACACAGCCATAAGTCATACAGATGCATTCTGTTCAATGGTCGCCTGACAACTGATACGAGAGATTCTTATCAAGCGCCATGGGGATTGGCGCATTGGAAAAAGTAGAGGTCAGAGCAGGTCCATCTTAATGCGTTTACGATTGATTGTATTTGCATCATTTTGTAATCCCCTTTTCCTATTCTCGGCCATGGAGACCACTTGAATGCGCTTTTGTAATTGCTCCATTTCCAGGGGCAGTGACGTAGTAGTCCGTGCACTTTGTTGATGTTGTTGTCGTTCTCTCTGCTTACGCCGTGGTTGGGGCACTATAAATCCTCTATAGATCTCCACCAATTGCTCCATGGGCAGTGTCTCAATATTCGGCACAAAAATCATGCGTTCATTTAATTGCTTTATCATTTCAAAACGTTCCATATTAATTAAAGAAATACTGGCACCCGATATTTTAGACGGCTCCCAGTAACAGGTCGCTTAAATGTTAAGTAACAGACAGCATTAACAGGAAATTCTTGAAAATAAAAAATTATGTGCATACTTTTAGGCATAAGTAACAGATGAAATTTGTTTGAAATTTTATTAAAGCGTTTAAAGAATTGGAAAAAAATGTTTAATTTATATGGTAAACTACATCTATAGTCATTAGCATATATATGTACATATAAATTGCGTCTTTCACGGTTAAGAAGTTATGAATACTGTTAAAAAAATATTAACTTTTTTTCTATTTAGAAGAATCCCAGAATTTTAAAAGAATCAACGGGATAAGAAATATAACATTTTTTTTTGACAAATTATAAAACATATTGTAAAAAGAAACAAATAAAACTATATAACCAAGCAGTTTGGAATTCTCAATAGTTCATCTCCTGAAGTTTTGCAAAATTGTTGGAAATAATTAGCCAAAAGCCGATAAAAACACAAATAAATAACACAGGCTGACATTATTTTTGCTGACTTTCATTTGAGAGGTGCTCCTTACTGATTCGGTCCAGATTTTATAAAATCAGGGGATCTGGGTTTGTTTAAAATAAACTCTTTTTTAATAAATTAATAAGAATAATTTTTTTATTTGCAAGAGATTTCAATAATTATTTAAAATTAACAAAACAAAAAAATCTTTGACTCCCTATAGCATACTTCTGGGTTCAAATTTTATTCATTTTAGAACCATATCCAAAGTGTTACTTTTCATGCATCATAACAATGTACATAGTACCTCTTTGATATTTAGTCAATTGCTTTTACATTATACCTAATACCTAATTTATAATATAAAATGAAAAATTACAAATGCGGTTACTTTTAATAATTTCAACACATTTTTTTTGAAAACCTGTTTTGATGGGCAAAAACTAAATACATGCATAGTCGTGACTATTGGAAACCTTTTTAGGGCTTTAAATTTCGTTAAATATAATGGCTATAATTGGTGGTTTATTTTGGCAACACAGTCAATCATTCTGCCTTACTTAATTTGGAGGACTTTATCATACAAACAACTAAAGTAATGAAAGATCAGTTATCATATGTATAGTTTTTGTTCCTTTGGAGAACCTTTAATCTTTAGTCTTTCTCAATTCGAACTGGTCTTTATTTTTTGTGATTTACAAATTTTAGATCATCTGTTTAATAAAGTCATAAGGCGTAATAATACCATTCGATTTGTTTTAAAACAAGTTAAACTTCATTTTCTTTCGACATAACAACAACAAGTCAATTGAAGGGCTTGAAATTCGCAAAAAAAATTTTAGTGATAAAAAAAAAGTCAATAAAATTCAAATGAATTCCATTAGTTTTTTCCTCGCTTTCGGTTTTTTGGTCGTTTTGATAATTTTTAATTGTTTTACATTAAATGGGGAAATTAAAAAAGAGGCGATAAGAAATTTAAATATCAAAATGTCTTCCCGTTTCCTCCTTCCAAACAGAAATGGTAATTAAAAATCAACTAAAATGACCTCATCCCTATATAGACGACATTCATTTATTCTCATTGACTTGATGATGAATGAACATTTTTTTTCTCTCTTGTCCATTGCTCTGCGATTTGATTATGTTGAATGAATTATGATTAGATCGGATCGCCAATATATAGGGGGTATTACGTGGGATCACGTACATATGTATGTAGGAATCACACTTGACATGAAGAAGAAGCAGTTAAAGACAGTCATAAGGAAAGAAGGAGAAGAAACAGTCAAACGGCGGCTCTCAATTTCCTTTTGCCATAATTTTTGGCACTTTATGTGCGCGCAGATAAGGTTCTGGGATTTGGGTTGTTATTTCGAGTTTTTTTTTTTCCTTTTTTTTTTGGCCTGACATTTCAAGTGTTTAGCGTTAAACGTTTCCTTTGGCGCAAAAAGGTAAAGACCGAAGAGTCGACTTTCTGTTGCCCTATGCTCATTTAAATTTTCATAGAGTTTTCTTTAGTTTTATTAAAAACAAACGATAAAGAAGTTCCTCAACTCAATTTAGAATTCTCTTTTTGGGGTATAAAGTAAATATATATAGATCTATTTCTAATGCCTAATATTGTATATACCCCATTGAGTGATAGGGTAACAAGAAGACAAGGGACGAACCGAAAATAACAATTGATATGCATTAGGGTGTTTGTACATTCGTTTTATTATCCTTTTCACGTCGACATTTTGCCACTTCACTTCCATTGACTTTTACTCAAATATCACTTGTGATCCTCGGCCTTTATTTCAATCTCTCTCTCTCTCTCTCTCTCTCTCTCTCCCTCTCTCTTTCTCTCTCTGTGTGTGTGCGCATTTTGTCTTGTCAAAAAAAAAGAAAATAAATACAAAAAAAAAAAACACACGAAATACAAACTCTCTCATCAGTAGGGGGTCGAGAGTTGCTGATTGGAAGATTTTTTTTTTCTCTAAGTGCATTTGCCTTTGCCCTGCACACATCCATACATATGTACATATGTGTGTGTGTGTGTGTCTCCAGATACTTAGTTCAGCCCTTAGGAAATAAATACTTCATTGATTATGTTAATATGTCGAAGAAGATTTCGTCTTGGACTTACCTTATCTTTGACTCGGGTTCTGCTCTGTTTGTTCTTTCCTGCGGTGTTTGTATGATACCCTGTGTGAAAAGACAAAGGGCATATTAGGTTTGTTCAAATTTGATCCTTTTCATATACATACATATAATTCCTTATCGTTATCTACACATATTTTAACGCTTTAATCCTAAATGAAACCTAAAAGTTTTTTAAAACTGGAAATTAATTTCCAAAATTATTTAAAAAGTGATTTAAAAACACAACGATATTTGTCTTAAGGCATATATAAGTCTTTATTTATAGTTACTTGTTTTTTTAAAACTAAAATTTAATATTAAATTTATTTCCACTTTTCCATTAAAATATTATTATTTATAAAAAAAATCTATATATTATAAATCATTAAACATGTCTATCTACTATCATGTCTATTTTGAAATTAAATTTTAAATTTAAGTCTAGTAAATCTTAATACATCTTAAATTTATATTAAAAGGTCAGTGTTAAAATAACAACTTAAAATTCAGTGATAGGTTGTTATTGAAAAGGTATTTTTAAGTTAGTTTTAATTACAAAATTGTTTTTTAACAGAAAATTTTCAAGTTCAACTAACTAAAGGAAAATTTAAACAAAAATTCAAAATATGTAAAAAAATAAAATTTAAATAAATTTTTGATCAATTTTAAATGAACATTTTAAGGTCAGTGTGAAAAAATTTATAAATTTAAGCACATAGAAAGATTTTTTGAAATTACAATTCAGTACACAAGATGTCGCCAGTGTGCGGCTAAAATAAGCTAAATAAGTCTTCTTGGTAGATCGAATTAGCCATTTTTGATCTTAATTTTAAGTTTCGCTCATTTAGTAAAAAAAAATTATTTAAGGACTTTCATTATTAAGCATTGAGAATGTTTTATTTATTTTTTAACACAATTTTATAAGTTTTTTTAATTTCTGAATTTAAAGTCAAAACATTGAACTAAAATTTAAAAAACAAAATTTTTAAGAATTTTGTTTTCATTTTCAACTTAAAATCAACATCATTGAAATCAATCAACTACATAAGTGTTTGGAATTTTTCTATATACCTATATATATTTTTTTTTTAAAGATAGTTTTAAGTCTTTTGTACTTGTTTTCAAGTACACGGTAACTCAAAGTCGACATCAATAATTTTCGTATGACATTTCGTTTCATAATCTTGAGTTGTGTTGACAATTTTCCATTCTATGGCTATGGGGGATTTTCCAGAGACACACATACCCATACACACACACACACACACACACATACAGACAGGGGCAGGGACACATATGTTCACACGATTTTGTGTGTGTGTTTTTTTGTGGGTAATTATATATGTTGATCAGTTTCTCAATCGTTTAAGTCGTTTACATACAAATCTGTTTTATTTTATAGATTCTTATGCATTTTGTTTTTTTAGGTAGTACCTAGTAGGAAAGGTTAGGATTTGATGAGTGGAAAATACCATAATAGAGGAAAGGGAAATTTTCATGGGGTTGCTTGAGTAAAATTTAAGCAATATTTTATTAGATTAGACTTAATTCAAATAGTTAGACTGCCATCAATCAAATATAGTACCAAATCAAATGTGAGTAAACGATTTTAGATTCCTTTTTTTTTTTGTGACTTTGTCTCCTTGGTCTTGAACCCTTGGGCAGGATCAAATCATCTGTGACTCTTTCAAGTGGGTAAGTGGATACTCGTCTAGCACTTTGAGCTGTCATTCGTTTGTAATAAATATCAAGTAGAATGAATGTATACGGAAAGATTTCGACTGATCCGTGAATGCGTTCCTCATGTGCACGGCACGTTTTTGGGAAATGAAGCAATTAAAATATATATACATATATATATATATATATACATATATTCTGTAGCGGTGGGCGTGCCTCATTCTGTTTTTCAAGAATGAAAATTATTGTTAACACATGTTGGGGGATAGAGACTGAGACAATGCGTTGGCATATGGATACCGATTCAGTTACTGAATAGGCTATAACTCTATCTTTACCTTATTCTCATTCCCTCTTGGAATCTCTCTCTCTCTGCCCCTGTTACTCCTCCCTTATGCCTTTTTGTCTGTGTAGTAAAGTTCAATAACATTTTATGCCATAATTTGCTTAAAGGGACTATACAAAATTGAAATTGAAGAGGGACTGGCGCGACTTCCTTCCGCAAAGCAGACTTCCTTCCATTATAATAAAAAAAAAAAAAAAAAAAAAACAAAACAAAACATTCGAGAAAACAAAAAATTAAAAAAAAAACAAGCGAGCGTAGGGAAAAGCTTTCATACGCAGATGAGGATGAGGATGAGGATGAGAATAAAAGCCCAAAGAGCACACAAGATCGGTATGCGTGAGAGACAAAGAGAGAGAGAGAGAGAGAGTCTTCACTCATGTCTCGGAATCTCAATCGGGATCTGTGGCACATAAAACATGTTAATGTTGCAAGCTGCAATTTTTACTTACTTTACCGCAGCCGTCGTCATCCTCCGTTTCTGTCCTCTTCGTCGTTGTCATCGTCTCGCCTTCAATTTGGTCGTCTGCTTTTGCTTTTGATGATGCTTTTGTTATACCCTAACTGACACAGGAGTATCCTGCTTTAGAAGGCATTCACCTTAACTTGAAGAATTTTCCCTAATTAACTTTTATTTTCATTTAAACTTGTACTGCTTGTATTGCTCCATATTCCCAACAATGGATAATATTTCAGTTAATTCTATATTTTTGCTCATCCAATTGGAGTAAATGTATTACTAAAAATCAAAATTATTCAAGGACTTTTATTTATTACTATTTTTCTAAGGCATACTTAGCTTTAGTTGATCGTTTACATTAATCTTTTAGGTATTATCCGGCTCCACGTATAACCTGAGAGTAAGATCATACAATCACAGGATGTAAGGATGTACTTATCTATATAGCTATTACAAGATCCATTAAGTTTTATCATCAGCAAACAATTCCTAAGCAAGTATCATATCCCTAATGCAAAAACTAGTTGAGAATTACAATTTAATGGCAAAGCTGACAACACTTTTCGAATAGTTGAACTTTATGCAAGTCAATTTAAAAATCGAATTCCAAAACCTTAGCCAAATTGTTTAAGAAATGACATTTAAAATAATTTAACAAAAACTTTTAAGGTTAATTACCAAAATGTGTTTCGTTTAATATAATTGAATCTTTTATTAAACTAAAATTACATTTTTTCAAATCCTAAATTCTTTTACCTGACCTCAAACAGAAATTTTCTTTTCCATTTATAGTTCATTCTTATAATCATCCTCAGCTTAACAAAATTAAATATTTAAAATTTTGATTTAGTATTTATATTATTTTAAAACTTTGCATAAATATTTTAAATGGCTTATTACAGCTTTCTATAGTTTTTAATATTTAGTAAACTAAATTATAGAAAATAGACATTAGTTCTAAAAAATGTCAAATGTTTTATTCCTCATCTTAGTCATACGAGATTTCTGGCTAACACTTTCCAGCAATTATCGCTAAAAAATAGACTAATTAAACAGGATAGATCAGATTCAATTATGGCGAACTGCATTAAATACATATGAAGACAATTAATTTTTAAGTTAACTAAACAAAAATGAATTTTTAATGTTTTTTTTTTTAAAGAATGAATTTTTAATGCTTTTTGATTAGTAAAGATCTTAATTCATCATAGGCATCTTGGAGTTAAAAAAAAGGCAGGAACTAAATTACGAGATCCAACAGGAGATGGATAAAAAGGATTTCCCAAGATACCAAGAAAAGAAGGCCTTAATCCAAGAAAGCTAAGTCTAAAGACTTATCTAATAATCTTTTAGCCACATTCAAACTCTCTCTAAAAGATCCTTCGCATATAAACCATGATTTTATAAAGTCAAACTGATCTATAAAGTCGTAAGTTCTTAGTCAAAAATCAAAGTTTTCACATCTTATTTAATTATGTACAAAATAAGTATTAAAGAACTGCATAAATGTATTCAAATTGACATTTGAGATATTCATTCTCATTCAATGAATACAAATATACTACAAATATGTATATGATTGAGTAAGTAACTTGAAATATTCACTAGCTAATTGAAAGCCTTAAGCCTTAAAGTATGCAAAGGTATAAGGGATCTAAACAATTAAATATCTCAATCGATATTAACAAAATTTACCTCTAATAATATGGAAAGTAATTGTAGCCAAGGCGATTTTAGCTAGCCAATTGTTTATACGATTTAGCTTGAGAATATTTTGACTTATAAATATATGAGAGTATATACAATTCGCTGTTAATTACTTAAGTAGGATGGCAAACATTTTGTTTTTTTTTTTTTGCTTTTCTTGTTCGCAACTAACCGGACTCGAAGCTATAGCTTTATATCGTCTCGTTCTTTAAGTAAGTGTGAGTGTGTATGGTGTGTGTGAGTGTTTGTTTGTGTATGTGTGTGCTTACAACATAATTTTAATTTATAGCGTCTGTTCCAGTGGCAAGTACAGTTGGCTTTGAGGTTGCAATAGGCAATCCAAGCAACAGGCGTCTGGTTTCTTCTTTCCGATGATTCAGGAGAATCGTATGGAGGGCAAAGGAGAAGAATGGAAAAGGAGGATGAAAGCGAAGCTCGTATAGAAACAAGAACCAAAACAAAAGCACAAAAATATATACACAGAATACAATGCCCCCTCCGATACTCTAACTCAGTCTCTCTCTCTCTCTTTCTCTGTCTGACTGGCGACCCTACGCCCAGTTGATGGATGATGAGACGCCGTGTCTGGAAACGAGGTTTCCTCTTTTTTTTTTTTTTCTTTTTTATTTTTGTTGTTTCTTATTATTATTTTTATTTGATACCTAGTTGAAAGTTTCTCTGCGTTGTTATTTCTTCTTGTTTAGGTTTTTTTTTTATTTTATTTTTTCTTAGTGTTACACTTCTGTATGTAGAAGGTAGGTAGAACAGCTGTCGCTCTAGTTTTGCTGCCATCGACGACAACGACGAGGCCAGAGAGCAACGTAAATGAAACAAGTTTTCTTTCGGGGGTAATCATGTCCAGGTTTCAGGTCCAAGTCCATGTCAGGGTCCAGGGCATGAGACGTCGATTGCCGTTTATTAGTCGCTTGTTTCGTGCTCAAATTATGATCAGAAATTGGTTACTGGTAATTCAGATTGCCTAGTGTGTATCCTTTGGGCTATATTTGGCCATCCCCCATATGGCGGTGTGCCTTACCCCCAGACTTATTTCTCCATCATTATTAACATCCATAATTCCCTCACCCTGTCCCTCTCACTCTCTTTACCCTATCCCTCTGCCAACATAATCATCAAATACAGTTGCTGAAATTGTAAATGCTCCAAGCTCACGCAATCGCATTGCGTCCCATTGAAGTACCTACACACACACATCTGTTGAATGTATCTGATTGAGATCGATCTGTAATCAAAATTCATAAAAATCTCTTTAAATTTATAAGCAAATATTTACCCAAAACTATTCCCAAATTAATTTACACAAAAAACAAACTTGAAAACAACATGATTAAGTCAAATTAGAAGTTTTCAGGATTTCAGAATTTGCAGGATAATAAAACCTATTTAAGCGGTCCAAGCGGGTTTCAGTTTCAAGCTTGAAAAATATATATATATTTATGTATAAGCAGAAATTAGAAATTAGTAAAAAATAAATTGGAATTTAAAAGACCACTTTTCATTTTTATGAATTGCAAATTGTCAAAAACTTATCGTAAAGATAATGTTTTTTTTTTAAATTTTTCAAACATAAATTTTTTATCAATAGATAAATTTTTTACAGTCTGTGATTTAGCCAAATTCTAAGAAATTTTATAAACTAATATATCAATTTTATCGCAATTAAATATATATTAAAATGGCATTTAACATTTGGATAAAAAAAAAGTTAATTTCGACTCGATTTTTGATGATATAAACATTACGATTTTTTTTGGCGAAAATTAAAAAAAAATAAGTTTTTGAGATTTTAATGCAGATTAAAAGACATTACTCTAACTTGAAAATAAAGACATTAATTTTTAATGGAATATTTGGCTATTCCTTGAAAAGATCAACTAAAAATTAACGTGACTAATATCTAAAAACACATTTAATTTAAAAGCATTGAAATGATGAATTACTTTCGAAAATTTATTAAAATCTGTCTAAGTCATAGAATCCCAAAATTAAAGTTATTTATTGAATTAAAAAAAAAAATTGCAAATTATATTTTGGTATTTAAATAAATGAATAAACAATGAATTAACTCCAATCAAAGATCAAAAACCTTAAAAGGTTTCCTTTAGAACGAGGGCCCCTTAGGATTTGCTTATTCTGTTACATGTCCAATCCGGCCCTGGGTCTAAAATAAGATTCAATTCATATACCATGAAATTTTTAGGCTTGTTCCCGTTTTCAAATCCTTTTCAAACCCCAGTGCAAGCCATTCTGAAATTGAAAAGTAAAATTGAAATCTTTATGGGATAATTTGATACCGTAAAAAGTGAACTATTTCTTTTTCCGACATATTTAATTAAATAAAAAGTAAAACATTTCAATTTCAAGTTTAAGAGATGATCTTCAAAACTAGTCTTAAAATATTAATGTTAAAATCCCAAAAATGAAAAGAAAATAATTGACTTTTATGACATAAAGCGAAAATGTTCAGTTCATCTGTCGATTTGGTAAGTAAATAAGTATGTAATTTAAAAATGGTTTTTAGGCCCTTATCTTTTGCCGTCTGTTTTGTTCGTTTTTGCACCTTTTCGTTCTTTCTTTTTTTTTTGGGAATACCTGAACCTAAAATCCCTCCCCATCTAACCAGCTGTGGCTAATTGAAATTCTGCCTAAACAACTATTTATGCATATTTCACCACGAATGACACGAGTCAAGAGGAACAACGAAATAGATATAGATAGAGAGGAAGAGAGACCGAGGGTGGGTGGTTATGGGTTCAATGGAAACAAAATCCCTCCCCATCCCATACATCACAAGAAAGCAAATCCACTTCAAAGAAAGTAAGAAAAAATACAAGCCATCAATCATAAGGCGCAACTACACAAAAGCCAACTGCAAATATCAGCATAGTGAACTGATCAATCATTGACCAAATAAAATACCTACATACTTGGATATGTATATATCTATGTTTGCATGTATGAAACAAAATATTGAAATTGCTTCATATCATAAATATATAATCTAAATAAATGTTTTTGTTATTTCACATGAGACAAACTTATTTCAATGATATTTATATTTAATATTGCAAAGATTATTATTTACTTAGTTTATGAAACTCAAACAATGATTCCACATAGAACTGGATTCAAGTTGGTTTTAAATTGTGCTTAGAATGGATTAGTAAGTTTTTTGGAAAGTCCTTTGATTGATATTTAAAGGATATTTGAGTGTGAGAATCTCCAAACATTGACGTATTTTTTACTCCAAAGTAGTTACTTGAATATTTTTTCTTCTAAATTTCATGACAAAGTTTAGTCTAAAAAAAATCCATAAATTAGGGATTGCACTTAAAATTTCTTAAAGTGTAGCTCAGCAGAAAATTTGGCCAAAAACTTTGCCCTCCCGCTAAGTACGTTGAATTAGAACAAAACAACATCAAAAAAAAAAAAAGGAAAACAAGGACAAAAATGCGCAATGATCTTTTAGGTAAACTCTTCAATCCATTCATCCATTCATATACCTAAGTAGACGGTTAGATATATAAAAACAATGTTGTGTTGCATATATGTAAGTACCTGGAGAGGAAAATGTCTTGTCTTACTTAAGTTGTCAACGAACTGAAAAGGTGTTACAACCCAATGTGAAAGAAAACAAAACTGCGGTCAGAGGATGAGCCCATCGTCAGCCAAGTGAGAATTGTAATTAGCATTTCATGGAAAGGAGATGGAGACATAGAGGGAGATTGAAAATGAGGATGAGGTTCAGGAGCCTGTTTTCTTCTTTTTTTTTTCCATCTTTATTTTCTGTTTCACCGCAAGGGGCAAGCCCTTAAGTAAAACTGGACTCTTATGGACTGTGAAGTGGAAGGACAAGGTGATACAATATTGTTTCTTTTCTTTGTTTTTCGAAATTTACATGATCTCGAAAGTGTATGACATGTAAAGAAAAAAATCTCAGCTGCTCTGAGTTGAATGTCTGCTTTTCTGAGCATGTGGCAATAGTTTAGACAGTAGTCATAGTCATCCGGTCATTAGCACAATGATCACAACCTCCTTGACCTGCCGCGCCCCCCATTTCAATGTGGATGTGGAGCTCCAAAACTTCTTTCACAAGGGGGCCAAAGTTCAGACTTTCTTTCATCGCGTTGGTAACTATAAAGTACAGATAGATAGGCTGACAGACAAACAGACAAACAGACATACAAATGTGTGTAATTTTGTTTGCGTTGGGCTGTACCTACTAAAAAAAAAAAAAAAAGAATGAAAAAATTATGTGTATGAAATATTTGATTTTAGCGGTGTCGACTTTTGATTACCCTCTATTGTATCCTCTTTCTGTTTATTACCAATCTGATGTCAATTTAAAATATAAGCTTCCTAACAAAAAATTATTAGAAATTTTTAAACAAAAATTAAAGCGGTACACAACTATAACAAAATAAATTCTATGATGAAAAATACCTAAATTATATTTTCTGTAAAAGAATGTAAAAATTAATGCACAAAATAATAACTAAGTTAATGTTTTAGATAATGAATAATGTAATGTCTAATAAAATTTAAATTGTTATAAAATATATATCATTATAGGTATGTATATTGCATTGAATAATGCTAATAAAATAACATATATAATATGTTATAATAATATATATAATATGATGTTTAATGTAATGAATATTGTAATATATTTTAATAATTTATTGAGTTGATGGAATGTACTCTAGTGCTCTTATATTTATTAAGTTTAATATTTAGAATTAAGTCTTTAATATTACAGCTAAATAAAATAATAAATAAAATTAAGTAAGATATACTATAAAATGTAATGCATTTACGATAAATAAAAATAAATAATAAATATATTTAGTATTACAGCCAACTTTATAAAATACTAAATAAAATGAAGTAGATAAAATAAAAAATATGCTATAAAAAAATTTAAAACATAATACAATGAATAAAATAATATATTAAATATTTAATATAATATATGTATAACATATGTATAACATATGTATAACATATGAAATAATATGATCATGTAGAACATGTTTAATAAGATGTATAATGTAATCATCAAATGAATGTAATGATAATTTGGAATTTTTTTTTTCAGAAATCACCTTGGTGAGTTCCTTTTGAATCCTCTTCTTGATCGATTGATTTTTGATAATTGATTTTTATACTTGATTAAAAAAAGGACACCAAAATAACTTTTTCATATGCTTTTAATGTGATTGACATAAAATACAATAATAAATATGACTCTAAAAAGATTCGAATCTGATTAAAAGAAGGGATCATCAGATGCCATAGACTAGGATATTATTTTCTCCCTATAACGTGTTTCATTTATGATCAGAAATTGAGCTTATTAACTACCTCATTCGAAAAAAAGATTTAAATATATTCAGAATTTGTATTAATTGCTTGGTGAAATGAAATGAATTATGTTTAATAAAAAATGTATAAATATTTATTTAATTGTAATTGAAAATAATTCAGGAAAAAATTCATAATATGTTGGCTAAGGAGTAAAGAAATAAAGTGATTCTATAAAACAAAGAATATATGAATCAAACATATTGTTTTATCATATGTATATGGTAAAAATATAATCTCATACACAAATAACAAAATCATCATCATTTAACCATCAACATTAAATTAATAAATACCTATATATGTATTAATATCAATAAATGATTTCAATGCCTTTTCATATTATCTTTTCCTTTTAATATTCTTGCTTAAAATTTAATGATGATTAATTTCAGAATTCTATAACACTTTGCCTCATATTTTCTTCTGCCAATAAAGTGTCTCTAATATACCCTTTGAAATCAAGAGGTGCCCATCCTATATAGAGGGTATGAAATGAAAAAGCATTTATAGAATTGTATCTGCTTTTTTTTTTTTGCTTTTTTTTTGATGATGAGCAACAAACAGCTGACGAGAACATACACATCTCATCATTTTTTCGTCTTCTTCCTCTTCTGCTAGTGATAATGATGATTAAATTTACCGTGCGACAGAAAATAAAAAAAAAAATAAAGTGTCGCCAACAAAATGTCAATGAACCCCCCCAAAAAAAAAACTAAAAAAATCAGAAAGAAATGCCGCATATTATTGAAATATTGAAAGCCAACAAGCCAAAGCAGAGCACACACACACACCACACACACACACACACATACACGGCCCCAAACTTACTTACGAGTACCTCATGTTGTGTCTTTTATCACCAGGCGCCCAAGTTTTTTTTTTTTTCGGTGATTTTTAAACATTTCTCTGCTATTTCTATACTTACTTGCTTGTTGCTTGCTGTTGCCTCTTTCATATCGATAAACCAAAGACATGTAGTACATATATTTAACCAGGCAGCACTATTTTAGCCATTACAAAATCTAAGAAATTCTTTGCCAAACTTTGTTTTTGCTTAGCAGGATCATTATTTTTTTTCCCTTCTAGTATATGTATTTAGCTTAAAATTTAGTGGTTTCGATACGACAGAATTTGGTTTTATCTTTAGCTTATATATATATGTACATATTCTAACTATAGAAACAATCTTACATCTAGTAGTCATAAGGAAATCAAAGTTCTAGATATCTTATAAAATAGGTTTGAATCTCTAATCCCTAAATTAAATTAATTAGGACTGTTCTTGTTTCCAAATCGGTTTCAAACGTGAAATTATTTCATCCTAAACTACTTTCAAATTAAAAATTGAATTCAAATTATGACAAAATATAATGTGAAAAAAATAATAATACATTATATCTAATTTCAATTTCAAATTTATACGAAATCAAAAACGGGAACAGGCCTAAATATGATAAGAGAAAAATGAAATGAAAATATAAGATGCTTATTTTAAAAAACCCTAATACAATTTTTAACAAACAATTTTTTAAAATATATATTTTTAAACATGTTCTTAAAGAGTTTTCATATTTAACTCCTTTTTTTCAATAATTCTAGTTATTATGTCTTTATTCTGTTTAAAGGTTTAACTAAGCTCCTAATTATGCCAAGATTTGTGCTAAGAACTCTTGCATTAAGTTTAACATATGTACTGAAAATCCCTCATAAAAGTAAGTTATGTCTTATAAACTAGGAAATATATATATTTATTCAGTATCTATATATTTATTCAGTAGACTAGTAAGTATTATTTAGTTTAAACTACTTTCTAAATAATTAAAGTATTTTTAACTATATATTAACTATGGCAGACGTCGTTAGATGAGTTTCTATTAACGAGGATCCGGGCTTTCGAGTTCCAGGCTTATGTATGGATGTTTTGTCTAAGCCGAAGGAAAATTAGTTAGGTTTTATAGTATACACTATTAATTATACTATACCCTAAACCAATACCCTAAATCAAATGACATTTTCGCTCTCAGGTGGAAACCTTTCTGTAGGCACTGAATGTCTGCTTTATCTATTAACTCAAATCTTTTCAAATTGTTTTTAAAATAAAGCTTCAAATTTGCTTCCTTTTAAAATCATTATCCTTTTCACTTTGATGAAAACATTATTGCATTTTTTTTTTGTATTTTATTTATTTTTAAATCGCGCTATTATATATGTATATATTTTGAAAAGTCCTTTTAATTGCCCACATTGTGGTAAACCGTAAATATTTGAGGGCTAAGCGGGCTTACTTTAAAAATTGGGTGAGGGTATGGTACATTGCATAATTGCCCTAATGGCATAGCTATCAAATCCCCTACTCTATATACCCTCCCCTATTTATTTTGTTTTTGGGTTGGTATTTTTTTTTTTTTTTTTTTTGTTTTTGGGTGTGTCCTCGTTGTTATTTTTGTTTTTATGAATCATAAAATGCTTGTTATGCTGCAATTTACGTTTGTTGCTATTTTACGAGTTTTTAATTTCCACATTGATGATGATTATGATTATGATTATGATGATGATGATGATGATGAGCTAAATGAATGGGTAAGTAAGTGTATAACTGGCTGAATAATTGGTTGGATGGATGTTTGACTGATTGTCACTTTATTGGCAAAAATGGCCATAGAATTGTAATATACATTCAGCATTCATTTTTAGTACTAATTAATTATGCGTAACCGACAAAAATTTTCATATTATACCAAAAAGAAAATAATTTTCACTTTGTCTGCTAATTGTTTTTTGTTTGTTTTGGAGGTCTTTAACCTCGCCAAAATAAATTAGTGAACGCAGCCAACAAAATTTTCCGGTGTCGGTGGAAAAAAAAAAAAAAAAAAAAAAAACAATTGACAAGTACCCTAATACACACAAAAAGTTCGGTCTTCTGTAGTTGAAGTACTAAAATAGCCAAAAAAAAAAAAAAACTCTACAGACAACCAACCGCCCACTTATCATACGATTTTTGAATTTTTTCATATAATTTCTTTTCAAACTTATTTGGTTTGAGTAAGTAATTTATCATGTTCAGTGCAAAAAAATTTTAAATAATAGAAAAACCATTAAGAAACGTTAGTTGACAAATCTATTGCTCATGCTTTTCATTTAATGACTTTTCATTTTGGTGAAAATTTATCTTGTATCTCTATAAAATTTTCTTTTTAGTGAGGGAATTTCCTTCTTATCCCAATTTTTTTTTTGCCTTTGAATTGCTGGAGTCTTAAACGTGGTAAAGTAACGACTAGCTCATTAAAGAATAATTAAAATAACAATAGACTAACAGTAACAGTAACTAAATTTGAAATCTTGCTTAGCCAAGGAAAGACTAACTAACTCATTGTCAGTTAATAAGATTTCGTTTACATACATAGGTTCCTTTTAAAAATGGCTCAAAAGGAAACTACTAAACTGTAAAACTATTTCTATAAACATCTGTCTAAGGGAATTTCATAGTTCATCCCTAAATCTGCCCTAAGTCTTCTCTTTCTCTCTCTCGCTCTTTGGTGGTCACTGTTTTGATCCATTCAAAAATCGATTACAATCGACTAATGCGTTTCATGATATGCGGGACAGGGATCAGGAATTGGGAATAAAACTAAAGACTTACCCTTCTCATATATGAATGTTGATGCCCCTATGGCGAATATGTTATGGGTTCCTCTTCCCCTCTGTGGCATCCCTTCATCATTCAATCATCAGACATTTGGTTTTTGCCATTTTGCATTGACTTTCTTTTTCACTTTTTCGCTGTTGAGTCGAGTTGAGTTGTATTGCATGTTGTTTTTGCGGTTCCCTGCATTTGCCTTTCGGGTTAAACATTTCGTGACCTGCATTTTTGTGTGTGCTGTTGGAAAATAAATTGGTCGTTTCTTTACCATCCTCCTGCCATCGTCTTTGTCTCTCTCTCTCGCTCTCTCTCTCTCTCTCTCTATCTCTCTCTCTCCATTCTCTAGAGAGTCAGACAGTCGCATATGGCAAGCATGTGGCGCACGTACAAACCACTTCACTCCTTTCAATTATGTGCGAACGCAAAAATATTGTCCCGACTTTTAACTTGAGAAGTCTACAGGAGTTCCCGGGTTACACTCTCCCTTCCCCTTTATTGCCTGTACGGGTACATGTAATTTGGTCAGAAGATGGTTTTTACTCATGTGTTTTTTTTTTTGTTCTACGTGATTATTAAATATTTATAATTTAGTTTAAATACTAAATTTAGTCCATAGATCTAATCGATCTAGGTTACAAATTCTACTCTAATACTGTTTAATTTGAATGTCTGTCTGTCTGTCTGTCTGTCTGTCTGTCTGTCTGTCTGTGTAAATCTCACCGATTATTTGTATAATATTTTAGTTAAAAACTTGATCTTTTTTTAGCATCTTAGTAAGGATATTTCAATATTATTTCTCTAATTTAACAAAATTTTATTGTAAATGCATATGTATATACATTTTAGCGATTTTAATAGGGACTTTTAACTTTTAGCTTATAATAATAAAAAATATTTCGATATGTAGCAAAGGAAATCATTGTAAAATTTATATATATTTATTTTTTGAAATTTTTATTTAGCTTTAGTGGAATTTTTAAACAAAAAACATAAACAAATTTAAAGTAATTTTAAGCTAATTTTTCTCTATGATCTATGATATGAAATGGCCAAATAACTAAAATTTCAATAACGAAAGGGCATTCATATTTCCATACAAAATTTGGCTTACAGCTCCCCGTTTTTTTTTTTTTTTTTTTTTTTTAATTACAACTGCAGAAATTACTTATAACACGATTGAAGTAGGAGCAAGGAGTAGGTTGGAGTGAAAGGAGGGACAGAGCATTAGTTGCGGCTGCCTGTTGCCTTTCTTCGTGAGTGTCAACAATGTTGCAAAATAAACGGTAAAGTCGTGGTGCGGATAGCTAATTGTTAGTTAGTTACTTTATACTTTTTATCTGAAGTTTGTAGATTAGTGTAAGTAAAATGAACACAGATATTCGAAAATTTTAAAATAATTGACTAACTGTTTCCGATATACTTACATTTGTCTTAAAGCACAAAGAGGGAAGCCTTTAGTTGTAATTCTCAACTAGTTTAAGCTTTGCTGTTATGATGTGAGCTGATAATAGAACTTGGTGGTATACAAAAAAATATATATATTTATTATAATGAACTTATCTTTTATCAAAACAGACGCAACCCATAAAAACATTTCCCACAATCCTTAACAAGAAAAGTAAGAGATAACCACGCCTTTAACTTGTTTACACATGGTTTCTTAAAAAGTAGATAGAAAATTTTCCAGTTGTTTTTCAAAGAATCGAAATGAAAGTAAAAGGTAAATGGAAGGGGTTTAAAGGAAGTGAAGATTTCATCAATGTTTGCGATTAATTTATGCTGGCTTCACTTTATTTCTTTATTTCCCACCCACATGCCCTTCCCCTCTTTGACACACACACTCTCTCTCTATCTCTCTCTCTCATTTGGTCTTTATTTGATTGATGATTAATCCAGACTTTGACTTCTGGCATTGACAGGCACAAAAAAGCAAAAACAACAACTTACTCAAAGACCAACTCAGGCAATAAGAATGTCATCTATATGATACGATATTTGTTCTCTATATGTCTTGATCTTCAACTCTTTTTGTATGTGTGTGAGTACAAATTCTGAATATTATCTCAGAACTACACCCTATAAATTATTAAAATAAATTAAACCAAAATCTCTTAACTATTTAGTTATATATAATATTTATGTGTAGAATCGAAAATGTACAATAAATTACTTCCAGTTAAAAATAGTAAAATATGTGAACGATTTGAATCTAAATAACATTAGAAATAATTTTAGGGTATTTTAAGTATTCGAGTAAATAATATTTGGTGGGAATTTGTAATAATAATAATATACTAAACATAAACATATTTTACGAAACGTAAAAGTGTATATTTTTTCAGAAAAATTTATATTTATCTTTATTTATAATAAGGATTCAAAAAGATAAAAACTTTAATGCAATTAGATTTTGGTACTTATTAAAATTACTCATTAAAGAAAATCAAAGCATTATCCATATTCATTTGGTCATATTCACTTCTATTTTAAAATCAAATCACAATCATAAAAAGCCTTCCTTAATAAATTTCTATTAAGCTTTTATAATTTAAGTTGCTTTCAGGGTAACAAAAAGTCGAGACCTTCGCCTGGTCAATAGTATTTTTTTTATTTTGAAATTGTAATTGCAAATATGAGCGGAAGCGCGCTGTTTGAATAAATCGAATGGGGGAATTGGATGGGGGTAGGAAATGGGGGTTACGCATAAGGGCAATCCAAAGAATCAGTTCGAGGTTTAACCGCAGAATGAGAGAACAAACACACACACACACACATACACACACAAATACACAGAAAAGCCCAATTGCATTGCATACAAAAACATATATAGAAATATTTGAATATTTTTGTGATAAGAAGACGTCAATTGAGTTTAACCAGAAACTAAAAAAGGAGATTAGCAAAAGTTCTTAAAAATTTGCAAGAGCTATATGAGAAGTCATTTTCGATTGCCTAGGGAATTCTATATGGAATTTTAAATGTATATATAGCATAGTATAGTAAAAGGAGCCGTTCAAAGAAATTCTTAAAGATTTTTGAACATTTCTTTTTCCTCTGCAATGTTATAACCATGTAAAAGAAACGATTCTTTTTAATACATTACCATAGGGGGCTACTGCTAGTGTGTTTGTAAGAATAAGGGAGATAGCATATGCTATGTTGAGACATGTAAAAAGAATTCAAAAGTCAAGCATTTGGTCTTCGAAATTTAAAATAATTTTTCATTTGGTGCATTGTAGGTATATCAAAGTCGGCAAGACGACTTACTTAATTAATTTTTCTCTATTTCCAATTTCATATAAATTCTAAACAAATCACAGAACTCTACCAATCCCCAATTTGTGTTACGTAATACATAAACAGTTGCTAACTAAACTTCATACTAGTACATTTTTTTCAAGTCTCTCTCTCTCCTTCCTTCAATCATATGTAGTTGATTTCATTCCCATCAAAGGGCAACTTACGATTTTTAAAAAAAAAGTTGTTTATTCCAGAACTTTGTTTCGTTTATTTTTATTGAAATTTAATCTTAAGATCCATTTTTTACAAGCACTGACCATCAGCTTAGAATATAACTACAGCCTATGATTCATATTTTATATTTTAATATTTAGTCTTTTGCTTTTTATAACACTTTCTTTACATTAACCCACATTGCACCACTGTTCGACTTTTAAATTCTGTATTTTTTTTCTCATATATTTAAATTAAAGAAAAATACACAGAATGTTAGTTTGATTTGTTGACTTTTAAGATAAAATAGTAATTTTCCATTTATTTAATTTTTTTTTGGTTTTTTATAGGGCCTTAAAATTTCTTAATTTGAAACTATATGCCGTATAAAAATGTTTGTTAAATATCAACAAATTTTTCTATTATTTAGAAAATAGTAAAAAAGTAATGAAAAATTGTAGGAAAAATTAAATAATACATTTTACATTTAAATATAAAGATTACATCGAATCGAAACTAAAATAGGTAGAATTTATTTTTTATTGCAGATTTGGATTCCTTATGTGCTTAATTGTTATAAAAAAGTTAACATTCCTTTAGCCCAGTCCAAAATGGGTTAATACTTACTATCAAGTTTGCCCATACGAAACAAATGAGTTAACTATAATATAGTAGTTTAATATTTATAAAATTTAATACGATAATTTTTATGTACATTGACTTTTTCATTATTTATGTATTTGGGATACTACTAACCCAAACATTAGGTACTTAAAGTCATATTAACAAACATTTTGTTATTAATGAAATATTTTAGTTTAGATTCCAAGTTTCATATTCTTTAAATATTATAGCAGATTATTTGAATGACATCAAAATCAACTACTTATTAATGGAGAGCAAGTTTGTATGTCTGTATATATGTATGTACATATAACTAGAATCTGAAATATGCCATGGAATTGACTTGTTATTAGTTGCTGTTAAATGGTTTAGGCTCTAAACAATGACTGGCCAAATATTGGTACAATTGAACCATCTATATATATAAGTATGTAGGTACCCACATACATTCATACATGTATGTATGCTTGTGTATCTAAGAATAGTTTCGAGTTGGGAGCAATGACATAACTTTAAGTTAAAGTATTTCATTTATTTTTTTTTTTTCTTTCGTTTTTATTTGACTCCTAAGTCCTAAGTAGTTTGTCATGCGCAAAACAAGAAATTGAACAAAGTCACAAAGCAAACTAAGTCAGCCAGACACAGACAACTTAATACACTAGACTATATTGTTCCGGGTTTATATATATATATACATATGTATATAGGATTATCCGAAAAGTATTTGAATATATTTTTACAAATTTTAAGCAAACAAAATCGAATGCATTAATCGAATAAATAAACCATTCACTTGATAACTCTAAAAATTCATTAAACGAATGCTATTGATTAACGGAATGATTCAAAGGCTCATATTTAGTATTCATTAAATCAGTGTGTTTAAGTCACCTACAATAACATATTAAAAACCAATTCTTTAGCAGCTATTCAACATTTTCATTCAGCTTTTCAAGTTTGAACCCTACTCACCACAAAATGAGTCCTATTTAAAGGATCTTTTCACAACATTCATTTCATTTGAGTATCTGTTTAATCAATTTAGTTTTTATTTATTTATAATTTTGTTTTATGAGACTAAATATTTTAAATACCACTCTAAATACATTAATGACTTCATTCATTTCAAGTGAATAAGTACAAATCAGATGAGAGGATTAATTTAATTAACTTTAAGTAGATTTTTCGTTAATTTCTATGCTTATAACAATTAACTATCTCACCTCTGAAAATTCATAATCTAGGTAGCAAAACATTTATATATATATTAAGATATATATATTATATATATTTTTTTAATTAAATCAAGAAAAGATTTGCAAAAGTCCAAAATTTACCCAAGTCCATAATCTTAAATTATCCACTAAATAATAAGCTAACAATTATTGCAAAAATACACCTTTAACTATGTATATACAAACTTTATAGATATATTCTATCCTAAATAGACTAATTAATCTAACAGAGAGTAATTTCTCTATTAACTTAAATAAAATTCTGAACATAATTACTTTTAAACAATTTCTAATTACAATTGAATGTCGTTTCAAAGTTGAGTCTAAAGTGTTAAAGTGTTTAAGTATATAGTTGTCATCCAGTTCTGAATAGAAGGGGCAAATAACCTTTAGTTTTGCTCAAGAAGTTTCATATGGACTGAAGGTCGAATTTTGCCAAAAAAATTTCTGATAAAGTTATTGCTAATCGACTGGCGGCCTCAATAAATAGTAAAACGCTATCGTTAGGCTCAATACTTGTGCTGATATCTGATTGTGTTAATTGTTATATACATAGATCGGAATCCAAACTACGTGATTTTATATATATTTTCAATTGTATATACTTAAAATTGGGAATCTTTGAACAAGTGAAATTTTTAATTAAAGTTAATTACAAATTATTATGCATACATTTTAGGCTTAAGTTGAATTTTAACATTCAATTTCGATAAGCCAAATGAATGCAAATTAAAGTCATCATCAACTATTTTTTTTTTTTTTAATAATAATTGGTTAAGATTTTTAGGAAATTTATTGAAATGATTAAGAAAATATTCTTGCTCAGTTTAACAAATATTTATTATATACTGGAAATAAAAAGTATTTTTTGTATTTCATCTGGAAAATCACAGAAAAACTTTGTTGAAAAAAAAAAATTTCCATTCGTGATGGAAAAAAAAAAATGACTAAGAAGAAGAACAACGAAACGAAAAAATCAAACACCAATCGACCCAAATTTATTCGTAATGAGATGCAACGTATCGATTAGCATTGACCTATCAGCAAGATGCTTGGCAAATGCATGCCAGATTGTCCAGAGATCAGAGGAGAATATATATATATAGCACAATTATACATGTATGGGTGTGTGGGTGTGTGTGTGTGTGTAAATATTTACAATTAGCCAAGACATTGAGGGCAAATGCATTTACATTTATGTACATTTTGCCTTGTAGCCTTGTTTTATAAACAACTTGGATGACATTTACGGCTAAATTTTGCGCTAGTTGGCAATCAGCCTGCCTGTCATTGTTATTCTTATTCTTGGTCTCCTTAGTCCTAAGGGCATGGTCTTTCTCAAGGCAATTAAAACATTCACAGGAGTTGTAGTCCACGATTTCGATTTCCGATTTGCTTGTTCGTTTCTCTTTAAGGTTTTTTTTTTTCTTTTGCGTTTTGGTTGGTTTTTTTTTTTTGGCTAATTAAGTGAGCCAAGTCAATCTGTCGAAGCTGTCAGCGGGGATCTGCCAAGACAAATTTATGCGATTTTCGAGTAGAGTGGAACCGTGGCATAAGGGGTAGGGTAAACGGGTAGGTGGGGACCGGCCAACACACACATACATACATACATATATACACAGAGTGCCCTCAGTTCAATGCTCCATGGTATTCCATAATGTTTCATGTGTGTGTAGCCACTAAATATTATTATTGGCGTTTCTACGAAATGTGGAATTAACTCATTCATTAAGTTTATACACACACATACACACACACACACAGAGTGTTGTTGCGAGAAACAAGATATTGTATCTGTGAGATACTAAGTATTATAAACATATTATTCATAACGAAACCTGACTTAGAGATGCCATCGTGCTTTATTCGATTTTAAAATCGACCTACTAACAACAAGGTTACCTTTAAAATTCCTTTTAAAATTAAAAAAAAGAATATCGGTATCCCAAATTATTAAATAAGTCAAATCAAACAAAATATTAATTTAACATTGAAAATTACTTTAAATTTTCTATACATTCTGCTGAATGAATTAAAATAAATTAGAATTGTCATATTTTTAAATTAAGCAATATATGTACCTATTCATTTTATTTAAGATCTAACTTAGTAATATAAAATTATAAGCTAGCTGTGGCAACTTAGTAATTTACTTACTTATTGTTTATTTTATTAAATTTATGATTATTGCCATAAATGATATTTGCAGACGCATCTAATTATCGAATAATTGTCTTTAACCCTCTAATGCCCAAGAGTGCCTCAATTTACATATCGATACTTTATAAAATCATTAATTCTGACCATTTTTTAAATAATTTAGGAATTTTATTTATGTTAAAAAGTTTCATTTGTTTGCTCCCAACTTTAATAAATTTTTAGGCCAATATTAGTTTTCTTTGTTTGTTACATTTTGTGACAATGAATTAAAAGTTACTTAGAGGGTTAAAATAATACTTTATACATATAGAAGATAAAACAAAATATAAAAAAACTTATTTAATATTTAAATACATACATATACGTTAAAAATCTGCCTAATGGGAACCCCAAGATTTAATATTTGTTGCTGAATCTTATTTTGGCTAGTTAAGCAATATGAAATTTTAAAATATTTTTTATATTTTGCTGAATATCATCTAAAGCTAGTTAACTTATTTGGAAGAGAGTAGAAAATTATTTATCTAGATTAAATCAAACTAAAGCTATGAAAACTTACTAAGCTAACTAAACGCTCCCTTTACCTTTACTTTACTGAAAGAAACTAAAAAAATAAATGTCTACATTTTTTTTTTTAAATAAAAGTCGATAAGCAGATCAGAATGGTTGCAGCAATATTTTGGCCAAAATTATTTTTGCAATAACCCAAATTTATTAAGTTTCCTATTCATTCATTTATTTTACATTTATGTTTTAAGAGTTCAGGTTTTTATATGAGTTTTTTAATTTAGTATTATTATATGTAATAGTCAGATCTTAAAAACCAATTTTAAAGTTACAAGGCATACAAAAATGTTTAAATTTCTTGTAAATAATGAATACTTTTTCAGCTAGATTTCTGCTAGATCTGCCTATAATAAGACCCAAGGAAAGACTTTAATATTTCTAATTCAAAATTTAGCTTTTACTAAATACTATAAAATATTCAACAGTAGATAATATATTTGAATCTTATGCTTAAGTATTTGTTAGGTTTGAGGTCCTAAGAAACATTTATGTATATATATATTAAATTTCAGTTAAATGAGAACAGAACAAAGAAACGATCTCAAGTAGGTCCTGTATTTAAAAGGTAGTTGAATATGTCTCTCCTGTCTTTTGACACATGCTTTGTATTGCAACTAAAGTACTTCAAATGCCTTCTACTTACATTACATACTTCTTGTGAATAAAATATTGTACCTAAATATTGAACATTTTTTTTATATAGCTCACATCTCTAGACTCTCTAGCCGCAATGTCTCAAAATTCGGAATCGTATTAATTGTCGGCTAAATTCTTTTAAAACACCTTATAGACAAGAAGCAAGAGAAAGACAGAGACAGAGAGAGAGAGAGACAAAGCAAAAGCAAGCGAACAGGTACATAATCATCTATGCATATATATATGTATGTATCTATCTATCTACCTGCCTAACTTAACCTATCTAGCTAACCACCGTAGAGGCCAAAAAGGTCGCCTAATGAAACACTCTAAAATCTAAGTAGACAACATATGTAAGCCAAGTTAGTGCGAACGAGATGGGGGCAGACAAAGGCATTAGGCATATCATTTTCGATATACATACAGTGAAAATGTATACTATAAATGTTGGGTTAGGACCACAAATCGAAACGAATCTGGTTTTAAAGTTTTACGGAATTCACATCTCTTTCTCTATCCCTCTCTCTCTCTCTCTCTCTCTCCATTTGATTCCATTCAATTCTCTTAGTAACAGGTACATATATCGCCAAAGTCGACAGAACGTCGGGATTTTTTGAATTTCAATTCTTTTTGTCTTAGCCACACAGACAGACAATAGAAGAAGAAGATTCATTTAAATAAATCTTAGATTAGTGTCGTTTAGCAATTTGGAATTCTCTCTGTAAGAGGGCATTCTCTATTGAGCTATGTATATATGCCATACATATGTATGTATGTATATGCTCGTGCTAAACTGGATTTAATGGAAATGAATGAGAGTTGAACTAATTTACATATCAGCTGGCCCTACAACTTTACTTGGAAAAGACTGCTATCAATATTGACTACTGGCTGGCTGATTCATAGCCAGTTATCGCAAAAAAAAAAAAAACAAAAAAAAAAGCCCAAAACTAAACTATTTCCTTAATTTTTAAATCGTCACTTAAATACCGTGTATCAAATAATGAATAATTTTTATAGTTAACTTAACCGTTGGCAAACTATTTCGAATTTTCTAGGGAATTTGTGTTAAGAATATTGTTCAGTTATTTAAGATCATATCAGATGATAGAATATCGAAAATGAATTTCTTATCATTGAGAGACATTTTAAATTGTTATCAAAAGGTTATAACTTTAGCTGAACATTGAACATCGGGGTCACCAATACAAAGATATGAAATTTGAAAGCAAGCACACGTCGGGGTCACCAAACTACAAAGCCATACACTAAATATTCATTTTGTAGATACTTTATAAAGTCATGGTTTCGATTTCAGTGACCTTAGTATGCCCTTTCAACCAAATGGATGGGTACTGAGTATAAAAAATTAATAATTTTCGTTAAAAATACATCATCTATGATAATAGACACACACACACACACACATACAGAGACATACAGTGACATAAGTAGACATTAAATTTCTTAGGAATTTCTTTTTTTTTTTTTTTTTTTTGGGTGAGGTTAGAGGGGGAGGGTCTCTTACTTTCATATGTGAGAGATAAGGCATACTATATAGTATGGCGTTGTGTTTTATGATTTTTATTACATGGTATACTATGTATGCATATATGTGTGGTATAACTACGAGGTCAAGCACTCTGATTAGATTACTATGATGATGTTACTCACTCTCCAAATTCCCCTTCCCCTACTACTATATGCTCCCATACTATACCAAGTCTGCTTCACAAGTGGCACCATATATGTATGTATGTACATATGTATGTATGTATATGTTTTGTAGTAGTAATTAAACGCTAAATGGCCTAGCAAACTGATCTCTTTTAAACCCACTCACGAGCCATCTTCGTCACTTTATTTTCTTCTCTGCTCTCTGCTCTCTTCTATTCTTTACTATATTTTCATGCAATGCTAATTAAAAGTCTGTCACTTTAAACTATATACATTTACATTAATTTACACATCAGTTTACTTCTAGCACTAGGCCTATGACTGAAACTGAGACTGTTTACGATTTACTACTACCTACTACATACCATGAATGAGGCTTAAAACCTAATTTATCATGACCAAAATAGAATTTCAATTGTCGGAAAGTGTGTGCAGTAGTTAGGCCTAGCAACTGGGTACGCACCTGTGCGTGTGCCTGATACGGGGGGACGAATACTATATGTGTGTATGTGTGTGTGTGTTTAGACCCCATTTCGGTGTTATGGCGGTGGCTTTTGACTTTAAGACTATGTCGCCAATGATATCGATAATATGCAATCTTAATAGCACACACGGTACACACACAAACACACTCACACACATAGAAATCAATCATAAAACATTTCTCCCAGCAAGCAAACCTAAGGCACCCCTCATGTAGGTCTCCCTCATATGCATAGGCCTATAACTCTAATAATTCTGTTATCGATATCAGTCGGATCGAAACGGAACGAAACGAACCTCTTAAGGTTCGAGGCGCACTCTGCTTGGCAACCACGCAAAGAAAAAAAATAAACCTAAAATCCCAAAATGCGACGTGTCGCAGAAACTTATCAGGAAGACTAGGTAGACCTATGGCTGATTACTTCTCCAGAGAAAAAGGGGTTTTTCACTTAGGAATCTATGTTTAACGGATTTCCCTAGAATATATTTTGAAAAAGAAAACCCAAAATGGGGGATGGTAATTGACGCACCCAGTAAGGAAAATAACACTGAAAGAAAATGGATATATATTTAATGACATCAGTGGGCCTCGGTAAAGTTATAGTTCTAACTACTTTGATACCATTTACTTTAATCGAATTCTTTATTTCTAATCAATAACTCTTAATACTTTTATTAGAGCCACAAATAACGTCGGGGTCACCAATTCTTTAACTCTCAGTGTATTCCATTTAAGCAATCCTAATGCCAAACGTTTCTTGGATATACCCAAAAAAAAAAAAAAAAAGTTTTACTACTTAACATTTATAGAGCTAATATTGAATGAATTTAACTACATACTTACAATTTCTACTTCATTGAACTCCACGCACCACTTCGTCCAATGAAAAACTACACGAAGTGATGAGTGGAAGTGGTGGGTAGTCTTGGGAGAGACGGGGGTTTCTCTTTCTCATTTTCTGCTTCTTTTCTTTTTATCAATTTTCTGTTTACACACCTAACAGTGTTTGCATTTTCTTTAACAAAAAAAAAAAAAAGAAAATAAAAATAAATAAAAAAACAAAAAAAAAAAAATAGACAAACCTACAACAACAAAAAAACCAAGCAAAGGTTTCATATTTTCAGTACATGTAACGAATTGAAAATACCTTGTTAAGTTAAATTAAAGACTTTGTGGCAAACGTCGGGTTTACCAATGTCAAAATACACCATAGTAGCGTTCTAACGACGGGGTCACCAAACGTACTCAACGAATATGCTATATTAGGGCCTAAAACTAGTTATGTATTTGATTGTTCTCTGAATATGCCCTCGTTCTCTTTTGAATACAGGGTATTAAAATGTTTGGTTTAATTTTTTCTTGTTTTCTATTATTGTTGTTGTTCTTTTTTTTTTTTTTTTTTTTTGTGTGTGATACGTTGTGGCACTTGTGTAATCATCAACAACATGAAACGATCGAGGTCTGAGTTAAGTCTCCTACATCTAAAAGTCGTACTCCCTGCGGGCTGGCTAGATGACTGGCTGACTGGCTCTCTGCTTCATTGCACTCTTGCTGAGTGTTTATTATCCATTCTCGAATGCTAATCTCTTGGGTAAACGCTTTGCACTAGATAGATAGATGTTGCAGTTCCATGCAATGTAATCAAGAAATTAGAGCATGCACCCATATGGAACTATGTATAGGTGGTTACTTAGATATGTATATATGTATGTAGGTAGAAATGTATACAGATACATAGGTGATGTATGTATCTATGTATGTACATATATTTGATAAGACACCGAATTTTTTATGTATGTTTAAAAATCAAACAAGAATTCCCACAATCAAAGACAGAAGAAATTAAATACAATTTCTTGAATTTTTTTTGTTTTGTTTCATGTGATATCAGCTGTTTTTTTTTTTTTTTTCTTGAAAGAGAGATGACACTGAAACATTGTCTCATCATTTGTATCTGTGTGTTGCGATATATATCTGTCAGTGTGTATGTGTATAGAGATATGCAGTGTGTTATCAAGACCATGTAAGTATCTTTTTTTGGCTGTTTGTGTATTTGTCTGTTTTGTTTGTCTTCAAAATTCTCACGTCTGTCAAATAACATTGCAGTCGGCGATAACCATAGACGACGCGACGTATCATAATGATCATCATCATCATCATCATCATCATGACGAGAAGAGAAATAAAAAGAAGTAAAAGAAGATTAGGTAAAAGAAGCAGTAAAATAAATTTAATAATCACCTACAGATCGATGGATCAGTTGCACTTTATTTTCGTTTGCATTTTCTTTTTTATTTCTTCTCACAAGAATATTAATCAGCCTTTTTGGGTTTAGACTAACTAACTAACATACAATCATTTACCCTACATTAAATAATTTTAAAATGTTCTTAAAAGATAACCAAGTTAAGAACGATATATAGATTTTTTATCAGATTTTTCTTTTAAACTATAGTAACATTTTTAAAGATATTACCCTTAGCTTTATAGGAATTAATATTAATAGTTCTAAATAAATTCTATTAATAATTCTAAACTACCAAATATTAAATATTTCATAAAATAGAGCATACATCTTCGCTATTATCAATGGAAAAATACATATAAGTATATGAATGATGAATGAAGACCCAAGACTTGAGCATTTCCAGCTATTTTATTTATTTGTTGTTTGTTGTTGTTACATATTACCATTACCGATACGAAAGTGATATGCAAATGTTGACAGTGCCACAAATTTCGAGCACGAGACCATCATTATCATCAGCATCTCTCATCTCATCATCATCATCATCATCATTATCATACTGTGATGATATCTTTTGTATGTTTGTGTACATAGAGTTAAAAGCTATACAAATCTAGTGCAGAGTATTCAAATATACATGTTTGTATATAGTATACCTACATATATATGTATGTAGATCGGTCTCTAACCAAATTAGGTGGTCAGTTCGTCAAAATCAACTAAGCAAATTTAGCCGGATAGACAAATTTAGGACACCTTTCTTAATGTGTAGAATGGCAAAAGCAAATAATGAAAAGATTCTGTAGTTGGTTTCCAATGATTATGATGGGGTGGCAGGGGTGGGGTAGTGGTCTGAGTGGTGGGGGGATGAGGGGAGGCAGCTGCATGACATTTATCTATTGTTAAAATATTTTAACTCGTGCTAAGCATTTAACATGGAATATTTTTGTCTCAGTTTCTTTTGCCTTATATACAGAGCATTATGATAGGGTATTATTTAGGGTATATTAGGCAATATCATAATTGTTCAATAGCTTTATTTGACTTGATAAGAAAATTGGAAAAATTAGATATAATTTGTTTAGATAAACTGAAAGCTTAAACTAGATACTTTTATATAATGCAGACATACTTAGTGAAAATATATCTCGAATTCAGATTGATCTTGGTGGGGGAAATCAAGTATTTGAAGAAGGAAATCGGGAATTCCGATTGTTGTTAGGATCTCCTAAGATCCGCCAGTAGTATATTAGTATAGTATATCATATAACTCCTATAAGATTGAAAGCTTAAATATAGAATCTTAAATCAATAAATTTGTTATTTTTCAAGCGTTTGTAATAAAATTTAACACCTAATACTTTGTGCTTTGACCATATGCTATGTATAGACCATATATAAGTATAATTAAAAAAAAAATAATTTAAAAAAAAATTGAATATAATAAATCAAAGAAATTCAAAGAATAATTATAAGAATGCCCTTAATGGGTATTTGCACAGTCGTATTGTCTATATGCTGATTCTTTATTTCATTTGCTTCCTGGTTTTTGGCTTTATTTTTAGATGGCATCGCTATCACTGTGTGGCGTCCGTGTCCAAGTCGGACGAGAATGATTCCATCAAAATCGCATAAATCCAAAAGACAAAAAAAAAAAAGATATATATACAAATGTGTATATACATATTTAGAAAATGGAAGAAATAAAAAAAAAAAACGTTTTAGTCGCCAGTCGGGCAGCCCGCATCATCCTCCTTCTCCTCCCCCTCCCCATTCCGCCGACGCCTTCTCCTTTTTTATTGCTTCTCCTGCTGCTGCTGCTGGTCTGTCACCCTGGTCGGATGAGGCTAGCATGGCCTAGCCAGCAGTTGGCTCTATGTGATGGCTCTTCAAAAATAGTTTATGCACGAATTTTTGATTTGATGCCAAAATGTCGCAAAATAAATAACTTTTAAACGCCAACGGAAAACATCAGATGGCGGTACCACCTAACCCCACCCCACCCCATCCCCTGTCTGTTATCCATTCCTCTCAACATCCCGCTTCCATTCACTCACCTACCGCAACCCCTTAACCCCACTGTTTTTTTTTTTTTTTTTTTTTAATCTATATAGACTCTATATTATAGAGTGTGGTGTTTCTTAATAAAAATGCCCAGAATTTTCAACAAAAGAGTCTGTAATACAACAATATGTATGCAAGTGTGTGTGTGTGTGTGTGTGTGAGGAGTGTGTAAATTTAACTTGAGACAATTTCGGCATTTAAACATTTATCAATAATTAACATTTTGCCCGCGAATTAGTTTCGTTTATTGCTGTCCATTTTACGTTTGATGTTTCCATAATTGCTAATAAATTAATTTTTTAAATGATTTCATTGGAAATCGAATTGAGATCGACTTTGCTTTACTCTCATTGTGGCTAAAATCAAAATTTTAATACTTTGGCTGGACTCTCACTTATCCCAGGACTCTCTATATTTTACCCTATTTATATTCCTTATAATATATGAGACATATATATATATATCTTAGAGTCATTTTTATGCATCTAAAATTATAGTCAACACAAATTATATAAAATTTCTGTTTAATTTAATAATATAATAAGTTTCAGTGGTCAGATTTTCTTTTAATTCGTCAAACATACAGAAGATTACAATAAAGAAGATTAAGATTAAATCAAAGAAAACCGAAACAATTTTAAAATATGACTTAAAAACAAAAAACATAAATAGTGACTTTAAATTTACTTTAAGAACAATAAATAAATCCATAAAACACAAAAATTAATTTAGAAAATATTTAATTTCTGAATTTCCGATTATAACAAGTCCAGCATTAGAATAATTATAGCCGAGATTAATTAATAGAACTCAGGTAATTAGATTACTTATAATTTTTATATATAATTGTATATAATAACTTAGAGTTCGACTTAAGAACGACTGTACGATAATTTTAAAGTTTGGATAATGACAATAGACAGAATAATTCAATAGACAGAATAAATAAATTGAATCTTTATAATAATTAACTAAATGATAATTGTAATTTTTCCAAATAGGAAAAATCGCTTAAAGATATTTGAAATACTGTAATTTAAACAAAGAGTACTTAATTTCTGAAATTCATAATTGAAATACAAATAATTGCAGTTCGATAATTCGAATGTTACTGTCAGTAGTAATTAATTGAACTGAACGATAACCGATAATTACATTACAGTAATTAGTTAGATTTGTATGAGATTTAATTACGATTAAATTCTTAAACTTAAATATCTAGTATTGTCAAACTAATTATTTATCATTCTATAGGCATATTTAAATTGATATTGGCATTGCAGATAATGAAACCGATATTTAACGATTTTAGCTTGCTAAGGCCTGAAGCTGGAAAATTGAAAACTCTTTGGTTTTGCACCTGTTTCTAATTTTTCCACCTCCCAGCTAAGTTCAACTATTTTAGCTGGCAGGCGCCAAGCTATTTTAATGGAAAGTCAACGAGAAAAAACTTTTACGCTGTAATAATTCTATTTTATGTGAAATTGTTTTTTTTTTTTTAGTTTCTAGTTGAAATTTTTATTCGTGTGTGTCTGTTTTATATATTTTTTTTTTTAACGCGTGCGTCTTGTTGCTAACCATTCGTAGATAAATTTATTATTTCATGCTAATTTCTCTTGGTTTTTTTTTATTTTATTTTATCTTTGACATTTTGTGGCGTTTTTTTTTTCTGCTTCGCATTGGCCCACCATATTTCTAATTGTTTTATTTATTTATAAATAGAGTTTGGCATTTCGTCTTTTAGACTAACTAGTAGTATTATTTCTATCTCTCTCTCTCTCTCTCTATCTATCTATCTATCTATCCATCTCTGTACATATCTCAAAATATGTGTGCGTATTTTCTTTTTGTTCTCAGTCTGTATTGAAATAGAAGAAAAATTATATATTTTACATGAAACAAATTTTCCATCAACTGCGAAACAAGTTCCTCGACTCTTTTGAATTATGTATAAGCATATGGTTATATATACGAGAGAGAGAGAGAGGCAAAACAAACTCAGAGGGAGAGGGCGAGTGAGGTAGTTTCTCGAGTGGTTTTTTTATGTCCAGACCATAAAAAAATACAAAAAAATAATGCCCAGAAAGTGTTTGAACTCTAAATAGCAACTGCGTAGTAGCCACCACACCACGTATTGAAAGAATCATTGCGGTAGACAAGGGAGGCAGAGAGGAGGAGGTAGTAGGTTAAAAGGGGAGGTATGTATTTAGTCGTCAAGAACAGGGGGGGGACGGAAGGGTTGAGGATGGGATGAATGATGGAAGAAGGTGCGGGGTTCTGTTTCGTTTTCGGGTTCGGGAAAAACGCCAAGTCAATGATTTCTGGTTTAAGGTGACATTTCCTGCACCTCATTACCAACAACAAAAACAACAGCAACAATTTTTTTTGGCCTTCAAAGCATTTTGCCCATGAAGTATGAAGAAGGGAGAAGGTCAGGGGTATCCCATGACCATCTATATAGAGTAATTAAAGTTAAGGCACTTAATTTACATAGATCCTGCGTTTAGTTTAGTGAGATAAAAAGAACAATTTCAGCTAACAGCTTTTGTAAGGGTATTTAAAAGTCTATAAAATCTTTCAACTGTCTGAAATTTTATTTTTTTTTTTCAGTTTTTCTTTTGATTTTTTGCTGACATATTTGGTTGGTGGCCAAAATAATAATAATAATAATCGTCCAGAAAGCGAAATTCAATTTCTCACCAACAAAATGTTACGTATATATTATTAATATATATGAATGTGTATATTTGCCAACTTTGCTGGACACAAAAGAATATAAATTATGCACACTCAAGGTAAATAAACCAATATATATGTATATATATTTATGTTTGTCTCTTTCTCTTTTTGTAATTGAAGACACCAAAAAAACTAAACATTTTTTTTGTATTTAAAAACAATGCTTTTTAACTAAATCAAAATATGATTGTTATTATTATTATAATTGTTTTGGTTTTTACATAATTTTTGCTAAATCATGGAAAATTTATTTTCCATATATGTACATACATATATTGATTATATTATTAAAGGGCAATTAATTGCATTGGGGTATATTGACAAAGCTAAACAATCCATCAAGCCACAGAGAAAATGTTTATTAAATGTATTCCAAATACATATATACACTTATATAAATCTGGTGAATCAAATACAAATATACATAACTCCCAAAAAGCTGACATCGTTACCTTCTTTTCAATCATTTTCTAAACTGCAAAAAAAGAATCATTGAAATACTTATTTATGAAAAATTTTGGCGTATTGAGAGAATTACAAAAATTTAAAAGCTGGCCTTTAAATGAAAAATATTTTGCAGTGATTGCATATATCAAATTCAGTTGGATAGGACCAATATATCTTATAGATCTCATAAAAACGCATGGTCGTTTTTAGTGACTTTAATCAATAACTTTGTTATTTTTTAAGCAATTGTTATAAAAATTAATATTTGTCAGTTTAATTAAACTATTAATGACTGTGTCAAATTTCAACAAGATCGGTTAACTATATCATATAGTTTTCAAAGAAAACGTGGGTCTAAAAATTAATAAAGATCCATAAAACTCGTTTACTTTTAATGTGATTATCACAAAAGTTAAATTATTAACTTACCTACACAATAATCTATAATTCTGCCAAATTAAATCGATATACTATGTATATTATATAGCTGTGATGTTAAACATACCATAAATTAATGTGATTTAGCTTTAGTTTTTAGATTAAATGAATAACAAGAGTTGTTTTTTGAGTTTTTAACACATCCAAAATATTTCGTAAACTAAAGAGAAACTACAACACAAAGCGAAGAAATCAGGAAAATCTTGATATATAATTATTGCAATTGTTTCAAGTGGGGCACTACCAAAATTTCCCCTTACCTTTTGCCATATCTCAATAGGTATGCACTTGAAAACAAATGAAAGAAAAGCAAAACTTTGCGTTTTGAATTACCGCCTAAATAAAAATCACTTATTATGTACATATATACATATATAAATACATATTTGAATTATAAAAAAAAAAACAAAAAGAAAGAAAACGAACAAAGTTCCCGGTTCCCGTTCCCAAGAAGGCAATTCGAGTATTATGGAATGTCTGACTAGATAGATTTGCTCCATTATGAACGGAAAGACCTTCCATATATTTTACATATATGTCTGATTTTATGATTGCACGCGCCAAAATGAAAATGTTGACTAGACGAAAACACAAAATACTTACATAGTGTATTGCTATAATTTATTAAAACATAACTGTACCAATAATATACATATTTACCTTTTGTTTACTTCTCATTCAACAATCAATCAAAACTCAAGGAAATAGTAAATTAACCAGTCTAATTTTAACTACTTTGAATTCTAACTTAACTAATGATGAACTATAATTTTAAAGTCCTAAATCTTACAATTAATTAAAGTTTACAGTCAAAAATGCTTTAGGGATTCAAATTTTTTTGAAATTTTTATATTTAATGAAAAGATCTCTCAAAAGCTTCATCTTTTTACAAAATTTCATCCTTAATCAAAAATTTGTCAATAGAATGAAGCTGCCTGTCATAGGAATAATATTTTTTTGAGGGCATAGAAACTGCGTTGTTTATGTATCTTATAGTACGCAACGATACCCCTTTCCCTCTATTTCTCGCCTGCCCCCCTTAAAGTGGGGTCACTAGTTTTATCTTATTCCTTCTTGTTCACTCATTCGCAACAAAAAGTTTTTGCTTTTATTTTCCCACGCGCTTTTGCCTTCGCTTGCTTACATTTTTTTTTTTAACCTCCCCTTTTTTTTATTATTTTTTTTATCACATTTAATTTTTACAATTTATCCTAAACTCGCACCAATATTTAATTTACCATATAAAAAGTTTTACGCACTTTTGCACGCATGACGAATTGCTTGCGAGGAACAAAAACAAAAAAAAAAAAGAAGAAATCAAAAGTCGTCTATGATAACCCAATGAATAAGGAAAAGGAATTACCATCTGACTAATCTCAAAAGTCTTTCAATTGGCACCACGCGACAACACCTGGCAGTCGAAAAAAAACTATTCAAACACTTGTTTAATGCCATTGTGAAGGGTTGGCTAGTCGATTTTTTGTATACCCTTTCATCATATAGGAAAGTATTCGAAAAATCTTTAGAAAGTTATAACCATTTTCAGTTGGGACAATTATTGAATGACAAAACGAGATGCAGAGTAATGGATATCAATTAAGTTAAGTAATTAAATATGTAGAGTATCGGAAGGTCTTATTGTTTCTAACTCTAAAGTTGAGCGGACCACCAAACAAGTCAACATAATAACAAAAACAACAATACAATGCCCGTGCCAATTGATCAATACGGTTGCCGATCTGATCATTTTGTATGTGTAAGAGGAACAATGTGTGAATTTTGAATAGTAGGCACAGTGAAACAAAAGCCATTGTTTTAGTAGACAATCTAAATTCATACCTCTTTGAAGACCACATAAATGATGTTTTTTTGCATTCTTTTCGTATTAAATATGAAGTTACATTCTAATATAGAAATATATTCTAAATAAGAAATAAATTGAGCGATTTGTTAAAGCAAAATTAGTAATTAATTTCCATTCAATGAAAAATTTGTTAGAGTCAAAATAATTAAATCTTATTGCGTAGGATAAATTACAATTTTCATTAAAAAATTTAGCATTCGACGGGGAATTCGATTCACTTACATTCCTAGGCCAAGAAAAAAAGTTCTTTAGTATAAACAAGTGTCGTTTAATGGCTTTACGAATAATATTCCAAATAAAATATCAACATCAACTATAACTTTAGATTTCCTAGATTTACAACTTCTTTAAAGAATAAACATATAACTTTATTTATAGTATATAAGATTTTAGAAACAACATTCTAAATGATAACTATTACTTTAAATGCATCTGCAGAAAAAACGGAAAAAGCTGAGATTGAAAAATCAGGATTAAAGATCAAAAACACAAAACGTGCTTAATCATATGTCCACCACTGTATTTTCAGATACGTCGTTAATGTAATTAATGGAAAAGCTATCAGATCTTCATAAGCAGAAAAAGTACTTTTTATTTGAAAAGAATAGATATTGAAATCTGTACCTATATAATTTATAGACTCATCATCTGAATCTCAGGTACTCAAAAGGTACTAATGCTGATGTTCTCAAAATGGAACCCTGACGTAGATGAAATAATACGGAAAGCTAGTTCTTCCATTATTGTCCTCTAAAAATTTCTCCCAAGAGAATATAGAAAGAGGGAGAAAACACATGGATTTTGATATAGAAAATATTTAAATACTTTTAATACTATGGAACTTAAATTCAAACTCAAAGATAATTCACCTAAAAAACAAAAAATACTCTAGAAATAGGCATTGACTGCAAAGTCTTACACAGTGGTACTAGATCAAGAAGTTTTCAATTTTTAAGATTTTATTATGAACGAAATTTCATGGCAATTAAACCACGGTGCAGTGCAGACATTTGCTTAATTCAAAACCAAGGTTCAGGGTCGAAGATGTAATATTTTAATTTATATGACGTTCTTTTTTTTTTTTTTTTTTTTTGTTTCCCTCTCCACGTGTGTCTATGTGTGTGTGTGTGTGTGCGTGTGTGGTACAAGCAAACTTGATTGTACAATAATTTTATTTTGTTACCTTTAAGCTTTTTTTCCCTTCATTTATTTTTGGTTTTTTTTTTCTACTTCTTCTTTGGGTTTCTTGTTTTCTTTCTTGGTTTCTGTTGTCTCCATTCATTCTTTGTTATTTGTTTTGCTGGATATCGGTTCTGTTTTGCTTCCACAATTCGTAACCTTCCTGAAATTACGACCCAAATAGATGAAAAGACTCCAAACTCTGCCAAATTGCTTCTACTCAAATAAATTCTCACAATTTTCCATAACTCTTTCGCCAAGAACAAAAATAGCCTTAACCCATAAAGGGTATATTCAAGATTTAAAAAAAAAAAAAGTGTATAAAGAAATGAATATACATATCGGTGGTTTTAACTTATGCTTTTTTTTAACTTTCTTCCTTCAAAAGGATTCTCTAATAATAATCAAAACATTCTATTGAAGGGCATCAAGTTTTCGCTATTACATTATTTTAGCTCAATTTTTCCCAATTTCTCATGGTTTTCTGTGTATTTTTTTGTGCTTTAAATACTTTGAGGAAGTTCGACACGTTCATTAATCTTTGGCCCCTACTTGGGGCAGGGTATTGAAGGGGAGGTCAATTATGCTATCGTATGTATTAAAATGTTATGCGAACTTATTGGTTGGCATAAAGAAGAATCGTTTCTTTCTCTCTCATGGGGTTGTGGGCTTTCTTTGGTTCTAGCCGCAAAAAAAAAAAAAAATGGAAAAAATTTGCTTAATTAACTTCTAAACGTCGCCTTTAGCATTTTGCTTATATACATATACATATATGTAGAGAAATATACAGAAGAAACATATTTATTTTTACCATGAACTATCTTATTTCATTTTTTTTTTTCTATGCGAAATTCTTGCGATTAATTAGCAGTTTCGTCTTGGTCTTTTGTTTAGTGCGATATTTTTTCGCATAACATTTTTTTTCTCTCTTTTTTGTTGGATATACCATATACCAAATATAGAGATGAGTATGTACATATTGAGATTATGCTTAGATCTATATTTGCACTTAATTATGTAGACCCATTAAAAAAGATTTATTAAACATAAAAAGAACACAAAAAGTGAGAAAGTTCAAAAAAATTTTAATTCCAACTGGATATTTTAAATTAAAATTTCTGATTCCTTTTTCTTATTAAAGTAGTTAAGCTACGACTGCTTATGGTGACCTCCTTTTGACCCCTTTAATTATTTAATCAAGTTCGAATTTTTTTATAGTCAAATTTACATCATCATTTTATTATTTTACATTATCATAAAAAATTAAATTTTGAGCATATGGAAGTAAAATTTTTGCCAAAGTTAATTATTAATAGTCCTCTTGTTAAAATTATAAGGAAGTTTATAAAACCTTCGAGAAAGACTAAAAACCACTTGAAGAAGAAATCTCTTTGAATTGATTTTATTTATAATTTCAGGGGGGAGTTCCCCTTATCAAACAATTTGATGACTTATAGTTTTCTTTTATATATAAAGATTTCTAGTGGATTGTCAAAATCTATATATGTATGTACATATATTCCTCAAAGCTAATTAAATTTTTTAAATGCCACCACGCCCAATCTTTGCTATCTTTTTTTTTTCAGTGAGTGAGTTGACGAAATCTCAATCACAATAACAATAAAAACAACAACAAAAAAATATATATGAATAAGTAGTATCTATATCTTTCTCTCTCTGCGAAATCTTATCAACTGTCATATACGTTAAGTGCCGTAGTATAACTCAATTTATATACAAACTTAAACTAAACTAATTTACTATCACTTTTTTTTTATTCATACCCCTTAAGTTATGCCAAATGTTAAGAGTATATTGCGTTTGAAGAAATTGTTTTAAAAGATTTTCTCTCTGAAAAGTTCAACAAATCTTTGGTCAATCTTAGATTAAAGATTATAAAATTAAAGGCTTTGTTTTTTATAGAAGCAACAATAAGTCAATGCTAAAACTAGTTGAGAATTACATTTAGAATAGAAAATCACAATACGATTTTTTATTTCACAGATATCTTCAATTTGTACATGCTAAATGGTCGGAATTTTTTTTTTTTTGTTCTTTTTTCCTATAATATATTTTGTAGTTTATTTTCTTCCAAGTTTTTGTTTTATTTTTTTTTATTTTTTGAAGGTCTTTCTCCTCCTACACTTATATGTATACCTATACAACATAGCAACATTTATATATTTATATAATATATTTAGTTATCAATCAAGGTCTGCATCGCGCGATTCTGCAAATATGCGGGGCCGTTAATCTCATAGTATATGGTTTTTATTTTTTTTTTATATACGCATTTTCGCACTATTTCGAACTAACACACACAAGCACGCATTCGTTTTAATTATATTAATACGTTTGGCGTTGATAATAAAAGCCACAGTAAATATTTTTTTCTTCTTTTTGGCCAAGAAAACGCCAAAATAAAAAAAAATCTAGGGAAAGGGAGGCAAACTAATGACGACGTTTTGATACCACGGTTTAACTTTAACTTTAAGTTACAGGACCTTAACAAAGGAAGTGGAAAGGGGTATCAATGGCTTAGCAAAATATCGAAAATCTAAATCATTTTCATTACTTCAAATTATCCTTTAAAAAATATTTTCTAAGGAGACTGAAATATATTAGAAAGACAACAAGTTATAAACCTTATGTTTTTTTATTTATTTAACTAATTTTCCTTACATATTTAAGCACAATTTAAAGCTGTTTTTAAAGTATTTACATTAATAAATGAAATGAATCGAATGTCTAAATATCTATATATGTATATTAGTGAAAAAAGTTTAGATATTTAAATCTACTGTAATAAAAACACACAATGATATCTAAAGATTCTTAAGTTTAAATTTAGCATACAGATTTTGGTAAATAATAATAGAAGATAATAGATTTTATGATATTTCAATACCAACAAACTACTGAATCTTTGAAGTAATGCTTTAACACAATAATTCAGTAAACCAACGAAATTCTTTACCAAAATGTGGTAAATGATAAGTTAAATAAATGCAAAGTCCCCCACCCAAGCAACTTGAGAATGAACTGATTTGGCTAAAACCCAATATAAAAAAAAAGAAACTATCTTACGATACATAGTTCAATTCCATATCAATTCACCTTATCAGTAATTTCTTGCCGCACTTGATCCCTTCGAGGGGGTGAGACGGCTTCCTTTTCACTCTCCCTCTCACTTATCAGTGACTAATTTCAAGCCTCATCTATCACTCGGGAAAATTTTTTAGTTTTGGGGGGCGAATGGTAAGGAACCCATCAGCTGCTCCTCCTGTTGGTTGCCTAATTCGTAGCGATTGTTGCACTTGTAGCTGTTAAAACTGTTGAGAGATGAAGACAAAAAAAAAAAAAAACAAAGTCAAGGGAAAACTGAAGCACACACACACACACGCGGAGAGAGATGAAACAATGGGAAAAGTGCTTCAAAAGTGGCGCATAAGGACCCACTCGACAAAAAAAACAAAAAAACAAAAAAAAAATGCCCTCTAAGAGGTAAAAAAACAGCATAAGAAGACGAAGAAGTAAGGAATAATCAGCCGACAGCCGCCAATCCAATCCCAGGGTGGGCTCCTATGATGCACACGCTCTGTCCTCCCTCCCTTCTGCCCCTTCCACCTACTTATTTACCTTGTGGCATAGCTCGCTGGTGGCACTTCAACTTGCACTTGAGGTTATCTAGGGACACTCACACACACACACACACACACACACACACAGGCCAAGACACAAGCATCTTTGTGAGTTTTCCCTTAAAACTAATATTCATATAAATACATATTAATCTAAATATATATATCTATACGCCTAATGGATACCCTATGTCCTATTCTTATATCCTAATATTCATATATGTATACTTTACCCATCAGATAAAAACTAAATAGACATTATTGAAAACAAAGCAGCTTCTACTTCTTCTACTTGTGTTGCCTTACTATAGAGTATTTAATAGTCAGTGTCCAAAATGATTCCGACTGTCTGACTACCTACTCCGAGGTCCACGATAATTTTCTTCATGTTTATTTTTGGATAATACATTTTTATTTTTTTTTTTTCGCTTTCAGTTTTCGTTTCTATTTGCTTCTACTCTACTCTATCAATCTATCTATCTATCTTTCTGTTTCTTTTTCAATTTGCGTAGATTGCATTTTCCAAGACTTTGAGATTTTTATCACTCAAGAGCTTGAGGAAAAACTAACAAAAAAAAAAAAATATCAAAAACAAACTCCCAAAACTCAAAACCTAACCAGAAGTGAGAGATATGTTGAAGAAAAACATAAGATATTAAGAGATGGTGCAATTTATATTTACATGTGTATGTTATATATACATATATACAGAGAGTTTCACAAATAGAATTAGGGGAATAGATATTTTTGTCTCCAAAAAAAAAAAATAAAAATAAATAAATAAAAGAAAATAAAATTTGTATGCACTTTGTTGGCACTGACAACGAGTTTTGTTAAATTTAGTACACCTGGGAATAGGAATCGAAGAAATATATACATATATGTATATATAAATAGAACATACATATGTAACACCCAGGAGTGGGGGGGGCAGGTCTTGAATAAGTATGCTAGAATTTTTTAATATCAAAAAATATGCATTTGAAAATTATATGTTCTAAAATTTGTATTCAATTTTTTTAATGTGTTTATGTACGATTAAATATAAAATAAATATATATAAATATGAAATATATAAAATGTATATAGATTAATTTCCAATCTACTTAAAAAAGTCTTTGTACAAACTAATTTTATTTTTTTTTTTATTTATATATTAAATTTATACTTTTACTTTATTTTAAAAGGAATTTTATTTTGGTCAGGAGACGAGACAAATTCATATAAATCCTGTCTTTCCAATTGTAAGGATTTAGCTGGATCGGGCCACAATATCATATAGGCGAAATCGTTCGAAAATTTAAACTTACTTTCAATGGTCATAATATCTAATACTTGGAGGTTTAAATAACCTAATAATGAGTCTAACAAATTTCATCAAGATCGTGTGACTATATCATTGACTCGAAGAATCTGAAATTAATTTGAATGGATAATTTATTGGTTTCTTAAAAGATTATAACCAAGCTAAATAAGAAGTTAATACTTTTAGTTTAAACAAAATGACTATATCATAAGATCTGATCATTGTTTTAGTTTCTCAGAATTCAATGAGAATCTTTTCTACTTTATTGAAAATGATGTTGAGATATATAATACATATATACACTATATAGTTTTCAATATCTATGTATCTTTTATTTTTTATTATTAATTATATAAAACAATCTAAGAGTATATTTATAAAATATGTCTAAACTTTTTCTAATCAAACATTTGATTTAATTTCTCTATCATATTACTTTCTTTTCATAACCTTCTGATCTTTATTAGTTGGGGGTTTCTTTTTTGTTTATTCAGAAATTGAGAACCTGTCTATATGTGGCATATTTTGATTATTTCCTTTTAGGCTAATGCGACAGACACATTAACCCCAAATTGACCTTGAGACGGCAGACATCATTACATATATACAGACATAAAGGAAAACATAGTATATTTGTAGACACATAAAATAAATATATACCTACATATATGTACATATATATATATCCTTGTGTATATGGAAATTTGTTAGATCTGCGCAATAACAGAACCGACAGAGAATTCAGGAAGAGAGGAGGCAAATCCCCGCATCGTTGATGTCGGGAGCCAAGGCCAAATTTTAGGGATGTTTTGACCTTCACCATGTATTTGATAGTAAGCAAAAGCTCATCCTTGGTAGAAGGCATAAACACGTACACATACATACATACATACATACATATAATGTACATGTACATGTATGTCTGGTGTTGAGTTGAATGTCCTTATGCCATTTTTTTTTTCAATGTCTGTCGAGTTTGTTTTGCGCCTTGCTTCATTATCAAATTGAAGGTCGCAGACGCCACTCCCCCTTGCCTATTTCTCTCGCTCTCTCTCTCTTCCTCTTCCTCAGGCTCCTCGGGGAAATTTGTGCCAAAATACGCAGACAGCCGCATACAAACAACAACGAAAAAAGGATTTCCTTTCCTCTCCCTCACTATAAGGACATTCACAAACCAATCTAAAAAGGTCATTTTATTGCGTCTTTTCTTTTTCTTGGCAATTTTAGAATAAGCTGCCAACCTAGAATAGAAAGTTCTTGTCTAAAAGGGATATCAAAGTAAAAGAATAAAATTATAATAATAAACCAAATTTTGTTTTTTTTATATTTTTATTATTTTTAGGGCTTGTCCTGTAAGACAAATCTAAATGATCAGGCAACATTTTATGCCTGTTGCTTTTACAAATATCAACATGTTGCTGCAACATTGTTGCTTCGAATGCTCAATTCAAAAACAAAACTCAAACTCATACTTGGCTCATTTCACTCATTCTCTCTCTGCCTGCTCTCTCTCTCTCTCTTTCTGTTTTGTTGTACCTAGCCGCTGCCGCTCCTACCTCCTCCCACCATGCCCCATGCCCCATGCCTGTTCATCAACAAATTAGAGATAATATGCCCCACTCTTTGTTACCCATCTCATGCCCCTGCTTAACCCTTTTGGGGTTTTCGGTATTTATTATTAGAGTGATTCAACATTTTGGATCTATAATTAGCTAATTGCATTATACTGTTTCAAATGTTGATGAAATTGGTAACTGCAAAAGTTTTTGCTTTGCTTTTTTTTGTTGTGAAATACCGGCGCGCAAATAAGCAAGAACAAGACAGACAACAAAACACACACACACAGACAGAATAAATAACAATAAAACGCCGGCAATGGGCAATCTCAGGTGTGTGTGAGAAAAAGACGGAAGAGGAGAAAAGCTTTTTACATACATTAAGAGAGAAGCTTTATGCTTCTGTCTCTGTCTCCGCAAAACCGGCAAAGTTCGCTTTTCGTTTTTGTTTTGAGTGCTACTTTTCTTCATGCAAAGGCAAAGGCAAAGCAAAAACAAATGCCAAGCGTCTCTGTATGCGTATATGTATGTATGTATGTATGTATGTTTTTGTGCAGGTCCATTCCGTTATAAAGCGCCACTCGTTGCATTTTTGCTTTTGTCTCCTCTTTCTTGCCGGTCTCACTTACACACACACACACACACATACACTGTATCTGTCTGTGTCCTTTGCACGCTCTCTCTCTCTGTCTCGCTACCCATCTGTGTGTGTTTATGTCGCGACTGTACCCCAGCGTCGTCTTCGTTTTTTTTTTTTGTTGTCTTCTTTTGCGTATTATGCTGTTGTTGTTTTTGCAGCTGCTGTTTATTGTTCTCTTCTCCTCATCGTTAGGCCTTTCCCCTCCCTCCCCCAACGCAACTGCGAGCCTCTTTTGTCTTTAATGCTCTGCTCCCCCTTTTATGCAATTGCACTTGTGCGTAATCCTTTTTTTTTTGTGCGATTGTCATCTGACAATCTGATCCACCTTGAATATTGCTTAATTACCGTTATGAATCAGTTATCAATATGACCAAATACCATTTGACAGTTGTGTGTGTGTGTGTGTGTAAAGCCCTCTTTAAATAATAATAACTATTTACTATTGAATAACACGCTTTATACAACAAAATTTCATCGATATGGGGCAAAAAATAGAAAAAAGAAGTCGCAAAAAAAAAACTGATTGGCGGCACATTTTTAAGTTTTTATACCATGTACCTTGGAAAGGGTGAACTGATATATTAAAGCCACCAAAATATGTGCAAGAGGCAAAAAAAAAAAAACGCATTTTTGACTTCAAAATCAATTAGATTTCAAACATTTATTTCATTAACAAAGTCATTGAAACTTAAAAAAATTTTACCATTAACGAAAATGCGTCTCGCTTTTTTGTTTTTCGTTTTTCCTTTTTTCAATTAACAATATTCCTTTAACGACATTCTGCAATTTAGGTTTATTAGCCAGACTTTAATTTTATGTTGATTTAATACCTTGAAGTACACTTCAAATAAATTTGCAATTAATGGTAAAACTTTCAATATTTCCACCTTTATTTAGGGTATTCAAGTCGTTAATAGATGTTCATTTGTCATGGCAGGAAAAAAAAACAAAAAAAAATTAAACGACGACAAAGACATGGCGCCGATAAGAAATGCAACAAAGTTGCCAACAAGTGTTTGCCAAGGCGCGAATTGAACTTATCAGAGAAAACGTTCATGGTTGGGTCCATCAATATGGGAGAGGGGGGAAACTAGTCATGATGATTTTAAGATGCATAGTGACTTATTTAGGGTAATTACCATACAATGCATCCAAATCTATGAAAAAAAAAAAACAACCTTTTATAGTTTGGCCAGAACTGACTGTTGTAAAAGGTCTAATTTGAAGTTCAATTGATGGATTTTGGGTTGTAATGTAGATATATGTAGATTCAAGTTCTGTATATTGTAATTGTACAAAAATATTGATTTTAACTACAAGATATGGTCTCAAATTAAAATAATTTTAAAGCCCCGCATAGACCATAAAGAAATTAAATTAAGGAAATAACTGTAATTTATCTTAAAAGTCAACAAATCAAACTAGTTAACTGTATACTTCTCTTTGATTTTTAAAATATAGAATTTTTGAAAACATAAAAACTTATTAGATTTAAATTTTAAAACATTCTTTTCAAATAAGTTTAGGTTTTTTTCTATTCTAGTGTGCAGCAGTCATTTTTGAAGTTTTTTAAATGAGAATTAAGAAATAAAATATATTATAATTTTGGAATATATCAAAGGACTCTTTTATTCAGAATATTCGTTGAAAATCAGCGGGAACTTAAGCATTCTGTAAATGATTTGAAAAGTTTCTCATAGGCAAGATTGATCTGAAATTTCTAAATGATTTATTTAAAAGGATTATGTAATCATTCAAAGAGTTTTGTGATAATGGAATGTTGAATACTCATAGACAAATTCTTAGAATATAATACAGAGGTATTCATCGGGCCCACATCAAGCTCAAGGGATCAAAGAGAGCTTAAATGTTGATATTCCTGACCCCAAAATAAAATCCTAGCTACGCCCTTTACTATTTAAGTGACGTTGGGGCAGTGTCGTTAAGTCAGCAGCATTTGAAATGCAATTTACAACAGCAGCAGGGGCAATGGACAGAAGCAGAGGCATCAGCAGCAACAGCAGCAGCAGCAGCAGCAGCAACCAACACCTGTCAGACGATGACGATCAGAATGAGAATGTGGGGTACCGTAGCGTAGTCCGTCTTGGTCTTGGTCTTGGCCTGTTGTTATCAGGGGGCCTCTGTCTGGGGTGTGTGTGTGTGTGACTGCAACTGTAAACCGGTAATGACAGCTACACAATCCAAACCCCCCACCATGCCAATCTCCTAGCAACATTGTTGGCGCACGTGTAAACCGTTAAATGTGTAAAATGTTATGGGTAAATTTTGTGTTTTTTTTGTTTTGAGTGAGTGTGTGGGTGTGTGGGGGAGGGCATTTTCCATGGCGTGTGAAAGCTCAGCGTATAATTCTTGAAACGTTGCGTCGCAGTCGCAGTCGCAGTCAATATTCATTTGGGAGACGCAACACTTGTTGCTATTTATTTACGCAGTTGTTTTTGCTACCAACAACAACAACAACAAAAACAACAACAACGAGTGACAACACGCGCAAAAATTAATTGCGCAAAATAGTAAGAAACGAATTGCAAAACTTATTGAAATGAAAGGAAAGCACAAAATGCGCGCCAAGTTCAACGCAACAATAACAACAAAAAACACAATGCAAACCAACAAAAAAAAAAAAGAGCTTTGGTTGTTGCGAAATCAAAACAAAATCGCAAAACGCTGATACAGTTGGTTAGGGATAGGGTTACGGGGGAGGTAAGTTGATGTGAGGTGAGGTGAGCAGGGCTTTGTGGGGTGTTAAATTGCATGCACCAAAATGTGCAAGGGAAATTGTGGAAAAACCAAAACCAAAAAATTTGCATTGCAGTTAAATGCTGAGCGGAAAATTCCCTTACACACTCACACTCACACACACACACTAAATACGTTACTCATATGTATGTACATGTCTTAAGCCTGCAATGAATCCTTAATGAAATACGCTAGAAACTTATTTGATCCTTCAATGATCCTTTTCGAAAACTCACTAGATAAGTGGTTACATTACATTTACATGATTTAAAGTTATCGTTTATCGATGATCCTTCTGCAAATTGATGCCTTATGCTTTGTGTTGCATGCTGCGTCATTGGGGCACAAAGATGACCTCCATAGGCCAGTCACAGTGGGTGCCAAACCAATTGCCATATGAAATTAGCAACTTATTATACAATTAAGTAGACCTGCCTGCACCCCTCCCCACCATCCCGACCAGTTCAGCCCTCACTCTTACTCATAACCCCCTGCTCAGTTTGTTGTCTAAGCTTAATTATGTTGTAGCTGGGCTTGGTGACCCCCAACACTCTCCTCAACTACTAGTTATTCCTCTAGTGGTCACAAGAGGGGAAAGAGCGAAAGAGACTGAAATTGCGAATGTAATTTAATATGCCCGCAAAATGAAAATCCTGTCATCATTGTCGTCATCGTCAAAGCTCCTGTTGCTTTTCAATATGTTGATGAGACTTTGGATGCCTTCCTGCCCGCATTCCCTACATACATATGTACATATATACATACATATGTACATATATACATACATATGTACATACATATGTATGTATTCACTTCTTACCTATCTCTGTGACTCAAACTCTTCTCCCTCACAATGTTTGTTAATTTTTTGTATACCCTTTAGTCACCTAATTGTTGGGGTATAGGCAATTTATACAATAGAAAGTAATTCCTTTCAACGATTGTAGAAATTTCATTCCACTTTAACTACTTTCTGTCTATTTATTTTTGTTTTTTTTTTTAGTGTACTGTTTGTATCATTGCAGGGTATATTGTTTGCGGTGACCCCGTCCTAATATGATATTTTTCCATTTGGGTCGCATAATTTAATTAGACTTGAGGTAGGTTTCATATAAAGTTGTTTTCTTTTCACTTTCTGCTGGTGTGTAGCTCTTTGTTTTCTGTGTGTGTGTGTGTGTATTATTTTTTGTTTTTATTTGCGGCTTTTCTTTTTTGTCGTTGCCAAAGTTCATGTTGGGGTTCAATCAACTTGACAAAACTGAAATTGGAGTTGGCAACTTGACATGAAAAGAGACAAGGGGTAGGGGAGGTTTAATTACATATGTACAAACGAGAACTTTATAGAAAAAAAAAAAAAGGGGGGGGAGGCAGCTAATGTGTATGTATGTATCTATTTTGGTGTGGAATAATTATTTGAAAATTAATATTTCGATTCATGAGAAAATTCAAGTTTCATTTGCAATTTTTTGACATATTTTACTGACTTTTACTATGATCAATAAAAAAAAAACAACTATTAATATACATATGTATATAAATTCATAACTGTTTTCTTCTATTTTTTTTTGCATTTTTTTGTTTCTAAACATCATTGTAAACGCTTTTTGCTAGGCTATACGGTACAAGCAAAAACGAAAAAAATGAAAGGGAAATAGTAAAACTATAACGGCGACGTCTGCAGCGGCAGCGGCGTCACTGATAGTTGTGTTGTTGAGAGAGCACATGTACCGGCATTTGCTAGGCAATGAGAGGGAGTGAGACTGAGATAGAAAAAACAAATTGAGAACTTTCACTTGATACAAAAATTTGTTGAAATTAAAGAACCTTGCAAAATCTGGTGAAATGTTCTAAAAGTTCAGAATATATCTAAGCAATGTCTCCATCCACAGAAATACACGTACATACATACATACATATGCCAAACAACAAAAACAAAGAACAAAACAAAGCTGGAGAAAAGCAAAAACAAAAAGTAAATAAACAGAGAGCTTTCTTTCTTTCTTTCGTTGGATTTGTCAAAGAGTTTCATCAACTGAAACAAGAATACATATGTACATACATAGAATTTAAAAACTATTACTCCAAATTGTTATTTAGTCAACGTATTTCATGGTGCCTTTTGCCTTTTTTACAAAATTGTGCAATTTGTTGCCGCAACAATTTACTTTTACCACTCAAAATCACAAAACACTCAAAACATACTCGCTCTCTCTCTCTCCCACTCAATTGTCGGGCGAGTTCACTCCGGCGAATATTCACGTTTATAAGGCGAATATTCACTTTTAGGGCGTTCATAAGTGTGGCGAACTCTCAGATTGGTTGGGCGAATTCGGCATGTTATGTTGTTGTTGTTTCGTGTTGTTCTTCTCAATTCGCCTCTAGCCTCCGCCGCGTACGAACGTGTTACGCGTGAAAAAAGAAAGAAAAAGGAGAAGATATAAATCTTTGGCTCTTCGTCTTTGTAGTTTTTTGGCTGTTTCCCGCCCAACAACATACAAATTAAATTGAATATAAAGAGAAATAAATTTAGTTGATTTTCAAATATTTTTTTAAAAAGAAAATCTTTTGGCAAGAGTTTTCCCATTAAACGCAAAGTTACCAATATACCTACCAATATATATATATATTTAATGTACCACAAATATATACCCAATCAACCAACCAATAAATAATACTACACACACACGTCGCCCTACAATGCAGCAACAATACCAATGCCAAACGCAATACAATTACAGTTACAATTAAATGAATAGTGCATTGAGAAGAAATTTACAGCAACAACTCCAATATTCGGGCATAACGGCAGAATAAAAATATTCAAGTAAACCGACAAAAAGCAACAACACATCATAACAAAAATTAAAAGAAAAGTAAAGTAAAACAAAATACAGAAGAAATCAAAATCTAATTTCGTTTTCAATTGCGCCAAAAGAAGCAGCAGCAGCTAAACAAAAAATAAAAAAAAAAGTACTGTTTGTTTTTAACGGTGAACGCACTTCTACTCCCAAGTTTACTCCTTAACTAAAATTCTGGCAAAAGGAAAATTTTTGCCAGTACAAAAGTTTAAAATACATTTTTTTTTTGGGTGTCTCTTTAATTTTGGTGCCTATGTGAAGAGCAGAAAAAATATTTATAATTTAGCAGCAGCAGCAAATAACACTAAAACTAATTTGGATTACTCCGACCTCAACGCAGTTCAGGAATATAAAATATATATACATATATAGATGAACTTCTATAGTCATCGTATAGATCACGTCACTTTGAAGACGTCGATTTAAGGAGACGAGGAAATTTCGCAAGGTGAGTTTTGAAAAAAAAAAAATTGTGTAATTAATATTAAATATAATGGTAAAAATTTAGGAGTGTTAGTTATTTGGATCCTGTTTCAATCACTTTAAAATTGCAAAAATATGGTAAAAAAAAAAAAGAAAAAAGGGAATAAAGTTTGCAAAAAAAAAAGAAATTGAAAAAAATATACATAAATGTGTTAAAATAAATAAATCCACCTAGTCATCAAGTGAAATTAAATGAAATAAATATTAAAAATAAAATTTTATAAACATACAAAAAAATAAAAAAAAATTAATAAATTTCAAAAAATTTACCAAAAAAATTAAAATTTAATTAAATTTAACTTGTTTAATTGACACAAAATTTAATTTAGGTATTTCAATTTCTTTCTTGATAATTTTCCTAAGAAATTAACTCAAAGTTCCATACAAAACAGACAAGTGGAAGTTAGGAAAGGGATAAAGGAGAACGAAAAAAAAAAATAGGAATTAAAAACTTCAGTTAAATTCCTTTGATAAAAAAAAAAAAAGTGAGGGAATATTTAATCGTTGGAAGAAAGAGATGGATAGATAGAGACAGATCACACTCAGACGTAGAAAAAGTCGAAAGAAAAAAAGAGTGCCAAACCCAATATTTATAACGGTGCATGCCGAAATCTCTGCAAACACACACACATCTACACACAGACAGTTAGATAGACAGTCTCATGCATATGTATGTATGTATGTATGTGTGTATAGGTCGCACGCACAAGCCGTGATTGTGGAAGAGCAGAAGAAAAAGGAAGGAAAGGAGAATTTGATTTTTATTTTTTTTTGGCTTTGCGCCATACACATCGACTGCCGCATACCGGCATATACAGTCATCTATGTATGTATGTACATATGTATGTATATATGTATTTTTTTTCTCTTTCTTTAATATTATGTTTTATTTCTTCATATGCTAAGCGGTTTCTCTATGCTCTATGGCCAAAAAAGGATTAAGATAATTGAATAGAGTATGTAAAGTTGTTGTGTTAGTGTTAAATGTTTGGTGTCGATCGGAGTAGAAGGGTATCGATGGGGGGATGTACACAAAAGTTTCAGTTTTATTTTCTTTTCGCGGTGCATTTGTTTTTATTATACCGTTAAACAGATTCAATTACAAACGACAACAATATGAAAATTATCCTCTCCCCCTTCTGTCTGTTTTTTTTTCTTCTTTATTTATTTTTTGTTTAATTGTGTTATCAATAGGGTGTAAGCTGCTAATGCAAATATCGATGACTGTTATTGAAGGTCACACAGACACACACAAACACAATTAACCGAAGGGTGCAGATATAGGTTTTTGTTCGTTAATTGTTTATAGTTTAAGGCGTAAAATATACCATCCTTCATTCTTTTCTTGATAAGATGAGAGATTCAAAATTCAATTATTTTTTACTATTAGTTGGAAAAAGTTGAAAACCATTAATACCAAGATCAAAATTGTTGCAAATTTTTAATCGTTTTTTTTTAAATTTTGTTTACTTTCTTTGACAGGCGAAAAACAAAAACAACAAAGAAAACCAACTTAACTCAGGAAATATATTTAAAACAAAAAAAACTGACAAAATGATTAAACAAAGTAGCTATATGATGGATATGTTTGGCAGTTCGCCGACAACTATGTACGATTATCATCCATTATTCGAGTTTGATGATAATCTAATGGATGATACAGATGAATTGCCCAGCATAAAGAGCGATGTTGAGAAAGTGACAACAGATGTTTTCAATGATAATTGTTTGGGTGATGTCTTTGGCAATTGTATGGATGACGATGATGTTATATTATTTAAGAAGGATTTACAATTCGTGGATTGCATGTGGTCGGCAACGGCAAGTTGTAGCAAAAATGGCGGTGGTAATAATAATAATTCCAATAATTGTAATGCCAATGGCAATAATACACAAATTGCAAGCGCCGCATCAAGTTATAGCGAAAGTGGAGCCCTGCCACCGGCCATTGTGACGGGGACAACATTGATAACTTATACAGAGGCGGCTGAGGCAACGGCATTAGCAGCAGCATTGAGACTAGTGTCATCAAACAGCAGTAATTCCTCATCATCCCCAACCACTTCCTCATTGTCCTCCACCTCATCATCATCCTCCAGTGCAACAACAACAACACCGCCCATTGTGATCAAACAGGAGCCTTTGGATCCTTTTGATATAAGCAGCAGCAACAGCAACCAACAACATCAACAACAAGAACAACAACAACAACAGCAGCAACGACGTAAATATAACACTAGCTATGACAAGGAAAATAAACGCAATGGCAATGGTCATATTAATGGTGGAAGTAATGTTAAATTCACTGATATACCACCCGGTGGTAGTCTATTGCGTAAAAGTTGCCAAAAATCATCTACAACTGGTCGCAGCAGCAGCAGCAACAATTCAAATGCCACAAAGTGTACACGTCCCGATACTCCATTCAGTCCACATGATGAGATCTCAACCTGTATTAAGGGCAGCAATAATATATCATTATCGGCAGCATTATCAGCCAGTGATTTTATTGATCATTTAAGTCGGGAGCTTCAGAATACGACTAAAAAGCGTATTTCTTTGCCATTTCAATTGGCACAGGGTGGTGATATTAATGAAGTGCTTGATGTACTCGATGAATTGAGCTCTCAGCAACAAGATACAATTATGACAACGGCAACAACAATAACAACTGCATCAGGATCATCATCAGGCATTGGCGGCTCCTCATTATCATTGGCAATCGATGATAGCGGTTGCATTAGCAGCAATTCCGTTAATATGACAAGTCCGCCCCCCACATCATCTGATTGCGATTCAGATGTCGGTGATTGTTCCATAGGTGAAAATTCCAGCTGTTCACGTGAATTCTCGACAAGTACATCAATGCGTTATAAAAATTTGCGTCATCACATAAGTGATCATAGTTATACACGTTGCAACGAAATGGCCGATGAGCATCCACCATTGGAGACACCTTCTGATTCTGGTAAGTGAAAGACACAAATTTTAATAATGTTTAGTTTAGTGCATTAGATATTCGGTTTGGCCTTTAGTTGAGTAAGAAGCATTCAACTAGTGTCTTTTTTGTTTTTTTTTGTTTCCCTCAACTTCCTTTTATATGTGGGCAATAGATGGTTTTTGTGGGAGGGAAAAACGGATGATGATGACGCCGTCGCCGCCTAAAAAATCGATCGCCTACGTCAACAGCAAACGTAGTAAGCAGCTTGTTACCAACATATAGAGCCCCAGCCCCATTGCCGACGACGACGACGCCACCCACACTCACACACACACACACACACACACACAGTTAGTCAACGCGTCTGGGTTTTTTTTTCTATATTGATTTTCCTCCCCCCGTTTGCCTTTTTTTGTGTTAATTTTCTTTGCTCTTCACTGGCGCCTTTTGGCCTCAGAGTCAGGAGCAAAAAACCCTCCAACCTCTCTACCTCCCTGCCCGCCCCAAAAACTAAATGGCGCCGCGTGGCCTTTCATGGCTCATTATGTGGCGTCATCTTCTTCTCTTTCTCTTGCTCTGTGTTGGTCTTCCTCTTCCTCTTTGTCGTCCCCATCATCATTCAAACATCATCCCCAAGCCAAAGTCTTGCGCATTGCTCTTCTTTGCTACACGCCCAAAAAAGCATAAAACTTTCTCTCACACACACACACAACTACAGCGAAGAGAGATGAATTTTCTTGGCTCTCTCTCTTGGGCAGAGCCAACACCCCGTTTTTTTTTTTTTTTTTTTTTGTGTAGGCATTTGTATGCGTGTATGTTCAAGGATGTCTACTCTCATGCCACGTGGCGGCAACGATAACTGCCCACCCCCTTAAATTCCTTCGTCTTCCTGGTCCCCCATCTTTGTCTCCTCTTCTTGTGGGGTTGAATGTACTTTCTTCTCCTTACGCCCACATATTTTTGGCGCGCAAATATTCATTGAGCTACCCTCGCTTTTTACGATGTGTGTTGTAGTACTACGCCGACAAAAACTGCAATTTGGCGCGCAAAAAGCTCTCACTTGTTGTTGCAGTGCACACTGCAGTGACCCATCGTGTTCGTTGCATCAAGCGAGTGCAATTCACGTTTTCGGCTTTGGTGTTGGCGTTCGCGTTGACGTTGGAAGTCGTCGTCGTTGTCAATATATGTATATATGTATTTGAGTAGCGTAACGTAGTATAGTGTCGTCATTCATCTGACGGCTTTGCTCTTGTTACTAGGCGGCTTTTCAAACTATTAGCGAAAAAAAGATGGAAAAAAAAAATTGAGAAACGCCCACACATTTGAAACACATTTATTTATATTAATTATCCAATTCGGACATTTATATGGGCAAATATGATTCAGACAATCACTTATGCATATACATATATGTATACCCTCTATATAAACACGATCTCATATAGCAAATAATACGTTAACATCAATATTTGAGAGATAAGAAATTACTTGTTCTATTCATTTTTGTAGAAAATTTTAAAAGTGGTTTGCCTAATTTAAACGAAATATTTCCGATCCAAAGATCGCAAAAATTTAAATCGTATATAGATTATAAGTATGTATGTGTACATATGTACATATATTATTATTATCCATATTTCTTTTGGCATTTTCTCAGAGCGATTTAAATATTATTTAATATGCTATATTTAACCCGCTCGCTGACGCCGCTTTTTGGTGGTTGGGTGGTTGGTGGGGGGTACTCGAGAAAGCCAAAAGACATGGCAACAGTGAAAATAAATATACGCACAAAAATCAGGTGCGTGCCGCTGATTAGCAGCATATGTATATATATATATATACATACTTATATACGCACACACACATCACACCACCTAGCTACCTGCCTGTCTGCCGCCTACCTCCCCCAAACCCTACCCCTTCCCTTTTGAACGCGCGTGACGCTTCATTAGCAATTTCTGGTTTTGTTGGTGGGGAGGTTTTTAGGGCCGCAATGTGGAATCATAAGTGGAATGTTACACAGAATCGAAAGTACAAACTCTCGGACGGACGGACACACGCATGACTGTTATCTAAAGTTATATACTTAGGGTGGGGAAGGGAATTATAATGTAATAACATTTGCAAATTTGAATGTAATTTCAAGTATATTTTGAGATTTTCTCGAGACACAGATCCCACGATCCATAAGTCTCTCCTTCACCTCCATCGTTCATAACATAAAGTCCATTTCGTAATTTAAGTAAAAGCTTTATCAGTTCTTTTTTCCACTTGCCTTTTTTTTTTTTTTTGGTAGGGGCGTGTCACGTGAACTATTTTGAGGCGAAACCAGAAAACAGTTGGTAACAAACGAGAACTATTCTTTAATAGTACACCTCCCCTCGCCCCCGCGCATACTTCCCTGTGTGTGTGTGGAGAGAGATAAAGCCAACTGGGGAGCCATATAGAGTATTGTGGGTGGGCAAACTAGCAGAAGCACATCGAAGCAGCAGATCGAAGTCGTGGTATAGTTGGAAACGGTCTATTGAGAGGGGGTGGGGGCAGGAGGGGATAGGTAATGGTTAGGTGCGTGCTGCCTGTTTTATTGGCATTTCGCACCTTTTTTTATTCTATGTATTGTGCGTGCGGTTAGAAACGAAAACGTAAAAAAAAAAATTAAATAAAAATGTTAATGAACTCAACCAAGGTCGCACAACCACAAAAAAAAGTGCGTAGAAAACGAGAATGGGAAAACTTTGAGGGCTCCTAACGAAATATACATATGTATGTACATACATACATACATATGTATTCTGAATATATATATGTGTGTATATGTATACACAAATACATAATAATAGTTGTGCTTCTTGTTTCTTGACTTATTTTGGTTATGTTGTTGTTGGGTTGGTTTTTACTTTCATTTAATATGGACGGGCGTCGGCTTTAGCCAGACATGGAGGCTCACCACCACAACAACATTGTGTCTTTGTGTGTGTGTGTGTGTCTTAGCTTTGTCACAGACTTGGCAAAACTCAGCAAACCAAATATAGAAGGGATGCATGTTTGTTGGCCACAAGAAAATTCCCAAAAGCGCCTAGACAATAAAATTTACTTTTAATTTATGTGCGTTCACAAGTCAAAAAAAAAAAAAGAAAAAAGCTTAAAAGATGCCCTCTTTAGGGTAGTCCTAATATACCCTCTTCTATCATATGGACTATGTTGGCATTCCGCTGTTGCTAGGCGCGTTTTTTTTTATGCTGTTTGCTCTTCTATGCTCGCTTGACGCGCGCTCTCTCTTCTCCATTCATTGAATTTGTTGTTTTTTTTTTGTGTTATTCGCACACGTGTAGCAATAAAATGCTCAAGGTCGCAAAGCGAACCACGACGCCGCAGCCGACGATGATGACGACGACAAGCAGTGGCGGATCCGTCGGCCCGTCGGTCGTTTGTTCGGCCGGTCGGCTGAGTGATAAAATCTTAAAAGCGCCCAAAGCTTACTACTACGACGCCACCACCACCACCAACACTCTCTATCTCTTTTATTCGCTCTTTCTTGGTCTATTTGTCTCTCACGCACTTGATACGCACTTTATGTATATGCTGTGCGCGAGCTCTCTCGCTCTCTCGCTCTCTTTGATACGAGCCTCCCTTTTGTTGTTATGCGCACCGCCTTGTGTCTTCTCCGTTTACTGCTTATAAAAGATTTCCTGCCGAAATACACAAGAACAAAATACACACACAAAAATATGTTGCAAATGTTGTGTGGAATTGTTGCTGCAAAAATGTTGCCAGACGCATTTTCATAATTTATGTTTGGGGATCCCATAGAGCGCAAAACACAAAACAAAAAAAAAACAAAAAAGGGAAGAAATTAAAGGATTGTCGCAATGCGGCTTCCACAAAGTGAGATAGCAGTGAGAGAGAGAGAAAAGGAGGAATGATGACTCATATCCTTGATGATGAAATAGTTTTGACGACGTCATCAACAAGTTGCTATGAAATGACACTTTTATCCTGATAACAGAAAGATTTTTAAAAAGAATATATATGTACATATATAAATATAAATATATGTATTTTTATCGATAAAAATGCAGAAGGCTAAAGGTTAAAACTTGCTGCAGCACACACACACACACACAGACACACAATTTGATGTGATAAGCATTGCAAATTGACTGCACTTTGCTTCTTGTATTCAAGCGTAACGATGGTTCAACACACAACACACACACACACACATTTACACAAATGAGTGTCAGTTGACGCCGACATCGACATCGACGTCGACGTTGTTGTGGTCGCGTGGGAAAAACTACTGCTGCTGGGCATCATCAACAGCGCAGCGGAAGCAATGCCGACAAACTTTTTTTTTATTTTTTTCTTGTTTATTTTTGCTTTATACACTTGCAAAATACGGGGGTATATATGTATGTATGCATTTGGAATGAAAGACTGCAATGAAAACTTAATGTTGTGGTAGGTTAAGATACATATACACTAGCAATGATCGTTTGAAAGAAAAGTAAAAAAAATTGAGGAAAAATTGTTAGTGTATCTATGAGGGGTTAGAGAGGGAGAAAGGAAGGGGGAAAGGTACAGCCGAAGTTAGTTGCAATTGCAAACCGCAATCACTTTCTGTGTTGGCTGTTCATTGTCTGGCATCTTCATCTGTGCAACACATGTTGTTGGTGTTCACCAGATGAGAAATGAAGAAGAAGGAAGAGAAGGTGGTTGGTAAAAGGGGGATAGGAAGTGGGGATCGTCGTTGTCGTCAACCTTTGCTTTGCAACATTTTCAAAATGTCAACGTCGCTGTCGTCGACAGAAATTGCAAAAGTGTGGGAACACATATGGATGTATGTATGTACATGTGATTGTATTGTACATTCATTAACTTTCTGATTGATTTAGAATCCGGCAAAAAACAATGTAGAAGAAAGAATACAGAAAAAAAAGAAGAAAAAAAAAACTGAGAAAAAGCTAATCAAAACAAAAGAAAAATAATACCATTTTTGTTATTAATGAATATATGTATGTATATCTGTGTGTGTGTTAGTGTTAGTGTGGGGGCGTCATGCCATCGCAAATGTTATTATTATTGTTGCTTTGTGCGGTATGAGCGCATTTGTTTAATTTTATAATTTTACGAGTCGTCGTCGTTAAAGTCGTTTATTTTCTCTATCTCTCTCTCTCTCTCTCTTTGTTGACTTTCGAGCCGCTGTCTTGTTCTTCCCTCTCCCCAATATTGCTGCACAGTGTTACCAAGTTAAGCAAGATGCTTTTTAACCCTATTACTTGTTATCCTAAATGGTATAAAATTAAAATTAGTTTTTTAAACTTTTATTTTATATACAATTTCGAAAACAAATTTCAAATTTATAAAGAGAATTGTACTTGTTACAGAGGCTTCACTGTGTGATATTCTCCTCTCACTGTTTGTCTGGTCTCGTTGTGTTTGGGTTTTTTTTTTTTTTTTTTGGTTTTTATAGGCCTCTGAAATTCTTTTATGTATTACATCATATGCTATATTTTCAGAACAAATTCGTTTCTTGTTTTTACTTTTTTGTAAATTAATGCACACACTTACATATACAAATGTATGTACGACCAGCTTCCTTTTTTCCTTCCTTCCTTACTTGCCTCATATGCCACACCTCCTTCCCGCGTCTTCATAGGGGGGTGGCAGAGGAAAACTTGCGCAACATTTACGCCAACAACAAATGCGCCCCAATGGGAAAGAGAGGTGGGGGGTCGGACGACTGTATGTGTGTGTATGTGTTGTTGTTGTATTTGCAATTGTAATTGTAAGTTGGCAGCAACAACAACAACGCCAGCTTCCTCCTCTCTTGAAGCTTGATCTTGGCTTTTGGATTGAACAAGCGGCAAGCGCCGACGTTGTCGTCGTCTCACTGCTGCTGCTGCTTAGCAACAAAAGTTTTTGCTTTTATCTTTTCAAACTCGTTTGTCTGGTTTCACCGTTAGCGGCATCGGCAACTACAGCGAGAGGGAGGAGGAGGGATAACGAGTGGGATTAATAAATAAGAGAGAAGCTTTATTGTTTTTGTTTTTTTTTTTTTTTTGCTTTTAACCCTGTCTCTCTGTCTGTCTATCTGTCTTATTCTGAATGCATATTGCACTTTTATACTCCATCCCCGTTTCAATCAACCTATACAACTAACCAACCCACCCAACCACCCACTGACTGGTTCACTCACTCAGTCATTCAATTCATTACAATTTTATTGTTGTGCATTGTGGAAATCCCCGCGAATATGTGTGTCTCATTTTTCTTGAAACAGGTTCTTGCTCTTCCTCTTCTTGCATCTCCTTCTAATCCTCCCCCCTTCTTCGCCCTGCTGTTAATGAAAAATGGCCGCCAAGCATAAATTCCACATTCCATTCCTTTCATGTTTTTAGTAAACAAACGGGGCAGAGGGCTGGAGCAGGAGAAGAAAGCGGCGAAGGGTGATAGGTCTATGGATTGTCTAGTTGCAGTTGCTGATTCTTGCAAACGTCTGAATGCATGTGCAAACATGTTTGTGTGTGTGTGTGTCTCTCTCACATAAGGATCGGCTCGATGACGATGATGATGACGCCAATAACTTGTTACTCTTCTTGTGACTCATGCCTTTGAGCTTTCCTCTTTTTTAACGCCTCTGAGATTGTTACGGAGATACATACATATGTACATATGTATGCGTGTATTTACATTATTCTATCCTTCTCCTACATCACTTAAGGTCTCCATTCGCACACTTGTGTCCACCCACTGCCCATCACCACCACCCTTCTCCTTCAGCCATTACTTTCTCTTTCTCAGTGTTTCCTCTGGTGCTATTAAATATTTAAACAGTTTGTTGAGTTTCTTGTTTAAACAAGTGAATTTGATAATAAATTTATACATATACATATATATGTACATATATACACATGCAAATATGTATCCATATGTACATATATTTCAATTTAATTGAAATCGTAACGGAAGCAGTAAGTTTGCAACGGAAGTTTATGTTATTATTTCTTCCGAAAAAAGCAGGAGAACGGAGAAATCAAAAGGAGAAGGGCTACAGCCAAAATGAATGGCGCCCAACGTGGGGCCGTGCCAATGCAATAAAGAGAGAAAACCCATCGATGAAAAGTGCAAAAGAAAGAGAAATGAAAAAGAAACATTGTTAGTTAGTTAGTTAGTTAGTCAGGAGGGGAATGACATTGTACATAGAGAGAAAAGCGGTGACGTTGAAATCCGTGCAAATCTATTTTGCTTCCTGAATTCTGATACTAATCCGCTTTGGTTTCAAGTCAAACGCACACACACACACACACACAGAGAGAGAGAGAACTTAAGTGAACAAACATTTTTAAGGCTTTACTATTACTACACACACACACACAAGATACATATATATATGGCAAATAAACTGAACGAACTTTTTGTTTGTTTCTCTTTTTTTCCTTCTTTGCAGATGAAGAAATCGATGTGGTCACTTTAACTGATAAGAAGTTACCCACAAATCCATCAGATCGCGATCTGGGTGCCCTACAATATCAAGTTGCTCACAAAATGATTTGGAATGGCTCAAAGAAATTCTCACATCCATGCTATGAATTCTCAACACCAGCCAGCATTAGTCCAGTCAAATCGGTGGCAAATCTATCCTCAGCATCATCATCATCGTCATCATCCTCCTCCTCTTCCACATCCTCGTATTCACCGAAAAATGCATACAATTTTTCAAACGATGATTATGACTTTGGGCAATCATCATTAACATCTGCATTAAAGATGCCAACAGCAGCGTCTGTAGCATCAGCAACAATGGGCAAGGGACGTAAACGTTATTTTGTGAATCTAACTGAAGCCAATTCGGATGAAGTTCGTCCAAAATTGAAGACATCATCATCATCATCGTCAGCATCGTCAGCATCGTCAGCATCGTCAACAACATCAACGCCAATGATTAATAAGCGCTGTCGAAGCAAAAAGTTTGCTGCCACCAATGCCACCAATAGAAATAACAATGTCAGCCCAACTAATATGGATATGGTCTTTCCAACATTGGGTGGTGGTGCCGGTGGTAGTGGAGGCAGTAGTAGTAGTAGTAGCGGCTCTACAACACCCACACCTGCAATGCTGAAGCGCCAATATAGTTTGGATGAGGCCGATACTATCGAGAAGCGTAATCAGCATAATGATATGGAGCGTCAACGTCGCATCGGGCTCAAGAATCTGTTCGAGGCACTCAAAAAGCAAATACCAACTATTCGTGATAAGGAGCGAGCGCCGAAGGTGAATATATTGCGTGAGGCGGCTAAATTATGTCAGCAATTGACCGAAGATAAGCATACGTTGGAGAAACAGCTGCAAAAATTGAGAGAAAAGCAAAGGGCGAATCAAGAGATGCTTCAACGATTGCGTTCGTTGAAGACGGAATGATGATAGCGAGTAACGAGTAGCGTGTAGCGAGTAGCGAGTAGAAAGAATATAAGGTAAACACACACAAAAACAAATTAAAAATCCTTTAAAAAGAGGTTAAAAAAGGCGGCGCCTAAATCGCAAATTTTTGATAGTTTTATGTATGTGTATATATGGAAAAGTTATATATATACCTATATAATTACATTATTGACATAACCTAACCTTACCCCATTAACTTCAATATCAGTTAGTAAGAGCAAAGAGAATAGAAAAACATAAGCATGCGAGAAAACATATTATTAATATTATAAAATTAATTTTTTTTTTATTATTTGATTTCTTTCATGTGATATATTTTTTTTTTTTTGGTGATGATTGAAAAATTTTTTAAGTTTAAAAAGTTTAAATTTTGGAGTTTTAGGTTTTTCTATAACGCTTAAAAAACAAAAAAAAAAAAAACCAAAAAAATGAAAAAAAAAAAAAAAAAAAAAAAAAAAAACCGAGAAACGAAAAACTTGGAAACGGAAAACAGACAAAAATGCAACGAAAGAGCCACAATAGAAAACAAAAACAAACTAAAAAAAAAAAAAACCGAAGGAAATGTAGTTGAAGAAGAAGAGACAACAAACATTTTTATAGTTTTTTCTCCTAGATAGAACGTAGTGTGTGTTAAATATCACACACGAAGAGTTTATATATCTAAGTAATATATGTACTTTCTATATATATATATACATACATAAATATATATGTAGTTATGTATGTGTAGATTTTTTGACAAGTTGACTAATATCTGGGTGCAGGTAAACCTAAAGATCGATCAACCTTTAGGCAAAGTGATGCAAGGTGATGGTAAAGGCTAGAGGAGGAATTAAATTTTTTGGAGCTTATACTAGGAGACAGAAAGGAATGCTACAGATTATAGACGAAAAAGAAAGAAGAAATGTGAAGTAAGAGAAGCAAAAACTATAAAGCTCAACTGAATTGAGAAATTAAGAGCTCTATATTTTATATAAAAGAGTTTATTTTTTGTGTTTATTATTATAATTACTCTATTTTTTTTTTTTCAAATATTTTTAATTCTTTTTATTTTTCATTAGTCATCTGAAGCTTTTTCTACAGACTATTGCTACACTATTATATATAAACATACATATATATATATATATATATATACTATATATTCAACTATCCTAACTATATACATAAAAAACATGTATAGAAATATAATGTCTACTATATATATATATACCTACCATATGCTATGAAAGCATACGACGCTTTTTTTGTTAGGTTTTTTTTTCTTCCTTTTTTTTATATATATATTTTATCATACTTTTTACTATTACTATATGATTTCTTTATATATATTTACTTTAATGCTGATTGAAAGCTTATTATACATAGAGACGAATGCAAAACAAAGAAGTAGAAGAAACAACGCTTTAAAAAAGAAAATACAAAAATAATTTACCTACTGCCTACATACAAAAATACAAAAAAAAAAATAAATTAAAAAAAATATATACTTACCTATATATTACATACATTTCAAATTAGCTAAGCATATGAAATGCCAGATGAAAAAAAAAATATAGGAAAAACTATTGAATAGTTTTTTGACAGAATAAGAAAAAAAAGGATGTTTGGTAAGGAAGGAGTTATAGAAATTGGCTGCCCAAAGTAGACTTTGTATAGCGCAGCTGTTTAACTGTCGATTTTTTGCTAATAAGTAAGAGTAGGAAAGAAACGTATATACCATACTATACATATATGTATATATATATGTATTCAGATAATACAGATCTACATACGATATATGTAGCATTGCAAATTTGAAAGAAAAAAGTGAAATTGAGAGAGAGTAACTAATGGAACGATACACTGTTATTTAGGTTTAACTCTTATATAGAACACAATATGAAAAAGGATGACAAACCAGTTTAAATATATATATCTATATATGTATATATATATTTTATTCTATATGTTGTATATATGACCGACAAAATACAATTTATACTAATAATGACGAATGAGATGAAATTAACAAGAAGAGAAGAGACAAGTAAAAAAAAAAAATATATATATAGAAAGCGATTTAATAGGCGCCGCCTTAGAAATTTCTAATGAATCATATAGAAGTTCACAAAAGGGCTAAGAAAAAAACTATATATACAAATACTGAAAAAAAACAAAACAAAAAAAAAAAAAAAAGAATATACTTAAAAAACAAAAACTCTAACCTTTTTTTTTTAATCTTATTATTACCATTCTGAATTGTTATGTGACATTTATCTAAATATATATATATAAATATATATATATTGAACGATTTTTCATAATTTTTTTTCGATCGCCAGATAAATATATATACATATATATAAATGTATATTTTTTTAATCCTTGTGTATACATTGTAAATAGCAATCTCGTTAAATCATAAACTAAAATCAAAAAAAAAAAAAAAAAAAACAAACGAAATGAAAATGAAAAGCAAACCACAACTATAGCAAGAAAAACACAGTTAAAACCAAGCAATAAACATAAGCCAACACACACATACACACACACACATATATATACACACACACATGCGAATGCACCTAATTTTCCTAACAAAAACAAAAATACAAATAGTTTAAACAAATTTTCACAACGTACAAATTTATCAGCAACAATAAAAAAACAAAATAAAAAAAATGCAAAACAAACACCAACACAAAAACAAAAAACAAAAAAAAAAAACAAAAAATACATTTAATAAGGAAAGCAAACAAAAAAAAAGAGAATGAAAAACTAGAAACGAACACAAAACAACAAGAGGAAAGATTCATAAATTAATTGTTTGATTGTTAAAACCAACAGGCAACAACAACAGCAATAACAACAACAAATGTTACAGATACTAGAAACAATTCATTTTGTTGTTGTTGTTGTTGTTTGTAATCCTAATTTTTTTGTTTTCTTTTCCCACAAAAACCAAAACCTCTTAAATCCTCGCAAAAAAAAACAACAAAACAAAAATAATTAAAAACCAATTCAAAAAACACAAAACAACAACTAAAAAAAAACGAAAAGGAAAACATTTAATTTTACACATTTTTTTACTATTAATTTTTTTTATATACATACATACATACAACTAAATATATATTTATATATATACATATATGAGAGAAACTACTATTATTACTTAACTTTATCTAGTTGTTTAAGAAGAAAACGTAAAGAATAAGAAAACTGGAAATAAAAAAAAACTAAGGAAAGGGAATGGAAAAGATTGAGAAAAAAAAAGAAAAAAAAAACAATTTATATAACGCATGAAAAATATTGAAATATTTTGTAAAAACCTTTTTTGTGTTTTTCTTTATTTGTTTACTTTTTTTACTTGCATTTTTTGCTCGGTTATTTTTTTTGTTAAACTCTCTTCTATATTACCAATTTTTAAATATATATGTATATATATATTCATCCTAAAAAAACAAACCTAAATATGCTATATATACATACAAAACCTTCTATATCTATATATATATCTAATAATTTTAACTCGTTATGTAGTTACCTATTAATGATGAATGAAACGGGAAACCAACAAAAGGTATCATTAAACCCCATATATATATATATATTGTATATATATATATATGATGTACCTCTTGCATATAAATATATATGTAGATCCTTACGTACGATCTACATACATCTATTGCCCAGATAGAGAAAAAAATAAAGTTTCTAATATATATATAATATCATATTTTTTTTTTCAAAATTTATGTTTATGGAAAATTATACAATAAATATTTCAACATACCAACAGAAATTTATTTAACAATTTGTGTTTTTATTTCTTTGTTATTGATTTTTTTTAATTTTTTCTTTCAGAATTTGTTTTTCGGTTTAGTTTGGTTTTTATATCTGTATTACTTTCTCTTTTTTAAACATCAATTCAAATATCAATTTTAATTTTGTTTCAAAACCAAAATGAAATAATACTTTTTAAAGTCAGTTTATAACTTTCAACTTTATGTGAAATTTCACAACAGTTCGTTGCTCTTTCTATTGTTATGTTACCCGTGATTCATATCCCATTCATTCATCCCATCCGCTTATGAGTCTAGGGGATGTAATTGGATGATATGTCGCCGTTTCTAATCAATTGTATTTGCCACGCCCAAATCCCAGACAGCCAGTCTCCTCCCTCCTTCTACACACACAAACACACACACCCCCATCTTATGACTGCACTGAAATTACCTTAATTCAATCAAAATTTTGTGCTCAACACTCAGACAGAAAACAAAACAAAGCAAAATAAAAAACAAAACAAAAAAAAAAAGAAAATTTTTTTACCGGCAAAATTGAATAAAAAGTCGTTGCCAATTCCCCATTTACCTCACCTCACCCACTACATTTAGCCCATTAGTAGACACAGAGACAAAGCAAAAAAAAAAAAACAACAAAGGGAAAAAAATTACTGCAGCAGAAAACAACAAACAAAATATATTAAAGCATTATCATTGAGTTATTTGTTATTAAGTTGAATTATGTGTATACCTATCAACTTATATGCATGGTGGGGTATATTAGCTATGGTCAGCGATTTATATATCTCTCATCTTTAGATTTGATGTCTTGCTGAACTCTAACTTTATATGAACTCTAGAGTATATGTCTTCCGATTCCAAATCGAATACACTTATGAAATAAAATTCGATACGATTCAATCATATATTTAGAAGAACGATCTAATCTCAATTCCTCATAGACAGAAGATTCCGAGAAATAGGGGATTTCTGGGACTTCACAGAAAAGTCAACAATCAATGAGTCATTATATTGATATAATGTTCTTAAGAAATCAATTATTAATTTGTTTACCCAATATTAAAATTCTTGCGACAAAACTAGTTTCTATCAATATACATACATATGTACATATGTGTTTTTAAAGTTTTTATTTTTATAAAAAAAAAACTAGTATCAAGGATCAATCGACAAATATATCGAAAAAATACTCTGAATTCACTTTTTAATTTGAATAATAATGTTATAATATTTGTTTAATTTTTTTTTTTTTTTTCTACATAAAATGATCGAATTTTGGGAATTTTATTTTTATATAAATGCAAAATAATAAAAAATTTAGATACCATAGGTTTTTTGCCACATAGAAACCCATTGCAAGGGTATAAACCATGCATGCAATCAGAGAACGAGAGAGAGGGAAAGAAAGAGCCAACGAGAGAGAGAGAGAGAGAGAGTGAGAGACATTGTGCCGGCCGGCGTAATTGTTTAACTGCGAAATTTGTACGCTCTGACCGCGTTGGTCGGTCGCTTTATTGGGTGAAGGTCACGCCAACTGCGCTGCGACTGCGTTTCGCGTTTCGCTTTTTTTTTTGTTATCTTTGTGTTTATCTTTTGCTTTTGTTTTCCGTTTTTTTTTTTTTGCTGCTTCTGTTGTGTGGGAGGATGGTGGAGGCGGGGTATGGGGAAAAGAGTGTTGGTGTGTGTGTGTATCACACTTATCGTCATTTCAAAACGCTTTTACCTGTAGATCCTATAAGGGCGCCAACACCTCTAAAGTATGCAATAAAATTATGCAATTATTTCTTGCACCTTCTTGTGCTTTTCTGTATAAAACGCATAAAGCCCTTTAATTAGCTTTTATCTAAGACTAAGTAGTGCAAATGCAAAGAAGCTTCAAGTCTTAGTTTGGGGAATTCTCAGTTTGCAGATTTTATATTTAATTTTAATTAATTGTTTACAGTTCTTGTGCTTTTTTTCTTTTTAATTTTTTAAAACTTGTAAAACTTGGCCAATTTTAGCCAATTTTCGAAAGGGATATCTCATTTGAGTACTTTAAAATGTCAATAAATTTTTTATTGGAATTTAAATAACTTCAAGCTGTAAAGTAATCGTTTGAAGAGGGTTAAAAAATATCAAAAAACTACAAAGTATTTAAATAAATCTTAATTTCATAAAGCTCTGTTCAGTCAATTTTTAGAGTATTTGAAAAATTTGTGTCTATATTTCCAAGTTAAAATAATGTCTTTCCATCTACATTAAAATCACTAATTTTTTTTTTTTTTTTTTACAATTTATCATGGTTTTTTTTTTTAAATTAAGTTGTAATTAATTTTTTTTTTAAATCACAGTATTAAATGTCATTGTAAAGTATACTAAATTTCAATTTAACTAATATATAACTTTTTTAAATCGGTAAAAAATTGACAAAAATACAGGCTTCAAAAAATGGCAAATTAATAAAAAAAATGATGTTTAAAATTCAAAAAAAAAAAAAACATTATCTTTGGAAAGGGAATCTTCCGCTATATTTAACTAGACCACTCTTATTTGATCTATATTATATTTTTGGTTATTTTTTTTTTTTTTTTTTGGTTTGCTGTCCAATTTATTCATTATGTATATTCAATGGTTTTCTTTTTATTCACATTTTGTTCTATATAAAGCGCATTTGATTTTGAATCTCTTGTTGCTTGTATATACATACATATGTATATCTTTCTCTTCTTTTTTCTGTGTATTTTGTGGATTGTACATGTATAAATGTATTTTTCGTTAATTTATTGCTTAAATTTGATTTGAGTTAGCGGGAATAAAAAAAAAAAAATAAAAAAAAACTGGTCATTCGTCGTCGTCGTCGTTGGCAGACAGCACTAGACATTTCGACCTTGATTTTGATTTTGGTTTTTACCGGCGCGTCATCTTCATCTAAATCTAAATTTTGAATTTCTTGAAAATAATACAAATCATAAAGTACAAAATAGATCTGGGTATATATATACCAAAGTTTAAAGTCTCAAAAAGCTAAAAAAAAGGATTTCACCTAAAAATGTTCGATTCTTTTTATTGAAATATAACAAAAAAAAAGGTCTTATGAAATCTTTATCTGCTGGTTTTAGTTTACCAAATCCTTCTTATTTGCTTATGTGCCAAGCACCTGATCCTATTGAATGAAAGCCTCCGACGACAATTCGGGGAAGCTTGAGGGAATTGGTCTAATGTAGATATATATTTAATGGCAGTTCCAAGATTCCTTTGGTGCCAATTTTGTATCTCTTTCGAATCGAGTCTTGTCCAAATGCAGAGTCCAGAATCCTCATGTGGCTTTACCTACGATGGAATCCACCTAAATAATCCAGCGCCAATCTTTCATTAGTCTTTGACCATTGTGCAAACGTGGTCACCATATAGATCTTAGGGATTGAAGTCTATAAGTTTATTCATTGAAGTTGGCCAGAAAATGTCTCTTTCTGGTATACAATACAAGTTAGAAGAATCTTGTCAATAGCTCTATTTGTAATCTTTCAATCCCAATCCAAGTGTGATGAATATAGCTTCTGCTTATCAACTCTACCGATTCAATATATTAATTGATCTGAGATTATTTCCGTCAGATATTACGATACAATCGATCAAGTTGGCATTTGAAGATGATGAATTTAGCAATTGTATTGTATATAATTATTTTACATGTGTTTATGTTAATTATTTATATTCATTCATTTTAGTAAGCAAATAAAATTGATTTTTTTTGTTTACATTGCATTGAGATTTGCTTAATCATTCTCATATGAATTTGTACACATACATTATACATACATATGTATGTATATATACTTAGAAATCTTTTTAAAACTGATTCTGTATTACTTCATTCTTGCACACACACACAAACATAGACACACACTGTATAAAATATTGCAAAATAACTTGTTAAAATATATTTTTACAGCTTTAAAAAAAAACAAATGAAAACGAAAATACATTTATTACACAGGCTTCAAATAGTAAAACTAAACCAAACCAAAACAGACAAAAAAAAAACAAAAAAATATATATATATATATACATATATATAAATAGGCAGTTTGTATATTTGTGCATATTTTTCTACATTATTAATTATGAATATATAAAATTTTATATATGAATATATATACATACATATATACTATATACAAAACTACTCAGAAATAAATGTTATATACACATAAATATATAAAAAAAAGAATAAAATATACAATGAAATGTAGAAATGAAATTTGAATACAATGCATACATACATATATACAAAAAATATATATATAAACCATTATAAAACTAATATATATAACTTTATACTAAAATAACAAAACAACAAAAAAAAAAAATCGAAAAGAAATCCAATTCAACATGTAATAGAAATTTTAACAAATTTGTATGATAAATGTATGAAAAACGAACTAGGAACTGTTGCTGATTGAATGACAGGAATTAAAAATACTATGTACGTAACGTAAAAGAAAGTTGACTTAGTTGAGCTTAAAGAAATTTGTAAAACAAAACCAAAAAAAAGAAAGAAAAAAAAAACAAAAAAAGGAACCTACAAAAATCAAAGACAAAACAATGACAAGTTAATAATAATAAAAATTCAAGAAGTGCGCAGAAGCAACCACAGACCCAAAAACAAAACAACAAAAACCGTGTAGTTTTAATCAAGCTGCCAGCTGGACTTTTTCTTTTTCTGTATACGCTAACGCTAATTAAATTTGGGTATATTTTTTTCCAGTTCAGGGGATTCTATTCAAAGCCTAGTAGCTTAAAAATTTTAGTTTTTTGGGTTTCAAAGTTTAGTTAAAGTTTTTCAATCTACATTTTTTTCGATAAGCAGCGTTAAAAAATTCTTTAAAAATAATCAAGGATATAACGGAGAAGGTTTTAGATAAATTTTTGATGACTATTAACTAGACTAGTAGTAGAAACAATCTGTTGGTAATATAACATAATACTTAGTCGATTTGAACGATGCTTCTTTAATTAATATGCTAGCGATTTTTGGACTATCTACACTTTCCATTTTAGGCTTCATTTTGTTGCAATTCCCAACTGCTTCTAGGGTTGAAATAATGGTATGAGAATATACATATAACCTGTTGTTTTAAGTTTTTGTTTTCCAAGACTAAAAAATTAAAAAAAAATAGACCGCAAAAATCAATCTCAAAAAACTAATCAATAGAGAGGTCGGTCTCTGATAAAGACAACTGAAGAGTAGTGTATTTAAAATGCGTTCAACTTTTGTTTTTTTCCCTTATTTTTTTTTTTGGTAGTATCTAAGGCGATTGTCACATAACTGGACCAACGACTTTTCTGTTTCTTTCGCTCATCATCATTTCTCGCTCTTTCTTACTTTTTGTTAAAACCACTTGGGGATACTTTATACTTTAACTATATTTATACTCTGGACGTGCTTGTTGTGGTTGGTTTGGTTTTTTTTTTTATTATTATTATTTTAATTACATATAGATTTGGGCTGATTTTTGCAGCTTGCCAATTTTGTTGCCCATGTTGACAGGTGCAAAATGTTGGTTAAAAAAAAAGTCAGCTCTTTCTTAAATTGTGGTACGAACTCAAAGGTACCCTAACCTTTTTATTGAAAAAGTAGTAAAAACGGGTTTTCATTTACTTTGGTAATATTTTGTAAAATGCTCAATGCTTTAACTAGTTGGGAATCACAGTTTTAAAAGCGAAATTTGAAAATTACTACTAAATTCGATAAATATTTACTATGCCTAAATTCTAAGATAATATATTCCATTAAAATGATGAATATGTTATAAATAAGATAAATACAGTGTAAGACTTCGATTATTTTTCATAATTTTAGCTGCAGTTGCCTGGCCTAAACTAACTCAACAAAACCCTAAATACCCTAAGTGCAAGGTGTTGCTAGGCGCACGGGTTTTTTTTTTTGTTTTTGGAAGATCTCGGGTTCACCCTTAAGGACTTGAAAATGGTAAGTACTGATTAGGGGCTCGCACCAGCCACCAGCCACCAGGCAGGCAGCAGGCACGAGGATGATGTGAATGTGGATGAGGGTCAGGTTTCCCCTTCATCACCAGCACCACTACCAAAAGCATCTACCAGCATGTGCGTGTGCCTCTTTAATTGAGCTTAATGCAGGTCTCAGACCTCAGATAGTTAGTCACTTCGCTTCGATACAATTAGGCGATGCTCCACCTTTTTAATGATGACATTCGATAGTTAATGATTAAAAGAAGACAACGAACGAAATGGAAAAAAAGAGAGAAAACAACAAAAATTACAAGAGAGAAATTGAATAAAAAGAAGGAAGGAGCAAAAAACCAAAAAAAATTTGATCAAAAGACATGCAGGGAATCGGAAACATGATTGCGGATGGCTTCTTCAAAGACGTTAGTCACGCACCTGACCATCATATGGGTAAGTATTGGCATTATTAACGACACAATCATATTCAATTCCAGTGTTAATCGGCCCAATATAGTTTTTGCTAACCATGTGGTCATCTCAAAGGCAATCATTATGGCATGTAACATTAGCCAGGGACGCATATAGCTCGGTGATACCTGCAGTTAAATTAGTTTATAACAATATATTTTGTTTTGACCTTTATTTTACCATCATAATGCCATAGACAAGTAATAGCCAGGCATTTAGCATTACATAGGAGCCAAAGAGGCGAGCTCGTCTCAAAGAGCTATAGCCAAAGATATAATAACTGCGATCCCGCCACATACTTATTTGGTAGTCTGAACAAAAACAGATGCGTAGAAATTCCAATAAACTGGTGATGATACCAAGTCCACCCAATAGAAGTACAAGCCAAAAGATAAACGGAAACCATTCAGGTCGACATAGGCGACATGTGTGTATCATTTGATTTATTTTCGCCCAACGGGATAATGGACAGATATCCCAAATGGAATATATATCACAGCTATTACTATCGAGTACAAAATTTTTGCGCATAAATCGACAGAAATGCGTATTGAACATTATCAATGGATACATTGTGCCACTATCGATAAAAAAAAAAAAAAAATATGCTTCTTAGAAAGTCCTTCTTTTCCAATTAATATTTATACATAAAATTTTAATCTTAAAAAAAAAAGATCGAAAAGTTTGTCCAAAATTTATGTTTTTGTTTAACTTAGAAAAATTAAATTAGGAAACGACAATTGACAACATTGTTAAGAATAGCCAACTGGATTTGTAAAACTATGAAAATTTTCAACTTTACTTTTTTTTAAAAAAGAAGTGACGAACGAAGAAGTGTTGTTATAGATACAGTGGTTTCCACTTGAATAGAATACCCCTAGATTACATTTTTTACTATTTCAAGTCTGAATTGTTTCTAAGATTCCGAAATTTTGTCATTGGCGCTATATCTTTGTCAGTTTTATTTCGGCTTACTTCGAATTTTCACTCAATATTCTTCAAATGCTAAAGATTTAAAAAAAAATGTGAAAAAAAATGTTTTTAAAACCTTACCTCTTCTTTAATATAATTAAATTTATGCAAATACTTACTGCATATATTTTTGACTTTAATGTTTTTTGTCACCCTTTTTTAAGTTTTATTAAACCATTGTCATTGCCAATGCTAAGTCCAATAAAAAATACAATTTTATTTGCAATTTTTGGAAAATATTAAAATTATATCTTACAATAGTATTTATTTCTTTAAAGCAAAGTTACCTATATATATAAAGCTAATATTCCAACGTGAGAAACGAAATAGAAATGCATCGACATGCATGACGACAAGTGTCAATTTCCTGTTACCATTTCGTTTTACCACTTTGAATTATATTTTAAGATTCATTTTCTTACCTGATCGTAGTGATATATTCTTTAGTTTTTTCTTTAGAACCCATAACACCCGCCGCTGTTTTAATGCACCATGAAGTGAAAGTGCAGCCATAAAAATCAACAACTACAAACTAAAGGCTAAACTATTTGGTTGACGAACTTTTGATACCCCTTAGAAACATAGGAGGATTTTTCAGTACATTTCACTGAATCTGAATCTGTCTATGTTAACAATTAATCGGAATGGTTTGAATGTAATTTCAAAATATTAAGGCTTTGTTTTAGTAACAATCGGTATACCCCGACTCACGACTCTCAAGTACAGGGTATGTAAAGGAAGGAGTGCTACCATAAGACATAAAATGACTTTTTCCTGTCCCAGTGACATTGACAACCGAATGGGATAAGGCGCACGGATCATAAAAATTGTTTTTATGATTACACAAACTATTACAACTCTATCCTAGATGGCGCCTACCTGTTGTCGTTCACAATTGCAGGTGTTTTTTTTTCTCGCTCCTCGTTTTCCTCTCTTGTAATTTTTACTTTTCTTTTTCCGTTTTCTTATTAAATTATTTTAATGGGTGAATCAGCAGCAGAAGCAGTAGCAAGACTACGTAAAGTTAATTACGCGACTCGAGGGAAATTACCAGGGTTCCGACTAATTGAAGGCTCACTCCCCCTCCAACCGCAAAAACTGACACCAGAACTCCTCCCCACTCCATACTTTATACTGTCGAGTCACCCCTATTTATTTGTATTTATAAAAATGTTCTATTTGCATGTTTACTTACATTTTTAATGACTATCCCATTATATGATGAAGATATGTTTGTATGTAAAGTCGATTTATGCGGGAAAGAAATAGAAACATCAGAATAACTATTTTCTATTTCTGTTTCTAATTTAAATTTCATTGATAAAATTTTTTTTAAAAAGTTGGGGAAATTTTATTACTCATTTGAAGATTGCATGATTATTTATATATGTGATTATTTAGAGTAGAAGTTCTCTATATAATTATAGTCAGTTATATTTACCTTAAAAATGTTTGATTTTTGCCCCTCTTGGCCCTTTTTTTAAGCAATAATTTAGATCTAAAAGTCACAATTATTTTAAAGTTGAAATGAGTTTGTCTGATTTGGCAATATTTAGCATTCGCTTAAAAGTATTTGGAAGATAGTATTTATCAGAAAAAACCTTTAAAAGTTTTCATAAATCATTTCTTTTTATACTTTAAAAAAAAAAAACCTTAAGCTCAAATTCTTAATTATAGAAAGTATAGTAAACAAAAATATAAAAAAAAATGATTCTAAAAAGAATTGATATAAATATGATCAGCAAAAAGAATTCGAAAACGTTTCAGAAACATTATAAAAAACTGGATAGGTATTATTAGTATTAAAATCTAAGTTTACTTTTCAATTGAATCTCGTATAGATTGTTAGATTGTTTCATGCTGAGACAAACCGCGTCTTTTTCTTTTCTAAATATTCATGGCCAATTGTAATTGACCTTAAAATCTATGCTTGGCTTTGGTAAAATACTTTAAATGGCAGATGTTTGGTTTGAACAAAACACTTACCCTCTATTGTTACATATAAGGCAAATATGTAATTCGTCATCAGGCTAAATAATACAAAGTAGACTGTAAACTGCGGCATAGTCTTTTAGTTACCAATGGCCTTCATTTCAGTTTTTCCAGTTAAATTTCCCAATGATGTTTAACCAATTTCTTAGAGCGATTTGTCACAGGACTTGGCTTCCTTGTGTTCATGCTCCCATTCGTCCTGATGACAGGACAACTAAACATACACTCATATACCTGCATACATACATATGTGTGTACATACATAGGTCTGTCAAATTGTATTTCAATTCAGGTCAAACAATTTGTTTTCCAAATGCCATCAGACAGGGGACAGACAGCCATGACAAGTGGAATTTTTGTTGAAAGCGTTTCCTGTCCACAAAAAAAAAAAAAAAAAAACCAGCAGCAAAAATATATACATACATATGTAGAAACCAAATAGAAAATGCAAGTTCAGTTTTCTTTTTTATTTGCAATTGTTTGTTTCGAAGGCAAAAGGCATTAATAAAAGTCCTATGTGAATAGGTGGTCCCATACATCCCATAATGAGTAGATATTTATCACAGACAATTTCATTTAAAATGTGTAAATATAGAATGTTGAAAAATGTGTGAATGGATGTAGATAGAAACCTTAGAATCATATAAACATATATATTGAATCTAGAAAACTGCACAATTTCCTAAGTGCAAGTGTTTCTTTATGCTTCAAAACGAACAATCAGATGAAAATTTAATAAATTCTTACCAGATACGGCCATCCATTCGCTTCTGATCCCTTTGAAAACATGAATCATTCGGCTAAAAGGAAAAACAATGTAGTTTCTGCAAAATATTCCCACACTTTATCGACCATCTAGCAATAATGTCGTCACGTATCTTCAACTTGTCAAATTTCACAAAAGGAAATCCCAAAAGAAGCTATATCTGTAATTTTTTATAGTATAAGTAAGAGTTTAGAGTATGTGAAAATGTTTGTCATCAAAATGGTTTCAACATTCGTTTTAATATATTCGAAAATGTTGCTTTTAATTTTACAATTTTTATGAAATTTTGTATGTCAATGGATATTAATAACAAATTTTTAGTAGATACATAAAATATATCGGGAGATATTACTTTTGTAAATATATAATATTTAATTAATATTTAATATTTAGTTTTTAAACGCTCAAAAGTCTCAAAAAAAAAAAAAAAAAAATAAAATTGAAATTTTAACATTTCTTTTTTTCGGACCCTGGGAAACATTTTTTTATTTTCATTTAAGAAATACATACGTTTATAATTATTCGTTTTTAGTATAATTTTTGTCATGTTTCAACTGGCGCCGCCGCATCAAAGTGATAAATGTCTTTTCTTTATTTTCTTTTTTGTTTTTGGGGCGTTTGATTGATTGATTGATATATAGAGTTTGCATTTGCTATCCCTCTCTATATTACCCTGTTTCATCTCCCTCATCAGTCCAACTGTCGCAAAAATTTGTTGTCATAAAATATATATGTATCTACATACATATATAAGCCGGTTTTTTGTATTGTTGCAACAGATTGTTGCACAGGCCACAAATTACAAAACAATGGGAATGAGTTTCTGTTTTCATACCCTGCAAGAAGATAACATGAGAATGGTATATGCAACTGCTACAAATTTTGATAAATCTTAATAAATAAATGATTAACAAAAAGAAATGATTAATCTATAAACATACAAATAAATTTATATAAATTTAATTTTTGTAATTATTGGAATTTATAATCTATTGCTTTATCTTTTTGTTAGAAGATTAATGTTTAAGTGATGTTTTAATTTTAAGTAGTTGAATTAAAATTTTGAACTAAAAATTTGTAAAATTAATAAATATTATTTACCTGACATTTTAGACGATAAAAAAAAGAAAGAGCAGAAATTGTATTTTATTGTAGATTTTTTAAACAGATTTATAAAATTTGTTAGAATTTTCCCTAATGGAAAGATGTTATGAATATGGTTACTACACATATTTATTCTTTTTTAGTTCCTTAAGACACAGAATTATTGATTAAAATTTATGTTTTAGACCCACTACAGTCAATACAATAAGAAACCAAGCTTAGGTACTAGGTAACACAAAGTCGTTAGTCATTAAGGAATACGCATTATTTGGTTCCTTTTTTGCGTGTGGGCTAACGAGAGGTAATATACGTGTGTGTATCAGGGAGGGGTGGAATGGGAATGGGAATGTATATAATATATAACCAACAACAACAAAAAAGACAGTTCAAAGGCAATTTGCCATTTCGTGACACAGAAAGCAGTAGCAAAAGTATAGGAGGCTATTATTATTACAAGGGATATGCAAGGATAAGGAGAAGTTTTAGGGCACTGGCAATTATGCACACATATGGTCAGACTGCATCCTACACACATACATACACATTGAGTGTCTGTAATGCTAATGGCTCTATACAATCTATATCCATGGCATCTATACATATGTATCTCATTGTATTTAGTTGCTCTAGCGTTTGCCTTTTGTGTATCTTAAAGATGCACGCACTGTTTGAGTTTTTTTTCGGATTTCTTTTATTTTTTGTTGGTTTTTTGCTAAAAATATCAATTCTTGTGCTATTTCTATGATCGTCTCTATATGTTTAGACAAGACTTTTAGGCTTCTATTTATTTTATTGTACATATAGCAATACGCATATATGTATGCAAATAAAAAGATATATGTGTATATAGACACATACATATGTATGTATAAAGTTTATGTATATCTATCTGCGTTTCTATATCTATTTAATTTCGCATTTTAGCAATAAAAAAAAGAAAGAAACAAAAAAAAAAAAAAACACCACCCAGCTATTTCTGTATATCTTCACATACTAAATAGAAACAAACGCATACAGCAGAGGCGCACACGAATTAGTATTTGAAAATTAAACAAGGCATTGTATTAGAATTTAGTTAAATATTTAATAAGAAATCGACCAGAAATTACCGTATAACATGTGATATAGGGACAAGGACATGGCACATTTTTAAAGTGAAAACTTCTTTTCAGTTAAAAGAGACAGACAACTACATATAGAAATTAAAAGTATTATATCTTCAATGTTTTCTATGTTAAGGCAATTTTAGTGTAACCAGCTGCTTATAGCATGCAATTTTAGGGTTGTCATCTATACTTATTTAGAGTCTTCAGTAAATTCAGTTTTTTCTACAGATTATGAGACATTTAAATGAAAGTATAGAAATTCTTTCTCTTTTAAGCATTTAAAATATTAAAAGATAACAAGACAGGAATCATAATATATATATATAATCGAACCTCTATGAGGAAACTCAACTACTAGACTCTAGCTTACTTGTGTAGTATCTTTATTAACAAAGTATACAGATCATCCCGTTTAGTAACTCATTTTCAAACTTAAGAAAATACTAAAAAAGGAAAGGTTAATTACAGAATATATCAAAAATCTGTTTCCCTCTATTAATATTAATAATATTATTGAAAGTTTTGCCATTAATTTTATCATTATTTAATTGTAATTATCACCTCGCCTAAGCCTTGAAATAATGGCATAACTATTGCAATTCTTAAAGTCTGATAATGATTCCAGAACTTCAAGAATCTTCCAAAAATTATACAATTAATATTCTTATGGACATATTCTCCTTGATCTTGAGTGGGCCAAAACAAAATTGAAAAAAAAACTTCGAGATCTAGTCAAATAATGTAGGATATCTCAAAGCAAATTTGAGCTTTGTTTGCCTCTAATTACCAAGTAAAAACGTCTTCCTTTCACTGGAATAGAACCCTTTCTGTTTTTGGTAAAATTTATATGCCTTAAATATGTATGAGGAATCATAATAATCGTTTCATTTGAATTTATTTTTTATGCCCCTATCAAAATCGGTGTGCAATAAAAAAAAAAAAAATAAACTAAATTAATAGAAAGAGAAAGAGTGTAAGAAAAGAAGGCAAACCAGGAGAAAAAGAAGAAACGCCATAAAAAACTAAAACAAAAAGGAACGTGCGTAGGTTTTTTTTTTCTCTTGCAGAAAATAGGTCAAATCTATTTCTAGCAGTCTGAAATAAAAAACGATAAAAATAATGAAAAGCAGCCAAACGGTTTCTGTTTTTCCTCTTTCTTTCTCTCTTCCTCTCTCCTTTCCACTATTATTATTCCGTTTTTGTTTTACTTTTTTTTTTTTTTTTTTTCGTCTTTGGCTCCTGAGCCAACACCTTTGTATTATTTTGGCGTATTTGTTTTCTTTTTTTTGGGGTTGTGTTTTTTTTTTTTTTTTATTTTATTTTGTTGGTGGAAAATTTTCGCGCGCGCTGATCTCATGAGAGGCAAACAGAAGAAAGACACCGTTTGTTGCTAGGCAGGGTGAATAATAATAATAATAATAATAATAATGCTAATGCTATGCTCGGGCTATATGATGCTGAATGATGAGGTTGAGACTTGGCCGTAATTAAGGACCCAGCTGAGAGTTAAAGGCCACAAACTCGAACAATGAACAAAGTTTTGCTTTAACATCTGTTTCATACATGCAGATAGCTGGGGTATCAATTGATGATTAATGATTGTCAGTCAGTTCGATACTAGCCGAAAGGCCAATTCGTTCTTTTCCATTTGCAAAAAAAAAAAAAAAAAAAACCAAACCGTAGGTACATACACACATACATACATATATATGTATATGAACCCATATGGATGTCTCTAATAGAAAAATGGGCTTAAGTTTAGCAAATTAAAGGGGAATGTAAACGTTTTCCTATTGTACCTATTTAATGTATTCCATTAAATGTTGCATGCAAATGGGTACATTAGGTCATTAGTAATGGAATATTGTGCATTTGAGTCTGATATCATATGGTGAATGTCATATGGAATTGCTTTGGAATAAAGTTAGATAGATATATACATATATAAGTAGAGATACTTAGAGCTCTGCTACGTTTTTATCTACTAAGTTGATTGGATCCTTCCTTGTTCATTATGGCTCTAAGAGAGTTCTTCCTGATTGTTACCATTTCTGGACTGCCTTTTATCTTACAGATCCTATAAAAATTGTTGAAGGGGGAGTCCTAACCTTTGCCCAGTGTCTTGAGCTGACGATTAAAATATTCTTCTTAGACTCGCTAAGACATTTCGAGGTTTTGGTTTTTGTTTTTAAACCAGCCAAAGCCAATTCGTCTGACGTTTCGTTCCCACTTACTCCATTATGTTCAGGTGCATAGTACGCTTTTAATCAATGTCTTCACTCGGAGATCAATCTTGAATTGACATATGTCCAAATGGATTGTGATGTTCCAAACTCTGATAAGTCTTCTGTCCTATTCCAGGATCTGCGCCTCTGCCAAAGTGTCCAATATTGAGGTGTTTCCTTTGTTGCCAATAATTCGTAGATCTCAAGCTAAAAAACTTTCATTTTTTCAGTTCAGAGCCCAATAGGCATTTTGCTCATCTCTTTTGCATCATTTTTTTTTTGTTCCCACCATATCTTTTAAGTTTGGCCTGTAAATCAAAATCTTGGCCATGTTTCCATGAAATGAAATTTAAATCGACCAATTTTGGAAAAAAAAACCCTATCAATATCCTTGGCTAGTTATCCAAAGACTTCCGTTTTGAGTGATGTCTAATCGGGTCAGTGAACATAATAAGGTAGTGCTTAAGCGTAACGTATCCTATTACAGATGCTCATACTGGCACTCTAACACTCTGCTTGCCTGAACACTATTGTTAGTGAGTGTGTGTGTGTGTGTGTATGTGTGTGTGTGTGCGTTAGGGTGAGGGTGAATGCTAATCTCTTTTTAGATACAATACGAAACTGATCTGACACTATACGGCTTGGCAACAAAAAATCAGACAACATCAGGGTTAGAACTATGCGAAATTAAATACGCTCGTCGGGGTCACCATTTCAGAAATTCAATTTTAAATCAATTCTACAATTTGTTCTACTTTACAAACACACAAAAAAGACTGACCAACTTTTAAATGCAAGTCACAAATTTGCATATGTATACAAAGAGAAAAAGCAAAGAACCCAAAAAATAAAACAAAGTCTTTCCCTACCAAAAGCAAACAATGAAATGAAATCAGGTAAAATTTGCCAAGTCGACGAACTTTCTATACTCTACTAACTTTAATTAACTGCCAATTGTATTTAAGATATGCAAATTGAATTAAAGCAAGTTAATTGAAGAGACCTTTTAGAAATAAACACTAAAAAAGATTAAGAGTTTAGCGCACATGTAAAAGATTATTGAGGGTTCCTAATGAACCTTTTGTTTATATTGTTAAGGTATAGAGTATTGATATCGGGTATATGTACATATACATACATATGTACATACATACGTTAGTTTGTTGCGGTAAAGCTTCCGCATTTGATAAGCAACAAAACGCGTCGTCGTCGTCGCTGTCGTCGTAGTCAGTCTATGGCTTGACAACCAGAGCAACCGTCGCCGATCCAACACCCATATACTAATGCAAAAAAAAACACCTCCACACATCTATTTCCCTACCAAATATATACACTCGGTCGATCTGACTGATAGACTGACTCGACTGACTCTTGGCTGACAGCTGATGACGACTGTCGAGACACTGTCGACTAGATCCCAAGTAACCTTTCCCTTGTCCGTCCGCTTTGCCAGTTTTGTATAATTTGGAAATTTAGTATTTGCTTTTCTAATTTGATTTTGTTTGGCTCTGCGCGTCTCTGCGCATAAAACTTTCGGCAAGGTCAGTGATAGCGTTTCATATTACAGTGAACACTAGCTAAATGGCAGGGAATGAACGTTTCGGTTTTAGTTTCTAATGGTAAAACGTTTACGGTTTCGGTTTTAAACCTTGATTATACCCACCCAAAAAGTGTTAAACGTATTTATTTTACTCTTTGGGATTGCCAAAACTGATTGCGAATCACAGTTAAATGAAAAGCGATAAAGTGGAATATATCTTAAAGATTACCAAAACTACTTGCGAATTACAAAGCTCAATGAAAAGTGAAATAGTAGATTATAGTTGAATAGAAAACCCGAATTGGCTATTTAAATTTAGCTAACGGCTAATCAACTGATCTTCGCACTTAGGCAATATATACTGTATCGTATAGTATTTAATAGCTTTTGACTGGGCGTAAATTTCACAAAAATCAGAAGGAAAAAAATGATAGCGAAGTGACGGCAAAAAAGTAGCCGTTACTAGCCACGCTGCTTGTCTTTTGCTTGCTGGCTTTATAAATTTAATTTAATTGATTTCATTAGATACCCTATAGTATATGTGGTATATGCCCCTAGTTGATCGTGATGATCATTTTAGGGATCAAAATTAATATACTCATATTTCAGCAATAGTATCTTATAAAGTTAAACTTTTATTAGCTTAGTTAAATGGAACGACTTTATTTGTTAACAGAGTATTTAAATGTCGATGTTTATGTTTTCATTTATATTTTTAGGGGATTTCTTTTATTATACAAACACAAACACACACACACACACACAACATTTGCTGTCGGCTGCTCGTTTTGTTTTATTTAGCTTTGTTTAAAACGGTTTTAATATATGTTTAATTTCTATTTCATGGCCAGATCTAGCGCAATATGCTCACGCCCAATGATAATCTCTTGGCGTCAGAGATAAGACTAATATGACAGGGAAAGTATATACTTATATATACAAATATACGTCTTATAAATAAACCTACATACATACATATATATTAAAGTAGGTATGTACCTAAATATTTCTTGGCTCACAGAGGTCAACTGTAAGAGGGAAAGAGAGAGATCCAAACAATTAGCTGGCATGACATGGTTAAAATTACAATTCTAAATAAATGTTGTCCAAAATTTGTGTAAAAACAATCAAAATGCCCAAACAACAAAGCAAATCAAATCAAGTCTTGGCATAATATCCAATTAGAAGTGGAAACGATGGTAATGATTTAATAAATGATCACTCATCGTTGACACAAACAATTAATATGTGTATTACATTTAGTTCGATTTTTTGATGTAAAAATAAAGTGGAAAAAACTTAAATAAAAACATAGAGACAGCTGGGGTAAACGCGAGTACATAATTAAATTCTGTTAATCTAGTTTCTGATCACTAATTTGGTAGCAGTAATCAAATTCATGACATGTGAAAGTTGTTACCATATACCTACATACATATATACATATGTAAAAGTTTATAAATTATACATATATAAAAGCCATTACTTTTTTAATACATTTTGTGTTATACCTTTTTTTCTTTTGCTTTTAAAATGTATGTATTAATTTTTTTTTTTTATAATGGTGTTCACAAATTTAGCACGCATTTGGCAAATTTTTTTGGCCAGCCAGCAAATTGTGGGAACCAGTGGATAAATTAAAAAAAAAAAGGAGCTAAAAGTCCATAAGATTACAAATTATAAAAAACAACACTTTAATATGTTTTTTTTTTTTGTTTTTTTACTAAAATTCTAGTTTATAATGAATTAGTGAACAAGTGAGAAGCTAAAAATTAAAATTACTCAATTCCAATGATGATGCCGGCTGGGTACATACTTTGCCCCCTAAAGTATGCAAGATTGTTAAATTATTTACCAAAAAGGTGACTAAAAAGGTGAATCAGAGAGCAAGTGATCCATTGAAGAACTAGAAAGAGCTCAATTTCAATGCTTTGCCCCCAAAAGTATGCAGGAAGCAATTCCAAACTTTGATTTGGCTGTAAAAATTTATTAAAAAAATAATCCTTAAAGCAAACATTGTTTAAAGGCATATAAGAAGTCTTTAATTTGTTGAAAACAATTACAGTGAAACCTCAATGCAACAAACTCGGAGAACTTATAAAATTTTATCTTATTCTGAATCGGTTTTTTTAAGGGACTAAACATGAAATTTCTTTAATTGAGTATATTCGTTATATCAAGGTTTCTATCCTATTTCATTCTTTGGTTCTCCTATTTTATTATCCTTTTAATGGTAGATTAATAAAACTCTTTAAAGTTGTTGTTCTTCTATTCTATTCTATTAAATTAGTTTTCCAACATGAAATTCGCAGAAATTAGTTTCATCAATTTTGTCAAATAAAAATTCTTATTTTACTCATAAATAAAAATCCGATTAACTATTTTAATTGTAATTTCCAATCAACCATTAATAAATAACTATCGTTTTTTGTTTGATATTCACTTAATATAGAATACTGTTAACTTGTGTTTCTTCAATTCTACAATTTGGTTTCGGTTCAAATACAATATGATTCATGATAATAGATTTGAGGTAATTTTAAAATATAGAATAATATTTCTCTTTCATTCTGCAACATCTGGATGTACATGTATGTATGTATGATGGGTCATCATGATCATTAACTCATTCGCTTCATTTGGAGCCCAAAAGCACCTGTGTAACCAGTGTGTTATTGGCAATTAGTCGCAGTGTCATGTGCATTGGGTTAACTTGGCAATTAAACAGTCAAACAGCCGGACGAGCAAACCAACCAAACCAAAGTAAACCAACTTCCCTTCCCTCCATCACTTATTCCCTTATTATTTTTTTTAATCATTTCCATTGCCAAAGTTAGAGGCGGAAGTTGTTGTTCAATATGCGTGGCCCGTGCCCCATGGTCCGGTCCGGTCTGGTCCGGTCAACGGCGCGTGTCCACGTCATAGAGGTATTAACGCATGAAATTGACCACCACCAAAACGCAACAAAAAAATAAAAAAAAAGAAAAAAAGGAGAAAGAAAGATTAAAAACTCTTTAACTGAATACACTGGGGGGGAGGGGCGACACATAATGATGGACAAGGTGCCGCCAGTTTGTGCCCTTTTTGTATGTCACTTTTGACTGAAATGCCCATTGAAATTTGAAATAATTGATTAAAGCATTTAAGTAAAAGTTATTCGCTTTAGTTTAGTTAAGCGAACAAAAATTAAACAAATCTAGAACGCAAAACCAGAACATCAAAAACAACAATAAAAAGCAAAAAAAAAAAAAACTATATCATTCAATCTGCAATTTGCGTTGTTAACTAATTTTTGCATTAGGTGTTTTCTAACACATATATACTCTAGGTCGAAAGAGGGGTATAAACGAATAATGTACAAGTTTAGCATCCTTTAAGTTGTAAATTATATATTCAAGAGAAACGAATTTTAAAAATCTTAGAAATTCCTCAACTTCTTTTTTTAGGGCGACTTTGCCATACAATTGTTTTAGTTTTTTCCTTTATTGATTTTTAAATATATAATATCAATGTGTAAAATATAATTTGTTTTTTTTTTATTTAATAATTTTTTTTCATTTTTAAAGTTGTACATATTTTGTTATTCTGATTTTGTTGATCATTTAATAATATTATTATATATAGTTTAAGCATGGACAAAGTGACTATAGAAACTATGTAAGACCATCCAAAATTTTGGTCTAGAATTCACCTGCTGTTGTTTGTTAAACAAAATAAAAAATAAATATAAAAAAAAAATGCGACGCACTTTCGGGGCGGGTTTCATCAATAAAAATAAATAAATAAATACTACTAATAACTATAGCCAAATAGCCTTGAGTTTTAGGTGGCGATAAGTTGAGAGGGCCGAGGCATTTGCCATGTTTGATACGCAATCAAATGGCGCAGTTTAAACAATATATGACTATACACATACCTACTTAATATATATACATACATATATGTATATATAAATTTTAGCAAAAAAACACTAGCAAAATTTTTGGTTTTTTGATTTTCTATTGTTTTATTTTTTTGGCAATAATTTTTAATGTTCGAAACAAGTAGTGCAAAAATGAAGATTGAAAAAAGAGTTAACAAGTTTGATTAGCATTGAAAGCAACATTTGATTGAAAACTAGTTGATGTTTTTTTTTATGATTTTAAATAGACCACCCAAATTGATTTTTAAATAGTTCATTTTATTTATATACATATATATGTACTTGAAACAACTATTAATGCGGCCATTAAAGAAGTGACCTAAAAACGCATGAAATCAAATCCAATTTGTTGCACTAATGTCCTCTATTACTTTTTTTTTTTTTTTTTTTTTTTTTTTGCCAACTTTAGCTGAATTTTATAGGCGATAACTTATGGCCATTCTAGCCAATGCATATAAGCCATAAGATTGATCAGAAGGTCTTAAGACGTATTTTCTTTTTGTTTAGACCAGGGTTATATATGACAAATACAAATTAAAACAAGGTCTAAAAAACTTCAAGCTCAGGACAGCACAGGATAAAGGCAAAATTAGGGCTTAAACCGATCTAGCCAAATTTACAGCCCTCAATGAGTAGCCACTTCATCTTGCATCAGGTTAAAATGTGTTCATGTTGACCCAGACATAAGATTTTCAATTTAAACTCCTGATAAAATAATTCTGAAAAAATTCACCTGCAAATTCTCACCACAAATTTTTCAAATTACATTGTGTGAGAGCTAAATTTGTAAATGATTCGGTTTTGGTTATTAGATCATAAATAGTTTGTCTAACGTTTTGCGCTTGAACACAAAAACAAATTGAGTAATTCTCGGTATTGTTAATATGCACATATGTACATATATCTGATCGATATGTCAAGATGCATCATCATCATCCATACATTTAGAACTTTGGCTAGGCAATGCAAATCACTAATTCCCAAATGCGTCACATCTCCCCCAGAGAACTTAAATAATCCCACTTGAATTCATAAGAAAAAGCAATAATAAAAATAATTTGTTGTTGCCAGGCAACTGGTTGTTTTAGATATATTTTGAATACCCATTGAACGCCCCTCACTCGATCGAGGGGTATATTAAGATTGACTGAGCCGTAAAACCAATGATCTTCCTGCTTGAATTTGTCTGGCTCAAACATTTCTTACAGGGCATTCGCCAAGTCTGGGCCAAATGACTTGAAGAAAATTGTTGATATTTTTGCTTGCTCTTTTGTTTCTCTCATGTGTTTCTCTTGTATGTTTTGTTTTCTCATTCTGCATGTAAACAACAAATAATAAATATTTAGCGCCAGTTGCAATTTCTATTGATTGTGGCCCATTCATAGAACTGTGTGGTCTTTCGTAGAAGCCAACAGTTTCTAGACTTGGATTCTAAATACATACAAATATGGCATGGTATTTCCGATCAATCAACAGGTACAACAACAACAACAACAACTTATGCAATCTTGTGGAATTTCATACATACCTTTTCAAGTCAAGCTTTCAAGATTTTTTTTTTGTTTCGCTTGCTTGTTTTATAGTTTACTAGAAATTCTGTGGTTAAGAAAAAAAAATTTTTTTTTTAAATAAAATCCCGCCTACAAGTTCTAAGCGTAAGCAAAACGTGTTAAAAATAAAAATCAACAGTTTTTTTTTCTTTTTTTTTTTTTAAGAAGTTAAAAGAGAAAGAGATAGGGAGATGGGTGTGTGTTAGTGTGTGTGTGTGTGAGTGTGTGTGTGTGTGAGTGTGTGTACGTCAGCCGTCAATTGAATTATGCAAATCGCTTCCATATGGTGAGGTAGTACTCCCAGGTACTTTACTACCAACATGGACAGTAGGCGTTGGCTTAGTTGCTTTCAGTCAATGAGAAATTTATTTCAATTGATGATTCTCAAAAATAAGCTCGAATTGTAGAGTACCCTGGGTGTAAAGCAACGACACAATGAGCTGGGAGCTGGGACAACAATTACTCCGACCAGGTGCTGGCTGGTGGGTGCTGTCATCCACATAGACACATTTTTGTAACATTTGTGGGGGCAAGCAATTTGGCACCGACACCACAGACAGACAATAAACGTGAAACGGAAAGGCCAAAAAGCCAAAAAACCAAATGAGGCCTCAAGTTGTTGGCCATTTGAGGTAGGCATATATTGATCTATACAAAGACAGCAATCAAAAGCCAAAAGCCAAAAGCCAATCCTCAATCAAAGACACGCGGGGGCCAATGTACGCAAAAAATAGCAACAATATATATAATAATAATAATATTAATAGAATTAATAATAACAGAAATAAAAGCGTAGCCCGGACTACGTCACGTGCAAGGCATTTCAATATTGAATTGTTATTAAATAAACGCAGTCGCACAGCAAAGTCGCACTTTGATTTATGAATGAAGAGGTTTTTCTTCTCCTCTTCTCCTCTCTTCTTTTTTTTTTTTTTTTGTAGAGTGCGAATTAAAAAAAAAAAGAAATAAAACAAAAATAATAAAAGAAAGACAAAGCTAACACATACAAACAAAAAACACTAATACTCGCTTGATTTAAAAAATAAAAATAAAATAAAAATTTTTATTGAAAGAAGAATAGCTTTAAATCAAATTAAATTGACAAATTGGTGAGCTAACCAAACAAAAAGGCAAAAAAAAAAAAAAAAAAATGAAACACAACACATACATAAATGGGGCATAATAAATAGATTAGCCCAAAGTCATCAAGTGGAAACTTGAATGCTCTGAAAAATGTGAATAAACATATTTTTTAAAAAATGTTATGCTTAAAGTTTGTCTTTTTGGAATTTATTTCTATGTCATTTGGAAGAACCGCATCTTTTACTCATTTAGATTTGGTACAGTAGTAATAAATCAAGAAAAAACAAATTATGAATAAGTCTATTGAAATTTCAGAAGTCTTTAAAACTGGCTTATAAAGTTATTAAAATAGATTCTTTTTAGATGTTTATTGTATATTTTTCAATTAAAATTTTTTTGGAATATGATTGTTTTTAATATTATAATTTGAAATTTTCTTTAAATAATTTTTTTTTATTATAAGTCAAACTTTGCATATTTTTATAATTTAGTTGTTGGAATATCGGAATATAAAATATATGAAAAAACAAACCGTTTTTAATATTTATTCGCAAAAGATTTGCCCTCAAATTTTTTTTATTATTTAATTTTTTAATATAAATATATGTATAGTATATGTATATTTTTCTTATACTCACATAATTTTTTGGATTCCAATTTCTTAAATTATTTTAAATTATTATTTTTAATTATAGTTTTGTTCATTATAATTTTATTAATTATAATTTTTTTAATTATTATTTTTTTTAATTAAATTTTTTTTTTATAATCTTTTTTATAAATTCATTTTTGTAATTTGTAATTCTTTTAAATTTATATTTTTTGTTTAAAGCATTTTTTTTTTATTATAATATTTGTTTTTATTATAATTTTTTTAATATTCTTTTTATATTTTTATTATAATTCTTTTAATTATAATTTTTTTTATTGGCAAATTTTGTATTATAATTTGTATAAGGTATAATTTTTGTTTTTTTTATTATAATTTTTGTTTTTATTATAATTTTTGTTTTAATTATATTTTTTGTTTTTATTGTAATTTTTTTTTTTTTTTTTTTTTATAATTTTTGTTGTTATTATATTTTTTTTTTTTTTTATAATTTTTTTTTTTTTGTAAATAATTTTTAAGTTTTTTTTTTTAAACATTTTTTATTACAATTATATTTTTTTTTTTATAAATTTTTTATTATTATAAATTATTATTCATTTTTATCATATTTTGTTTAACTGTTAAGATAAGAGTTTATATTTTTGTATACAATTTTGTACCTTTTAATGATATCGTAGCATAACATCAAATTAGATGGGAAAAAGGTAATCGATTTATGTCTCGAAGTGGGTAAAACAGAGTCAAAATGCAGCTAGATACATGATCATCCAATTTATAAGATTACATTTTTCAATAACTATTCGTTTTGTTTCTTTCTCCCTGGAACTGATGTGGTGGTGGGATTCCAATAGCTTATAAGGTCACTTCCCGCTGGGAGAGTTTTGTTCAAATCGCGTAGGTGTGACAGTTGGTATTCAATTTGGTCTATGTTTTCCTTTTTTATTTGTCAGCTTGTGTGTGTGTGTGTGTGTGAATGTCTGTTTATATATTTTTCTCGTCGGTATATGTACATATATAGGTAGATATATATATTTTTTTTTTTAATTAAACGAGAAATCACCCACAATCAGAGAGCGGCAACTAGTTGAAGTCGTGCATGTGGCACGAAACTTGTTGGAGCGTGGTTGAAGAGGAGGTGGAGCCACAACCGAAAACATATGAATGAATTCACTTTTAAATGAATGAATGAATGAAACATGTTGATGTATATATGTATCTCTGTGTGTGTGTGTGTGTCTGTGTGTATGCAATCCGAAACGAGAGTCGCGCTCCACAGCGGCCAGAGTCAAGCGCCGTTTAATTGTGAGTCTGTGAGCCGAGCTCCACATAGTCTTTCCTTCTTTTTTTTCTTGCTTCACATTATTCCATTGTATAATTATGCCCATTTTTATTGTCCCATTGACCTAACACCCAAGTAAAAAACAAAAAACAAAACCAAGAGAAGACCACAAAATCAGAACATCAAAATCAAAATAAACAAGCGAGGAAAGCAAGAAAACAAAACGCGTGTGTTTAGTGTGTGTGCGTGTGTGTGCGGAAAAGCGTCTCAAAACAAACCAGGCAAAAGAGTTTCAATCCGAGTCCGATATAAAAATATCATAATCAAAATAAAGACGGCACTAAAATTGGCCCAAAACGAAAGGAATTTCAAATTTAAGGAATCGACTGTAATCTTACCCTTTAAATTGGAATTTGAAAATATTCAAGAAGTTCGAAACTTACAAAAGGAAATGCATAATAAAAGGGAAAATAACAACTAGAAAAGAAGAATATATTAAGACAAGATTAAGAATAAAATATCATGAGGAAAACTGGAAAAATATAAAAGGTTAAAACAAGATTATTTCTCTGAGCTATAAGAGAAAAGAAAAATAATAGAGATGAAAAATATAAGTAGGAAAATGTTTAAACAATTTATAAAAAACTAGCGAAAAATAAAGGCTATAAAATATAGTAGAAGGCTAAAGAACTAAAGACGAAAGAAAGATTGACAATATAAAAAAATAGAAGGTCCAGGAAAAGAGATATACTAAAGTGCAAGAAAGGGTAACTAGAAAGATGACAAACGGAAAAGTGTTAAAAGAGGAAAACCATGATAAAAGGAAATCAAATGAAAAATATTATTTTTATCATATAACAAAAAATTATAAAGAAACAATAAAAATAAATTAAAAGTCTTGCGGATACAAAAAGGAAGGGAAAATAAAAAAGTTACGGAAAAGAAATGCAGAAAAAACTTAAAAAACGAAATCTCATATATTTAAGAGCCAGTTTTGATTAACTTCAAAAAAGTAAAAATCTAGACAAAAAAAAAAAAAAAATGTACTAAAACAAAGATCTAGGACAAACATATGATGGAAAATAAAAAGAGATGCCAAATTTAGGGAGAATAAGCAGAGAGCTAGAGGCAGAGGGGAGAAGAAAAATAAGGTTAAGTTAAAAAACAAAATATGTAAGTAATACATCCATATGAATGTATATACATACATATATTACTATATAAATTCCATCATAAAAGCACCAACAAAAAAAAAAAAAGAACAATGTCACTTGGGATAAATTTTTATAACCATTTGACTCTAGTTGAATATACCTTTTTCGCCTCAATGACCACTCGAGATAGGGCATAAAGACTCAGGGCTTACCCAAATTGGTGTGTGTGTGTGCGTGTGTGTGGGGGCCTATGTGTGTGAATTTCTTTTGAAAAGAAATCAAAATACAAAAGTCAAAAGAAACGCACAAATCAAAATAAGAAGCATATAAATTATAAAAAAATAAGCAAAGAAAAAAAAAAATAAAATAATAATGGAAAAGAAACAAGTTGCCGCCGTTTGCTGTTTTGCCATTTGCCCCAAAACCAAACTGAAACCAAACCGAAATGGAAATCAAAATAAACGAACCAGGAAGGTAACCGCGATGCCATGGATGGTGGTGAAGTCGGGCGGTGGGCTGGAAGGTATATAAGTATGTAGATAGGCAGTGGCCAAATTCGAGCGATTTATGAGGCCGCACGCACAGCCAGTCGGTTGAATTTCGGAATGATGGCCGGCGTTGTCTCAGATTCAGAGAGTCAGGCTATATATGACCGCCTTCACTATCTTCCACACACACACACACATATTCACTTGATAATGTATCACAAACGACAGATCAATTTACGTAATTTGAATGCTCCGTTTAGGCTTAGGTCGATCGTTCCAAGACCCCGTTAATTCAAGCGTAAATATGTGCGGTAGTCAATCATGATAATGAATGATGATGATGATGATGATGATGATGATAACCAAGATGATCTATGGGATCAAATCGACATTGTTCCCTTCCATGTTGTCCCATGTGTCTTTTATGAATGAACCAACGTTGCGTATACGTAATTTAATGTCCAGATGTCGGCTCACAACAAAAATTTTGCTGACTCTGATGGAATGTCCAGCCACGTCTAATGCGTATATGTATAGCAATAATATATTTTGTCATTTTCTTGTTTGATTTAAATGGGCAGCGAGTTTAAAATCAGCTCAAAAATTAAAAATTATTTTAGATTGTTTTTACATTTTACACCCTTAAATACTAGTTCATTAAAAATTCGATTAATCAGAGAATCTACATACAACAATTTCAAAAAATTCTTGATGGACAAGAAAGTTATGATAATTTTCTTGCTGATTTAAAATGCTTTAAGCATATAATATGAATATATTTGTCTATCTAGGGGTCAATCTAGGTTTAAAATATATATAAACAGATGAGTAATACAGGTCTAGAATTTTAAACAATTCAATACAATTAATATAGAGATTTTTCAAAGTTTAGTTGCCAGATCTTTGCCTTATAGAATATTTCTAGGGGTTTGGGCAGTGTGTAAGATATTTATAAACTTAAGGAAACAAATAATTATGAAAAATTATGAAACGAATTGAAATGGGTACACCAAATTTTGGATTTTCTAAAAGGATTAATTTTTGATTCAAAAGAAGACAAATCATTATGATAAGAACATTTTTTAATTTACATTTTTATATAGACTTCAAATTTTTATTATTGACTGAATCTAAGTGAAAGATGATTCATTTAATGGAAATCATTTATTAATTGATCATTTTTGGCAACAGTGTGTGTGTGTGTGTGTGTGTGACCCATTAAATATGCCAAGAAAGAGACATTTATTTATTTACATAAATATATGTATATTATAAGCCATTCGCGATGAGATCATATTTATGTACATTTATACATATGTATATAAACCAGCCTATACCATATGATTGATCATGAGGTTGTAGCGTATACAAAGAATTCGATAGAAAAGATTTGTAAAAACTTTCCCAATCATTGACTAACTCATTAACATGACGACGACCCAACCCCACAAGCCAATACCTAAAAACCTATACCCAATATTCAATATATCTATCAATGTATACTATGTACCGAAACACAAGAAGAAGAAAAGAAGAAAAAAAAAGAGAGGAACAAAAAAAAAGGCAAGAACCGATTGGCGAAACATGATGGCGTAATAGAACAACGGGTGGTTCTTCTGCTTCTTCTTCCTCTACGTTCTCTTCTTCTTCTTCTATTTTTGACTTCGACTTGACTTGTACTTCTACTGCTTAAAAAAAATTTATTTTTTGATTTTGATTTGGATTCAGTTTGTCGGGTACTACAAGCTGATCGGTTTTTTTTTTTTTTTTTTTTTTTTTTTTGGTTTGGAAGGGAGGTGGGAGGCCCGTGGTCGGACAGACGGACAGACGGATGGTCGGCCAGTCGGTCGTTTTGGGTTGCGTAAGCGTTTTGCCATAATAAGAGTAATTTATATGTACATTTGTATGTTTGTATTACCATATAATTAGATACTCGAGAGTTTCTTGACACCGCGCAAATATAGCAAATTGAGTGCGTAGTGAATGATGGAAGGTCGTGGTGGAAGGTGGTGGTGGTGGCCCCCAGGGGGGAAGGCCTGTATAGATACATAGATATGTATGTACACATTTATGTACGAAATTGTATCTATCATTTATCAGCTCTATTAACTGATCTTTCAAGTGGCAACAATCTATCGATGATTTCTAAAGTTTCCCACCATAAAGCCATAAAATAAAAGCAATGACAACAACTATAAAATACCTCGGGTTCTGGCTTCACTCAGAAAGTGATCTTAGGTCAGTGACGGATTTATAGAACAGATCTAAAATGGCACAAAATTAACCCCGATTTTACATTTTTAGTCTCTTTCAACAATTTAAGACGGATTTATCATTGCAAAAAACTGAGTAGCAATAAATAAAATAAATTTTGGCTCTGTTACGTAATGCAATGTGAGGGTATGGATGGATCCTGTGAGTCGTAGGCCGTGTGGTACAAGGTGCGCTAGTTAACAATATCTTTTGCAACTTCTTTCAAATCGGTGAATTGAAAATTTTATGAAACTGAAATGCTGAAGACTCAAAAAAACAAGCCATAAATTAATTTGATTTTTGCATAATAATTTTAAAATTTGGGGGGAAAGGGAGGCAAAAATCATCTATAGGGCACTTAAGGTCGTTTGATTATCTGTATAATAATATAAAAAATTCTATGATACTTATGTTTTAATAGTTTTATACGAATTAAAGATTTAAGATATTTTTATTTTATGTATGAGGAAGTTTTAAAGTCCTTGCAATTATTGTTTACCCAATACTTGAAGGGAAAGTGACCCTTAAAGGCTTAAAGTACTAATTAAATTATAAAATTGAGAAAAGATTTCGTTGATCTAAGAAAAAGTCCATAAAATATGTGAGGAGATTATCAGACTTTTCAGCTTGGTGAGATGTTGTTAGATCGTCCCCACCTTGGTAAGATTTATACTAAAAATTTAGACTTGTTAACTATATTCAAGTCTTCAAATTAAAAAGGTCATAACGTTCAGTTGTAGTTTTAATGAATAAATTTAAAAAGCAGATACTCTTCAGTGATTAGTTTAATCTTTTAGCTGGCACAAAAATATTATTTCAAGTCATTTTAATTTTATAATCTTCAATATGGCCATAAAAACCAAAATAAAGAGATAGAAAAAATGTCTACAAGGGGTCAAAATTGATTATTCTAAGCGGTTAATTAAAGCCAATAGTTTAAATGTTAGACGTTTTAAAGTTTTGTTAAAAAGGAAAAGGGCTTTCCAGGGATACGGATACGAGATGCTATTTTTATGGTCTCAACAATTTTTGGTGGTGGCAACGACAAAAGAAAAAAAAAAAAAGAAAGAAAAGAAAAAAGTGCGTATACTTATTCACACACACACATACAGAGGAACTTTTTGCCAGAAAGGGAAAACCTGAAATGTCTACAACACCAACAAAAGTAATACAAAAGCCAAAAGCAAGAAGCAGAAGCTAAACAGAAAGCGCAAAAAAAAGAAAAAAAATCTCATATTATTTTGGCCTTCAAAATTTTTGGCGGGCAATGAACCAACAACAACAGAGCACACACATACATATATACAGACAAAGACAGACAGCGTGATAGTGAGTGAATGAGAGAGGGTTGTAGGATGGTTTGAAGAGAGGTAGGGAAACAGAGAGAGGGGGAGGGCAGGCGGGTGGTAGGCAGAGTGGGAGTGGGAAAGGGTGGACAGACCCAGGCATACATACAAATGAAACAGACACACGATCGAGAGCCAGAGACGGTGGTTACGGAGAAGCGGTGAGACTTCGTTGTTGTCGTTAACGCCGACGTTGACGTCGACTTCGACGCTGATGTCGACAGCGGGCTCCATACCATGTCATGACTTGCAAGCCATTGGAAGCAGCGTCTATGTGTGTATGTATGTGTGTGTGCCTAACCTTACCATGTTCATGCCCGTTCATTTGAGTTACCCCCACCAGCTTCCCTTTTCGCCCCACAGCATTGCGTGCAGACTTTCAAGTAGACACAGACACACAACACACACATACATACATAGGTATGTCGCAGCAGCAGCAGCAGCAGCAGCATTTTGCCGGCCGGCGCAGTTAAGCACCTCTCCCCCACACCCCCCAAGAACCGCCACCCACCTCCCTCCTTGCACAATACCACACACTGTCTCGGTCACAGTTCCAATACAAATCCTTCCCCACCCCCTACTTTACCTGCCATTTCTTGCTGAGCAAACAGTGTCGCCAAATAATTGTTGATTTAACGAATTCTGCATGACAAAGTTTTTGAGTTTTCAATTTTTTTTTTCTTTTTGTCGCTTTTTGGTTTTTTAGTTAACGGTTTTCGTTTCTTTATAATATGTACATTTTTTATTTTACATATTTATTTATTTCTCTTGTTGTGCTTGTTCGTTTTGTTTTCTGTTGTGTTATTAAATGTTTGAACAAGCTTTCGAATGTTTAAATGAATGTATTTATTCAATACAATTGAAATGGAAGGTTTTTTGCCTCAATCAGTAGGCCCGAGTATTATATAATTTATAATTTATATAACTGGAAAATTTCAAAATTATTGTAAAGACTTTTGCAATCGGAGTATACACATTGGACTTCATACATACATATTATAATGATTTAATTATTATTTTAGTATTATCATTTCACTTATTCATCTTAATTTTTCCTCTATACTTTGATATCCTTATTGATGGTTTACTTTTCCTCCTCTAAAATATTTATTTATTCTATAGTTACAATCCTAATACTAGTTATGGCTACTAAGCTATTGCTATATAAGCTATTCTTAAGCTATTGTTGAAATCTTATCAAGCGATGCTAATTGTTTTGGAATTTTAATTGCATTTTTGCATTACTTTAACCACTGTGCCTCTGTACCAAGTTGTGCGGTCAACTCACGCACAAGCAAAGCGCCAAAAGCGTAGAAGACGCAAATGGACTTGGTCGACATGGGCAAGGGGTGAAGGTGGAGAGTAAAAAAAGAAGAAGAAGAGGCAGACTTGGTTCGTTTTTTTTTCTTCTTTTTTTTTGGGTTGCATTTGCTGCTTTTATAACCATAAAAGTACAATGTGTGGTAATGAAATAAGAAGTTGTAGGCAGTAGGGCGAGAGGAGTGGCAAGAAGAGGAGGAGGAGGTGATGGAAGCTTGGAAAGGCGCGCGCAGGATCATTGTCAGACAACTACGACAACGTCGTCATCATTGCAGTCGACATCGGCGGCATCTTTTCACACGGTCATGCTTTACATGGCAACTAAAATTTTGAGTGATGCAACAACGATACTACGTACAATACATACGTACATATGTATGTGCGGATGTATGTATGTATGTACATATGTATGTACATTGTCATCATCATCATCATCATCATTGACGGTCGGCGGTTACGTTTCACAAACGTAAAAATGTTTAAAACTTGTGTCTAATTTGTGAATACAAAGTGAACTCTTCCTGCCACGCATAATAAACGAATTAATACACACACACACAGACACACACGTATAGACACACTCACAGACAGAGACGCATTGGAGAGCCTGCAAATTAAGTAAGCGTTGGGTGAATTGGGCGTGGTTGGCAACCTGTTGCCGCAAGAGGCAACAACAACAACAACTACTACTGAAGCCTATAAGATCTGGGTGCAACATAATGAAAAATCAGAAAACCGCATTTAATGGAGTCATTGGCTTGGGCCACGGATACGATACAGTGTGTTGGCTCCTTTTATGTTCTGTTCGTGGAAGTAGAGTTACCACTTTTGTCTCCTTTTTTTGTTTTGTGTTTCATTAGAAATCCACTTAGACTACCATGCGTGCAAAAGAGAGAGGGAGAGAGAGACTAAGGTGTTACTAACAAAAGGGAGTCTGACTGTAGTATCAAGTCTTATGAACCTAAATTCCAATTTTGCTTTTTCGTTGGTGTCAGTGAGCTTTTCCGATAAACGATAACTAAGAGGGAAATCGTCATCACTTAGAAGGTACAGTCAAGGAATTTTGTATATTTAAGCCGAAGCTGAAAAAAAGCTTTTTCTATTGAATTGTATTAATATAACACAGATAACTTTCCCTGATAGATGATACTACTTCAAAGTTCCAAGGACTTATAGACTGATTTGAAATGAAGAAAATTACTTTATATGTGTATTAAAAATTGACAAAGTAAAGGGTATCTTCGATTCGCTACTGTTGAAACACTTCATTCGTTCAGTTAAAACTTATTCATAGTGACATTTAATGAACCCTTTTCCAACTTATACTATTCCTTGGAATTTTACAAAACAAAACAAAAAAAAAAAAACGTTTTTGAAGATAAATTGATTTAAAATGTTGATAAAATGCAGAAATTGTATCTGTTTCTCGAAACAGGAAGATTGTGAGTCACCCTCGATAAGGCATTAAGAATAATATTTAAGGGGATATTTGATCAATGAAATGGACAATTAACCTAAGCAGTTAAAGCTCATTGAGCGAGGATATAGGGAGGATATTTTATATAGACAATTTACAAACTAAAATGAAATGCAATAGAAAGACAATTCTTTTATAATGCAAATAATTTTATCCGTATCATTCTGACTTTATTTCAAAACAAGAGGAAATATTGTTTGGGTTTGATATTATTGCTTTGAATAATTGGTGTCACTTTGAATCACCTTTTAATAAACAATAGTAGAATATCCATCTATGTATAATAATTTCAGGTTTTTTCTCCTCTTTTGAGTTCTCATTTTCGGCACTCGTCAAAGGCACAAAATCAAATTGGCAATTAATCAATCATCGTTCAAAAAAAAAAAAAAAAAAAAAAACACACACAAAATGAAAAACTACAAGAGTTTGAATCAAATTGAATGGAAACGAATCTCTACAACAAACAATTGTCACTTGATTTAATGTCCCATGGCCAAGAGAAAGAGACATATATTGACCAAGAAAAAAAAGTGATTTTTTTTTTCTTCTATTTTTTGATGCGATTTGGTATGCCTTCACGACAATTAACTGGCAATTGTCCACAGGGCGGAGAGAAAATAGATACATATAGAGAGAGAAAGAGCCTAAATAGAATTTGAACTTCTTTTATTTTGATTGCCAAGCGTGAAGAATAGGATACACACGTACTCTTTAAATACTACATGAAATACCTCAACTCTAATGGATTATTTTAGTTATTGTTGTGGTTGTTGTTGCTGCGAATTTAAGTGGCAACATTTTTACGAGCTGGAAAGAAACACAACAACGAAAACCAAAACCAAAATATATAACAAAATATATATACATATATGTATAGGTATACTCAAGTGTTGCTCTTGATCTTGGCGCATCTGAGAGGTTGATCTCTTGTTGCCAGGCCATTTAACGGCCGACGATTATTAAGCAAATTAAGGAATGTCAATGCATATGTTTAGCATTTTTAAAGCAACAGGTTGTCGTCGTCGTCGTCGTCGTCGTTGTCGTCGTTGTCGTCGTTGTCTTCGTCTTTGACTGTAAAACTTCATTGAACTTGAATGGACAGAAAGAGTGAGCGAGACCAGATCAGACCTCGCGGAGATCAAGTTGAAGATGGGGGAAAGCAAAGAAAAAAAATACTCGATAGCAACTAAACAACTCAGACTTTTAGACTCTGTACGGAATATCTTAGAGATGGGAAACATTTACATAAATGTTGTATCGAAAGAATGTAATAATATATCCTTCTGATAAGGATTCATCTTCAGATTAGCTTTAAAATACTTTTTGCCAAATACATTCAAAAAAAAAAAAACAGAATCACTCTTGTAAAAGTCAATGTTTTCTTTATAATTGTTTATATTTTGTTAATTATCATTAGTATAAAAATATTTCTAAAGATCTAACAACTCATTTACTTGATTAAAAAGAAGAGCCATTTAGATTGTTAGTTTTTCACTTTATTTTGTTGTAATTCTCAACTAGTTGTCAACTTTTTCTGATCTTACTTGAACTAGTTTTGGTGTCTTACATTAGTCTGCTAATAATCTTATAGAATAGATATACAGACAACGTTCATATAAAAATTGGCAAATACGCACGATTTTCGATATAATTTTAAACTATTTGTTGCTAGAAAAGGCTTAGACTTTAACAAATACATCTCAAATTATAAACATTTACTATTCCAAAGTAACATTTGATTAGCAAAGCTAACGAATGGTTTGATTTGATATTGAACTGATAAATCATTTCATATCGAGTTCATGTATAGGAACAAACACAGGTTAAGCAGGTTGTTTATTTGGCACTATTAGAACTTCATTAAACCACCGTAAAACGGTAATGTTATGTTGCTAGAACGAGTTGGGAATTACAACAAGATAAAAGAGAAAATAGAATAGTTTTGGTTATAAGATTTTCTATAAATCCAAACCTACAATATTGCAAAAATAACGTATACTCTGCCTAATAATATTTATAATAATTAATGTTACGCCTACTTATAGTCTGATATAGTTATTTTATAATAGGATTATCATTAATTTAAAAAAAAGTGAATCTCTAAAGCTAATAAAATAACCAAACAAACGTAAGCCCAGTAGAAAAACAAATTTATCTAAGAGATACCCTTTCGAAAACAAGAATTCAAATAGTTACGCAAACTAGTTTAAAGCTTAATATCTAAAACATTTATTCTATCTTAATGGCAAATCGCATCTATTTTGTCATCTCTATTAAGTCTTATTTCGTGTGCGGATTTTTCGTATTAATAATGAGTAAAAAATTTGAATGGATTGCTTGCTTGTTGGTGATCGAATGATTGTATTGATTAGATTTCAGATTTCATTAATTAGTCTAACCCATACATATACATATACATATATGTGTATGTGTGCTGGGTTATTTGAGGGGGGGGAGAGGAGGAGAACTAAACTGGGCTTAGATCTCTCCTAGGCACACCAACCTGACTGGCTAAATTTGATCTCTCTTTTGATATGGGCGCGCGCAGCGTTTGTTGTCAAATCAATGCCATTTCAAACATTTCGTATGCAAATTAAGCGTTTGAGGCGTCGCATAAATTATGAGCATAAAAATGCCAACTAAATACGAGCAGATGAGTACAACAATGATAACTTGGAGTAGCACGTGCGTGTGCCTGGTCCGGGGAAACTGGAACTGACACTCGCCGAATGAGAATCGACAATGGTCTCCATAGACTGGAACTTGGACTCCATTTCTGGTGGTATGGGAACTTTTGGAATGGCATGGCTTTTGCTGGGGGAAGGGCTGCTGAGTTTGGTATTTTTGCGTAGGCTCCAAAACATCTTCAAGACTTATGTGCGAATTTTTGTCTTTCCTCATCTCCTTCCACCAAAATAAAAGAAAGAGAATAAACCAAGTATGAGATAAAAAAAAAAAAATAAATAAAGGGCCAACAGGCTCAGACGCAGACGCGAATCAAGGGAGAGAGAGAGAGAGAGTGAAAGAGTGTTGCAGGGGAAAGAAGCAAGCTTAAAAGCCGCCAAGACCCAACGACTTCGCTAAAAGATATGTATGTGCACCCTGTAGTCAAAAGAAAAAAGGATCTCGAGGTATATAAGGCACACCTCTTTCCTCCTCACCATCTAATAGATACAGTATGAAATTAATTAATTAGAGCTTCAAATAAGTCATGGGAAAGGTCTAATTTTGGAACATTTTTTAAAGCATTTCAATTGTTCTGCCAACGCCCTAAAAACGTTACTAGTTTATTCACATAGATCAGTGACTATTCACTTGATATTACAAATATTTGTCTAGACTCTAGACTCTAGAAGGTGTTAGATCACACTATCTAGGCAAATAGATGATCATTTGTAAATTTTTAAAGCTTAGAAAAATATGATTAATGCCTGAAGGCATCTGGCAAATATTTTTTTGAGGGGGTGGCCGAAAAAAAAAATTAAGTTTTTTGGCATTGAGGTAAAAAATTATCTGAAATATTGATATTACGGACTAGAAACCCCTTGAATCCCTTCTTGGATACGTCTATGGATTAATGTATTAATGGATGGAAGAAAATTTTGTCCATCTTATTTGGAATGGTCTTTTGTTTTAATTTCTATTAGAGTTGCAAAGTTTTAAATGATATGCTAGAAAGTGTAATTTTTGTAAGATTACAGGGTATCTTGATGCCGTCGTTTTCGTCTATTGTATAGTTTTTGTTTTTCTGTGTTTTTGGGGATTTTTGCTTTTTAGGGCAACAAGATTTCATTTCATTTTAACTGGAATCAAATTACGAAACCCAGATGACGATGAGGATGACGCTGATGAGAGCGAGCAGCAAGCGACGAACAGGCAGAGTCACTTCCAACTATTTTATTGGCGGCGCAACGTTTGAAGCTTTCTTCTTCTTCTAAAAATAAAAAAAAAAACAAAAAAAAATACTAAATGTATGTCGAAAATTGAATCACAGCCAATTGAGAACTATGGAGAAAAATGCATAGGTATTAGCTTAGCAACAGACACACAGAAAGGGTTCAAATATTTTCATCGAAAAAGGCATTAAAGATGACGTGAATGGAATTTCAATCGATATGCCATTAGATTTGCCCTTAGCTAAAATGATCATAAGGGGAAATGGTATGTGAATAGTGAAAGTGAAAGTTTTTTTTCAGTTACTCTTTACTAATTGGATGGTAAAGATCTGGTATCTTTTTATAGATTCCTGATCTAGATTCAATTTGAAAGGAATCGATGATTTCCATCTAATTAATTTAATTTATGATCGGCGATTTTAAGCTTTGAATCCTTCTGAGAAATTTTATGGGTTTCCTTTTTTTTTTTTTTTTTTTTGTAGGAGGGAAGGGGGGATTACCTATCTCTTTTTTTCCGTTCTTTCTATTTGTTCCTTTTCATCTGAATGTCTCTCTGTTTGCATTGAGAAGATTCCAGTGAAAAAAAAGCACACACAATTGGTTGTTGAGAGTTTCTAGCATTTGGACTACCTATTCGTAGTTGCCAATTTGGAGTACCTCAGGTACCCGAATCAGTCATCTCCAACCTCCATGTCTCCCTCACCCCCAAATGGCTATAGCCCCACATTCACATTGTTTTATGTGAGAAAACAAAAAAAGGTTGCTGATGGCAGGAAGCATACTATATACCATATACCATGCTTTTAGATTCAGATTCGGATTCAGATTCAGATTCGGTTACGAGTTTTGTCGACCGTTGCCGCACATTTTGGCATTGACAACAACAGTGTGGCGTCGTCGCAGGTTGTTTATCATGGATTTAGGGGGGGTGGGGGAAAGGGGAAGGGGAAAACAGAAGGGTAAGGATGGCTGCAGGGTAGCAGGGTTTTAGGGGGGAAATCGGGGGGAATGGTTTGCTTATTCGAACGCCCCAGGCATAAAGTTCACACTCGTAAGTAAATAAATTTAAATGGCGGCACTTCTTCTGTTAATCTTTTTATTTCTTTTTTATTTTCGTTGTATTTATTTTGATTTTTTTTTAAAAGCTTTTTTTTTGTTCTTCTTCTTTTCCTGCATTTTATACCCTTTACAAAAACAAAAAGGCAAACTATAAAAGGTTAAAGGGTATAAGAGGTCTACTATCGAGTCTAGTAAAAGTATTTACAATGTTGCATTTTAATTACTTTTTTTTTGCCTTTTTTTATATTAATAATTGAAAAGTAATAAAGACATTAAATAATGTATATACATATATTTCTTTGTTTAATCAGGGTATATTAAGCATAAGCGGTTTTAGAGCTGTGAAAAAGTATACATTATTTCTATTAACTTTAATACAGTCTATAATAGATGTTTGTTTTAGGGATTTACTTTTATCAACAGAATCCTTCAAAATTTCTTTATATGCTTTAAAAAACGAATTCTTGGCTGCTTATTGCATACTTATGGGGGCAAATTTCTTTAAATTTGTCTCTTTTAGATGCAATTGAAATTGTTGTTTCAATTTTTGTTTGCTTATTTTTCTCTTTTGGAGTTGTCATTAACATTGCTAAGCTTTGATTATCTGTTTTATCTTTTAGATAACAAAATTTCTCAGTATAGCCTAGTTTTTTTTATTTGGTGTTAACATTTTAAGTCAAGCTGACAAGCTGGCTTGAAAATTTCTTAAATGGGAAAAAAGAAACTTCATTCCTAATGAAAAAATCTGAAAACTTTAATTCAATAGACTGTCTAGGGTATCTTAAAAGTTATCTTCCTGAAATATAAAAAACCTAAAAACCAAATTAACGAAATGCTTCGTTTTTTTCTTCTTCTTTTTATATATATATATTTTTTTTTGAATGTTTCGTTCAACCTACTCTCTCAGTTGTCTCACGAACGTTTTTCATAAGAAATTCAACAGGCAAGCTAAAGATTTCGTTTCTTGGCATTAAGTTTTCTTTATATGTATGTGTGTGTGTGTGTGCTTTTTTTTTGTATTTTTTTTATGGTTATTAATTTGCTAAGTAATACGAAAGATGTGCGAGAGAGGCCAACCAACAGAAGTGGACGACAACAGCCAAAAAATGTACAAGACCAGACGAAGATGAGGAAAGAGATCAAGAGCAAAAAAAAAAGGGCGATCTTCGAATCTAAAGAAGTTGGAGCTAAAGCCTGGAATTGGAGCTAAAGTTGAAGCAATTCTGTGAATGGAGAGCACTTTGCATTGAAAAAAGTAAAAATAATAATAAAATGAACAGGAATTGTGCGCCATAAATTATGAAGTTAGGATATACCTATATACAGATGTATGTAAGGAAAGGGTTTGACCTAAAAAAAAAAAAAAGTAAAAAAATACATATGTATATATACGTAACGTATATATTATTTTTTGTTCGTTCCTGAATAAGGTCAACTAACCCATAATAATTTGGGCAACAAAAAATGAACAAATGCATATAATTAAATACTTTTAATTTGGTCATAAAATGCAAAATTGTTTAGATATTTATTACAGCACTTAGCTGACAAAACGAGTTTAAGTCGAATTATACAAATACATATATACATACATACATATGTATGTATGTGTGTGTGTACGGACATACTTGTCTCCATATCTGTCTATCTAATTAAATTCTAAACAGCAAATAACTTTCAATTTCCTTTACGCCTTTTTGTACACAACTTACAAGTCGATGTATGCATGTTTAGGGTCTTTGTCATTGATCACTTCGATAGATATACCTACATACATAAATAATTAAGCCAAAATTGTTTATACATACATACAGATAAATATATGTATGTATGTATTTTATAGAGCCCTTTTATACAAATTCGATTGAGACTAATATACAAATATTTATTAATGAGAACGAAGTATTAATACACTTGGTGTTGGTTGTTAACTAAACGAAATGCTGTCCAAAGTATCTCTAAATTTTTTATTTATCGATAACTTAAAGCACCTTTGATAGATCTGTAGAGTGATAATAATTTTTATTGATTATTTTCAATGTTTATAGAATTTATTTTGAATTTTCCACCAGAACTAAACAGAATCCAAGGTGGAAACTTTTTAAACTCAAGAAATGATATCAAAATTTATTATAGAATAAAGAACCAATTTCAATTGAGTTCATTTGTGTGTGTGTTTATGTATAAGGATATGAAATAGATCGTTATTCTTCAAGGCTTTACTTTTGGTAATTTCCGAGCTAAATTAAATATGACTAAGCCTAACAGTTGAATCCACATACCCTATTTGATGAAGAGTATAAGAAAAAAAAAAATCAAGTTTACTTCACCGAACATAAAACAAAATTAAATTCAAAAGTCATAAAAAATTCTTTAACACGCTTTGTCTGCGTTGTTGGGTGATTGGCTGATCTTGGCTGGTGACTTCCCCTTTCGTTTTTTTTTTTTTTTTTTTTTTTTTTTTGTTCAACATGTTCGACTTGATAACTCCCGAAACTAAAACTGAATATTCCCTCAATCAGTGTGTGCATGTGAGTGTGTGTGTGTGTGTGTGTGTGGGTCGAGTATGTAAATGCTTGTTTTAAATATTTATAATTTTAATTGCGTTTGGAGCTACCTCAAGCCACAAATATGTATATATACGCACACATTCCTCTAAATGTTTAAACATTCTATTGCCCAGGTGACAAAAATTCAATAAATGCTTTCATTTGATTAGCAAATATTTTGGTAGTAGGACAAGTAAAAATTAATGTTATGGCCAATGGCGGATCCAAATAATTCGATTTCCTCCATCAAATTGATAAGCTAGCAGACTTATAGATTTTTTATTATTTTTTTTTTTAAATGCCAAGTTTGATTTTAAACAAAACGAAATTTTTAGTACCGATCGTTAAAGTTTTTTTGATCTTTGTCAATTTTGGCATAATATTTGAAATTTTCAACGGGTTTTATTCAGCTTTTTTTTGGCAAATATCTGATAGTTAATATAGTAACCTGATTTAAATCAAAATTTAAAGTTTTAGTTGTTTAAAATATTAAATTAATGATAATTTCGTCTAAGAAAGGTAATTTCATTTATTTTTTAAACTGTATAAATCAAAATGAGGCTAGATTTTTTAAAAAGTATTTGAACAATTTTGTCGCCTTGTCCATCTATCAGATCGTTGTCATGCAGAGCAGAGAGTAGGCCCTTTGTCTTAGGTAGCTTTATAGACCTCATAGGCTCTCTTGCTAAAAACTATACAAAGACCAAAAATAGAGAGCAAGAAAGAACGACTAAGGGGGACACCCCCAAAAAAAAAAAAAAAAAAAAAATACATTCACAGTGACAAAGCTGGAGCTAGCCAATCTACTTAGTTCCCAAAAAACGAAAAGAAAAGCAAAAAAAAAAAAACCAAGGTACACACTAGTATTAACAGTGCCGTAAATTGTATACCCTTGCAAGATTTTATATTACTTTTTCTGCCATGTAGATCATATAATTGTAAATTGTAACAGTCATTAAGAACCTATCAAATGTTTAATATTATAAAAATTTCTACATTAATCTACAACTGAAGTTTTGAACGATCATTTAAAGATCTGATTAGTATGACTTAGACCTACAAAATTATTAATAAATTAGCTTCAAAGATCTAGAAGTCGTTTGAGTTGATCCAAAACCAAAGTCGAGACATATCTTTTTAAATCTAGCACCTCATGCTGATCAATGCTATATATGTATATATACTTTATGTGTTCTTTCTAGTTGTTACACACTCTTGGCCAAAATTAATATATCCATTGCTGGTGAGAGTATAAATAAAAGACAACAAAATTTATGTAACTGCGTAGAAACTTTTTGTCTTGCTCTTGTGCGTTTACCTTCCAGTACCCTAGGTCTCTTTTGTTAATTGTAAGTGGCATTTTTATTATAGTATTTTTTTTTTTTTTTTGGTTTTTTTTCTGGTTTGTTGTGGGGGTTTTCGTTTATTACATGTGTTGCGTCTTTGAGGCGATAATTTATGCTACCTAACGCCGTGTGCGACTTCATTTAAATTTATAGTTTTGATATGATTCGCGTTTTTTTTTTTGCATTATTATCAACTGTTTTGTCATTTGTTTTACAAATCAAGTAATGCCCAAAAACCAAAAACAAATATCAAACATTTGATTTAGCTGTTCAATGTCGTGAAGGTCGCTAGTTGTAAAGTGGAAATTAATTGTTTAACAAAATTTTCGTTTGTTTTTATTATTATGATGCATAATAAACTAAAATTGGCACCTCATTTGAAACTATCAATAAAACAAAAAAAAAAAAAATACAAAAAATCAATTACTTATCAATTATTGTTGCTAGTCTATTTTCCCCTTAGTCATCTTTTGTTACATTCTTTGTTAATTTTTTTCGCAAGAAAAATCATTGAATGAATACAATTTTATGAAGAAAACTTTGCAAATAATTATTAAATTAATTCCTAGTCATTAGTATTCATTTCATTGTACAAAAATTTTCTACATTTTAACAAACTTAAAAAAAATTTTTTTTTCTGTCACTTTGATACACTTCCAGAGGTAACTTTATTTTGTTGAGAAGTTTATAAATTTTAGTTTTAAAAAATTTATTTATACTTTTTGAAGTTATCAAGTTCAAACTTCTGTACTTCAATTGGAACATAACTTTCTGACACCTTATTGAAATAAATAAATTATAAATAAATAAAAATACTCACATATTCACGAATTCTTAATTTTTTTAAAGTAATTAACAACAAATTTTTATAAATTTTTTAATGCCCATGGCGAAATTTTGTCTTTAAAAGATTTATTTCTTATTTTCAAAAGGTTTATTACCTTTAAAGGCAAAGTTTTGGAATAGTCATTAAAAATAATATACAAATTTTTCAATTACTTAAGTTTTAGAAGAAATATTTCTTGTAAAATTATGAATAAATTTATATATTGTGTCCAATATAAAATTTGAAATAAAGCGAAATTTCTACTAATTGAACTAAAGCACTTGAAAATATTTTGAAGTAAATAATAATATCAAGTAAACTCTTTCATCATCTAAATATATGTAGATCTATGAATACATTTTAAATTTAATTTTTCTTAAGCTAGAATATTGCAAATTCGTCTTAACAGTTTTCTATTTTCTTTTTGGCCCTACCTGTAAATGTAAAAGTGTATAACTCTAATGATGAATAATCGTTCGATTGATTTGACAAATCGAACTTTTACATTAGAGACGAGAGCGATGGCAATAATTTGAAATTCAAATTCGAATGATCAAAAAAAAAAAAAAAAACAAATAAAAAACTATTGAAATGAAATTTTTCAGCCCCTGGCCACACACACTTTTGACCCGCAGATGTATCCGATGTATGTACATACATATATATCATACAATGATGTCAGTTGGGCGTAAGCGGACGGTAAGCGATCTCTCTGTATTATTCACACGGTGGTTAATTGTTTTCATTTTCCAAAATCATTAGTACGAACATAATATGAAATGTAGAAAAGCGACAAGAGTAGACAACAAAAAAAAAAAAAACACACACCTGAAACGCAGGTTCTTCTTGGCCCAAGAGTACCGCCCCAAAAAATACAAGAAACAAAAATCGATCCCTACATTTGTATGTACCTACATATATATGTATATACACATACATATTAGAAGCGAGTTAATGGCAAAAAATAGAGAGAAAAACTTGAACTACTTGGAACTATCAAGTCAATGGCAAAAGTGCCAGGTCGCTAATTGCATGGCCATTAAATCATAGAGGGAGGGACAATGGCAAGGAGAAGGAGAAGGAGATGTGGAAAGAGAGAGACAGAGAGAGAGAGAAGGAAAAAGAGGAGGTACAAATTTAGAACTAAAGTCTAGGATTTGTGTTAATTTTAGCGGCAATGTCGGCGGCTGTAAAAGGAACATCCTCGCAACATAAGGGTGGCCCCTATTCTACCTGACAAAGACATTCACCTCTCTTTCTCTTGAGCAGTCATTAGATGGCAGTCAGCAGCCAGCATTACGATGCTATTCACAGTTTGCTCTAATGTCTACCGTGTATGTGTATATATTTTGAAATCGACAATGTTTGCTTTAGTAATTCATTAATCATTGATAATTACATTAAATGTAGGCCTACCTGCGCATGCGCCATCTAATGAACTGACTTGGCTGACCAAAAATGGCCCAAAGACTTAAACTGAGACTGAGACTGAGACTGAGCCAATAAGCCCATTGGGTATAAAAATAATATATTTGACTTACACTTGCAAACTTTCTTGAAATGAATGTATTCCCATTTAGTTTATACTTTTTTGTTTTATAGGGTATCAAATAGGCGTTTCCTCATCCTCGTCTATCTATCTATCTATCTGGTATAGCCAAGACGTGAGCTCTATGTTTAGGCTATATAGTTCCTGTCTGTCGTTTAGTTTCTAATTTTTTTTATATTGAGTGTTTCTCTTTTAGTTTTTACTTTTTTTTGGTTGCTAAGCGTAGGTTTCTGTTTTTTTTTTTTTCGCTGTGGTTTAATTGCTCGTGAATTACAGAAACACGGGACGAACGATGTCGACAACGACAAGAGATGAAATGGCCTGGGCATGGGCATGGGCCTGGGCTTAAACTTGGGTATGGGCCAGTGTTTGAATAGGCCTAAGCTTGTTTTTGGTACGTGCAATGTTTGTGGGTCGCGTATACAAAAAAAAAATGAGCAATGGTTGGGGTTTACTGCGAAAAAGGTTTCGCGACAAGTTGGTTAAAGATTTCTGTCTCGTTATGTCGTTACAAAATTTGATAAACAACAACCAAGAAAGTAGCAAATACAAAAAAAAAAAAAAAAAAAAAAAAACCCGGAAAATATATTTAATTTTATTTTAAAGACATATGTCTTTGCAATTTATCAAGTGTATGAATTAATGGGATTAGGGCTAGGCTAGGCATGATTTGAAACCTCGAAGCTTAAAGAGTGATTCATCAAAGCAAAGTTCCCTTTTTAAGGCACATAGTCTACTGCTTGAGTTTCAATCTAATATTTTATGGCCCTTTTAACGAGAATGAGTAATCAGTTAACTAAACTTAAAACAATATTCCAAACCATAACCAACAAAGAACTGCGAGATTGAAATAAAAATGAAATATTAATATGACTTATGATTCACAACTGGTTCAAGCATTGAAAGCGATCGGCTTATCCCAAAAAAAACATAGATCTATCCCTACTTTCGCCTTTCAGTGGCAATTTTAAGGGTCATTTATTTAGGTTTCAGCAGCTCTCAAACAATTTTCATGTTGTAAACAAGTTAAAAATATCATTGGTTAAAAGAAGTTGACTTATGCTCTCATAATTTAGCCTATCGAATGATTATACTTATTGTGAGTTTCTTTCAGTGTATATTTAGTTAACCCCTTGTGGGCTTCTTCATCAAATTTAAAAACCATCTACTCAAATGGTGTTCAAAGTGCTTTGAGGTATCCCCGCCTACCCAACACCCATCACCCATCACCCCTTTAAGTGCATAATGCTGCACATCATTAATTTTCACCCAATCTGCGATGAGTTATGATTTGAGTTTTCTTGATTTTATCTTTGGGCATTTTTGACACTTATGTATTCAAGGTCGGTCGAACATTTCAATTATATGTATATAAAAATACTTTTTGGTTTGACTGTAAATGTCAAAGGTGGCACACAAAGTTGCATTATTCATCAGCATTGATGCTGCAATTTATCTTGAAAAGTTTTTTTTCGTTTCCTTTTTTCATTTTTTGTGGAAAAACAGTTATGGCCATTGGTGTCATAATTTCATCTACTACCGACTAGGCTATGTACTAGTGCTGCTTATTAACGACCAATTAGTTTAGATATGAAGCAAAAAAAAAAAAAGAAGAAAACTGAAAAAAAAAAAACCCAACCAAAAAAAGCGAATAAACCAAAATGCAAGCTGCCTACACAAAGACACAAGGAGCAGGAGGAGATGGCTAAGAGGGGCAATTGCTGTTTTTTTTTTTTTTCTTCTCAAAAATCGATTCATGGCGCTGAGTAAGCTGCCCGCCGATGACGCCATCTGGTGGGCAAATGTTGTCACTGATTTGGATTTTGCCGTTTGCCTCTTTGCACAGCCACCGCCGCCGCTTTGCCTGGGCCTGGCTAAAGAGAGACGCATTTGGCCATCACTGGCGCAGGTTTTCTTGGCCACCGCCCCCACCCCCAACAAGCTCTCCACTGTGTTGCCACAAAGTGTTCGTGTGTGTTTGGGGAAAATGCATTAGCCGGCTATAGTCTGGTAGACTATTGAATGCATGATTCATGCCTTGCCTTGTCGAAATGGCAATTTTTGTGTATTTTGCCCTCGATTTTGTTTTTTGTAAGCCAACTGCGAAATAGAAAATTGTATCTGTATCTATGTTAATTTTGGTCAAGTGCTTTATTGTCTGAAGGAGTTCATTTCAGTTTAATCGTTTGGCTTTGTTTGAGTGGCGCCATCTATACTCAGTATATTGATCTACAGTCAATAAGTTGACTGCCTTGACTTCAATTTACCAATTGACCAATTGCCACAATTGACGACCGATTGGGCGCCATCTGAAAAAAAAATAAGGAAAATATTATTAGTTGCATTACAAAACATACAAAAAAAATCAAAACCATTTTGAAATATTACCGAAATGGAGTAAAAGGCTGAATCAAGTTTAGTTGGCAGAGAACGGCTTAATTTTTTTTTCTTTAACCAGTTATTAAGGTTAGTAGGACAAAAATTAAAAAGTTTCTTTCAATCTGTAAGTAGTTCTAAGTAGAGAAGGTTTTGGCCTCTAAAATTTACTTATTTTTTTTTTAATAACGAATCTTAACTAAATTGCTTATATAAGATCAAAGTTTCTTTACATTTTTTATACCATACACTCAGAGGGTGAAATGGTATATTAAAGTCGCTAAAATGTATGTAACAGGCAGAAGGAAGCTTTTCCGACCCCATAAAGTATATATATTCTTGATCAGCATCAACAGCCGAGACGATCTAGCCATGTCCGTCTGTCCGTCCGTCCGTCCGTCCGTCCGTCTGTATGAACACCTAGATCTCGGAGACTATAAGAGCTAGAGCCACCAAATTTGGTATGTAGACTCGTGTCATATGTACGCTTATCGATGTTTGTACGTTTCAAATGTTTGCCACGCCCCCTACCGCCCCCGCAAATGATATAAAACCGATTTTCTTAAACACTATAGCAACTAGAGACACAAAATTTGGTATGTATATTTGCTTTGTAAATGCGCACATTTTGTATTTGTAAAAATTTTGCCACGCCCCCTACCGCCCCCGCAAATTAAATAAAACCGATTTTCTCAAAAACTATTTTAACTAGAGACACCATAGTTGGTATAAATATTTGCTTAGCAATTGCGCACATTTCTGATGTGTAAAGATTTTGCCACGCCCCCCTCCGCCCCCGTAATTTGAAAAAACTCGATTATCTCCCGTAATTTTCTACCTTGTGCAATCAAATTTAGCACACTTAAATTTGATACTAATATCAAGCAAAATACCAAATTTGATCAAAATCGGACTAAAAATAGCCAAGTTATGCATATAAACGTTTTTCCATATGGCCGGAAGTGGCCGTTGGCTGGTGGGGGCGCTAGGGTGCTCGAATGCTTGAGTGAGCGAAATACTAAGATATGCTTGTAAAAAGCATGTGAACAGTTTTTTTTAAATACGAAAATGCATTGGTTATTATAAATTTAAAATATTTGTTTTACTGGTGTATGGTATACCCAAGTCGGCGAGACGACTTACTTACTTCATTTTTTTTATCAGATGTATGTTAAAAATTTATTCAATACATCGCAGCTGAAATATAACTATGGATAAATCTACAAGAAAATTTCAAAAATCAATAAAAAATATAAAAATAGGTAAACCAACACAAAAATAGAAAATAATTATCTTTTTAAAAACAAAAAAACAAAATGATAAGTAAAACATTATGAATATTATTCAGTTCCTTTCAGGACTAGTGAGATGTTCTTTTTGGGTAAGTTAGGCTTTCATCCTGATTTTTTTTTAAGAGAAAAAACTCTTTCATCGTAACATTATGCAGGATCTTTCAGGATCTGATGATGTCAGTCTATAAAAATTTAAATTTTCAATTTATCAGAACTTTATTAGGAGATACACTTAAATATGTATCTAAATATTTAGTGTTCGAAAAAAATTGTAGAAATTTGTTGCTTGTTTAGTTTTTTTTTTTTTTTTTTTTTTTAATTTTTTGTTTAATGTGTTTTTTTTGTATATTTTATTATTATTATAATTTTGTTTCTGGTGTTTTTTTTTTTTTTTGTTTTCTTTTCTGTTGTTGGTCGAACATTCTTATTTAATTTTAATTTTTTCTCAAAGCTTTGGCAATTAACACAAAAACATTAATTAAGTTACGAACTAATGTCTTTTGGTTTGTCCAATTCCCGACCCATACCTCCCGACCCTCCCGCTACCGCCCTGCCGTGTCTATACAAATACACGTCCCTGACAGACAGCCAGACGACATGAATATGAATGGATGGAATGGTTTTAGGCTGAAAATTTGTAGTGGAAGAATTTCCTCAACGGACAACATAAAAAAAAAGAAACCGAAGTAGATGATGATGATGATGATGCTGTGGACAAGGCTGATATGGTACAACAACAACAACAACAACAGCACATTTGTTTAAACATTTCAATGTTGAAATTCGTTATAAATGAATGAACATTGTAACGGGCAAAGAGGATGGCATAGGTAAATATACATAGAAGTTTGAGGGGTGATGGGAAGGTCGATGGGGCTGGGGAGGGACTTCATCTGACACGCGCAACAATTGTCTTTGGCCAGGGTAAAGATGTCTAATAGAAGGAGGGGAGTAGGGTCTGACTGGTGGTGGTGGTGCAAGAAGGGAGGGTAAAACCCGAAAAACGCTTGTAGGCAATTTTCGCCGCCTGGGCCAACAAGTGGTTGTGACTGCTGTTGGCTGTGAGGCTGTTTGTTAGTTTTTCCAGTTTCGCTTAATACCCCTTAAAAACTTGAACAACAAAAATAAGAGAATGTTATACGGGTATGCACAACAATTTATTCATTTCAATCTATTTAATGGGTCTATTGAAAAGTTCTACTCAAATTCTCAGACGAGTTCAATAAGATCAACATTTTTCTTCTTTTTTTTTTGGGAATATATGTAAATCTCAATTAGCCCTTATATTCTGTGGCTCTAGTTGATATTTAAGAGGAAGTGTTTTCTGTTGTTTTCCTTTAGTTTTTTTCGTTTTATTCTAATTTAAATAAAGAAGTTTAAACTTTTTGCCAAAATTTCATGTTCCATTCAATTATTTATCCATTATTGAAATGTCAGATGTGTCAATATTTCTAAAGTTTTTAATCATTGTTTATAATGTTAGAATTTTTAATGTATACCTATTGGGAAAATTTTCCAAATTTTTTGTCTCGCGTTTATTATCTAAAATTTGTTGCTAATTCTAATTTAAGAACATTTTGACCAGGACTCAAAAATTGAAATTTAACCAAGCGATTATTTTTTTTAAAGACACAATTTTAAAAAAATTGTTTAAACTTTTTTATTGTAGCATAAAACTTTAAGGCATTGCAAACGATTATTTTTTTTTAAGACACAATTTTAATAAATTTTTTAAACTTTTTTTTAAGGCAATTGCAATGACAAAATATTGAGCGTAGAAGTTGAAAATGAATTTTTTTTTATTATATTTTATTGAAAGTAAAAGTGTTATACAAAGCAATTACAAGTCCATGTTGAAAATGTTGCCTAAAGGTCCTTGAACATATTGAAAACTTTTTTGGTTAGCATAAAATAAAGACACTTTAGTCTCATAGTCTCCAAGGTATTTTTTGTTTATTATTTTAGTTATCAAATCCTCAAAAGGGTTGTAAATGCTAAAAACTTACTGTTTGAACACACCTCGTGCTTATTATGGGTTATTCCTTGGTGTGTGTGTGTGTGTGTATGAATGTTTTTTTTTGGTTGTTCATTGTTATCTTTGGCTACTTTGGCTGGCTGCCTTACTTGTACATGGCGTTATAATGATGACCATGTCCATGTCCATGTCGATGTCCATGTCCATTGAGACTCTTTGCTAACTGCCAAAAGCAGCTCGTAGGCATTTTGCTAATTGAGCAACGCGACAAGTCCCAGTCAACATATACATACATAGATACGCACATACTTATGTAGGCTCATTCATTCATTCATTTATTCATTCATTCATTCGTTCATTCATTTAGTAAGTGTGTTAACATTTCCGGTGTATTTCGTCCATTTGTAGAATTAGACAACTTTTACTTTTGCTTATTGCTGGAATTTTGTTGTTTTATTTTTTAATTTCTTTTTTTTTTTTCTTGCTATTATATGGTTTTTTCACCGTTTTTTATTTATGTTTTTTTTTTTTTAATTTTGTTTTTTTTTTTAAGCCCTCAATGGCCCTGAAGTGGTGCGTTGTGCTTTGTGTTTCTTCTATTTATTTTTCAGTTTTATGAGTGTGTGTTGCTAAGCGCCAGTTTAAGGTTTTCGAAGTTTGGCAACCATTTAAAAGGGTCGCCATTCAACAAAACAAGAAAAAACAACAGAAAATGCCCCAAACTAAATTTGATTTTTTTTTTTTTAAATTTTTTTTGCGTGTCGTCAATTTTAAAGGAAATAGAGATCGAAGTTTCTATACGCTTGCCACTTTGCATACTAAAAAGTTAAAACTTCTGTCTAATGAATAACTAAATAATAATTATTCGATATAGGCAATACGATATATTATTTTGGTAGTATTATATTTAAAGTATAATAATTTGATCCTTTACAAAATATTGATTAATAGGAACGTTTCAATAAGATTTTCCAAGGTCACTAAAAATAAATGAAATTTAGCTAAAAATGTATATACCTTTAGCTGATTTGCCGAAAAGTATTGAAATATGTTTGATTATGGAACGTAGATTTCAACACACACACACACACACACACACACACACAGCTTAAGAAGACAAAAATTAAGAGTGAGATACAGATATAGATATAGATTTGTATTTGACAAGCAAACACGAAAAGGGAAAATTGAATTTCGCTTATAACAAGACTTAAGATGCTCTAGGCAATCAATGGGTACATACAAAAATGGTATTTCTTAGAAGTCAAATGGAAATTTCTTGAAATCCCTTGCAAATTCATTATACAACTCGCATGAGATCGCCATTGAAACTCCCTTTTTTTATCCTCTTACCCTTTTGGACTCTATAAAAAGTCCAAAAGGCAATGGACGGAAGTTTATCACGTGACACAAATCAAAATCGCACCGCACTCAAAATCAAATCAAGTTTGTCTATTCAATAAGTGTGTGTTTTTTTTTTTTTCAATCAGTTTGAGGTTCCGGGGTGGTCTGTGGGCGATTGTGCAAATAAATGAATAGTTTTTTTTCTCCGAAGTTTTGTTGGCTCGATTAGCAAGATAATGGGCAATGAGTTGAGGGTAGTGACCAATTCAATATGAGTTTGATTTGTCTTCCAAATTTAGATCATCAAACACATCATCATCATCATCATCTTCATAGTCGTCATCATCATCATCGTAGTCGTCTTTATTGGATGGGCAAACAAACTCAGCATTGTAGCTGTCAATCAAAAACCATTGCGATAAGCCAAACTTGACAGGGGACACCAACCGAAAAAAAAAAAATAAAGTAAAGAAGAATACTGTCAAAAGAGAAATAATAAATAAATACTTACATATGTACCTATATACATATATAAAAAAAAGTAATATGCACAAATATTAGATGCAGGTTCTTGCTAGACTTAAACTCGGATGGCTCGTTTCAAAGTCCTATCAACAAATAAATATAAATATAAAAAGAAAAAAAATCAAGAATTATAAATATACCTAACATTTTTAAAGGATGACTAGGTTATTCAGACAATGCCTGAAATAGACATAGATAGATACATAGATAGTATGTAAATTGTAGACTTACTGAGATAAATTTACTTTAATTTCCTATGATCTTGAAACGTAATTATGTTATATGTTCACAATATTACAGTAACAAAAGCAGAGTTGGAAAGACCAAAGCTATGCTTTTTTATTGACTAAAATAAACTTTTTATTATTGTAAAATAAACTTTAGAAACTATTCTATCTCTTCCATTTTATAAAATTAATTTTCAACAATTTTGAATCGTTTAATTTAAGTTGATCACTCTCATGCAATATAAAACCTTTGAGAAGTTAAAAGGTGCCATTTTAAATCAATTTTTATAATAATAAGTAAGTTTAATAAATAAGTCCTTGGAGAGTCCTGATCAACTTTAGTTGATTGACAGTGAGCTTAAGCCCCTGCTTTTGAATGATTTTGGCCTAGGTGACCAAATGAAAGATTTATACCCTGTAATAGAAAGGATAAGTGAAGTAAAAGAAAAGTAAATTGTAATAATTTTTCAACGAAACCCACCGTGGTGGAAATATTAGAATATGATTAGAAAGTTTGAAGTCATATATAATAACAGAAATTAACAATGAATTATTATTTATTCATTAACTTGTGTGTTTACTTTGGTTTCATTTAATCTGCTAATGCTTTTTGGGAAGATGAACTTTCGCTTCGTTAATCCCAATGAGTTGGCGTTGAATTAGTAGAATAGTATTCTAAAGAAGTTAGCCAAGTCTGTTGCAAAACCTGCTGATTATACTTGGTTAATTCCAATAAATAAGTATTGAGTCTAGTTATTGGAAATTGTTTCACCTTTTAACCCTGATGACTGTCAATAGTCGCTTACCTACAGCAAAGAAAAGAGATAAATATTTTATGCAATAATTGTTACATGTTTTGTGAAAAAAAAACCATACATAATTAGGTTTGTATTCTATGCAAATGAAACTGATCGTCTTTTCTCCTGTCTCTTTTTGAGAACAAAGAAAACACAACATCTCTTTAAGAATTGCGCTTTTCTTTTTCATCTTTTTGTGTGTGCTCCGGTTTTCCGTTTCCCTATTCGTCTATTGGGCTCAACAGGCAGGATCATGTTTAAGTTTTTGGCTTGCTCCTGACGAGGGTTTGTGTCCCTTTTCCAAAAGAAGGAATAAAGGTAAAAAGAAAAAAAAAATTATGCGCATCAATTAAAATGTATTCAAACAGAAATTAACAATTATGTCTGTCTTGTAAGCAAAATTGAAAGAATAGTAACAAGGAGGATAACAAACACACACACACATATATACACCAAACATAAGGGTGTTTACAAGGGTGCCCCTTCTGTCTTTTTTTTTTGAAACAAGAAAATTTGGCAAAATGGTACTATACAATTTACGAATTACATTGATGATATTATATATACGAGTATGTGACCAAAATTTCAAATGACTGCGTAATAAGCCTCTCGATTCAATATACAAAAAAAAAAAAAACAAAAAAAAATAGAAAAAAAAGTGCTCCAGGCGGCGGCAAAGAACAATCAAAATAGAAGAAAAAATAATACGTGAACCCTCTATTCTACCTACTTTTGGTTTAAATGCGACTCAAACTCATCTCAATCTCATCAGGGCAATGAAGTGGTAACCCAAAATAAATAACGAAACGATCATCTTGAATATATAACAAATCTACCCTACTAACAACATAGGTGGCAACAAAATATATACTTTACAATCATTATCATACGATCCTCGTCTACACAAGCATACACTGAGAGAAACATTTTAAATTTTCTTATGATCATAAGTTAAGATTTGTTTGGCTTTATGGACTTTAACTAGATCAGTTTAGTCTGGATAACTAAAGGTTCTTTAAAGATTTCTTTGTGGGTATATAAACTATAATTTTTTCTATCTTTGAAAAATTTTTTGTTTTTAACTTTATGCTTTATTTGAACCCTTTCGAGTTCATTGATTGAATTTTGTATTTCTAGTTAGCCAAGAGTCTTGTTGATCTACATTTTTATAACAAAGGACTTGACAAATGATTTTAAAATGTTAAATCTGATTTAGAAAGAGATATTAGTGTAGTTAATTGTGAGGCAGGGATCGTTGAAAGATCATGAAAAATCTAATTTTCAAGGAGATATATCTTTAAAATTAGATTATCAAAGATTTTAGGGAAATCTTTTTAGATTTCAAGATTTTTATCTTGATTGCTCATTTTTCTTTACTCAGAGACTGAAGATCTTTATTTTTCTTTCAGATTTTGTTTGTTCAAGTGTAAAGATGAACTTTACACATAACACAATTTCTTACGATTGTTTCATAAATTCAGACACGTAACTCTGAGAACATAAAAATCGACGCACAAAACGCACTCGGTCGGTCAGACAGACGGTCGGACGGTCGGTCACCTGTTTAATAGAAGTATAAGCAAACCAGTCAGTTAGGTGGATTCGAACGCTTTATGGGTCTACTGTAGAATCTCCTACACATTTAATGTATTGAAATTGGAATTGGAAATGGATTTGGAATTGAAATTGTTTTCAATTCGCAAGAAGTTATCTACAAACAAAAAAAAAAAAAAAAAACACCACGTTCCTTTCCAATTGGGCGTAAGTAATAAAAAATGGTTAAGAATGTTGCGTGTTGCCTCATACTAAAGACTGACATTAGCATTCTCAAGTAGATTGCGTCAGACTACTTCAAGAGTGCAATAGTGGATAAGAAATGCAAATATTTCTATAACCCAGGGACTAGCCCATTACATCGTGATCCCAAGAACTACATATATATGTATATACATAGTGGTTATCTATGATATTTATACCTATATTTATTTTTTATGCGGTACCTTTTTTTTGATGTCCTTCTATTAGGAAACTAAAGTATTAAGTATCTACTTGTTGTCACGTCTTCAATGTGTGTCTAGTGATTTGAAGTGACGATTCTAGTTATAAATAAAAAATAAAAAGAAAACGAAATACTCATATTTGTTTAATTTTCGAGTACTCTATATGCCTTTGCCTGATAACGCAATGTGAGCTATTTGGAGAGTTCAATTTCCTATACATACAAACATCTACTGAGTATCAACAGTTTAGTATAACTATTTCTTGATTTTATGACCATTACCATAAACATTTTGTTGGCTTCTCCCCCACCTCATCTCCAACTATCCGACACACACACACACATTCACAGTATCTCACACTCTTTCATTCTATCTCCTTCTGTTGGCTATTTGCTCTTCGAAATGATCGTACAGCGATAAAAGAAACCAACTCAAGTGGTTCTGGTGGTTCTGGTGGCTCTAGTGGCTCTGCTGGCTCTGGTGGCTCTGGTGGTGGTGGTGTCCATGCCTGCCTATGATAAATTAAGAAACCACTGCCTTCGCTTTATTTCATTCTCCCACTTTAGTCTCATTACTTCTCCTTTTCATTAATCGTTGCACGAAAATCATGGTTCGATTTAGGGGTAGAGCGATAGGACTTAATCTATTGATAGCTTTCAATTTACCAAATAAACGCAAGACAAATTAATGGCTCTAGTTATAAATATTTGCTGTGTCATATAGTCTCAAGTGTTTGAACCATTTCCCCACCCAACTCACAAAAAAAAAAAAAGAAAAAAAATGAAAAAAAAAAAATGAGGGGGAAAAAACCAATCTCCTTCTCTTCCGCGGTGTCTAAATATTTTTCTTTACATTGCTTTACTTTTGAATTGACTGTACTAAATTAACTAACAATAATTAGCTACAATTTGCTTTCTCTTGGATCGAGGAATTTGGCGTGATAACGCCATATATATATAAGAAGATATTCTTATATATATAGAAAGAGGGCAATAAGTTGATCTTATGCACATTTCTATTTCCTTTTTGTTGTATTTGTTTTGTCGTCTAAGATATACTTTCAATGCTTTAGTATTGACTGTACTTAAATAAAGGTCTTCTTCTTCTTCGTCTTATCAAGAAGCATTTTTTTTTTTTTGTTCACACAAGAAAGCTCCTTTAATAGAGTTCAACCACCTTTTTCCTACCCATTCATTAAATTTATATTATAATTTATTGTTGTATTGAATAATGCAAAATAAAAAGAAGAAGCACAACAAAACTTTGTCCTTTTTTTTTTTTTGTTTTCGGGGATTTCAAATTTGAACACACTCAAAAACTCACATAGAGAAAGGGCCAGAGAGAGATAGAGAGAAATAAGCATCTTTTTCTTGGGGCCTTTGTTTTATTTGAAGCTTAAAGTTTTTGTATTTTTGGTTTTGAATTTCCCATTCATTTTTTTCTTTTTTTTTTTTTTTTGTTTTGCTTTGAATGAATCTAAAAGGAGAATGAGAATGACGCAGAAAATGCTTTTGAAAAATTCACTTTAAGTGCCGCCACACAAAGCACTCAAGTACGAAAAAAAAAAGTGACATGAGTTCTGAACTCTGACAGATATCAGACGACATTTGGTGAATATCATGGGAAAACTAGACAGAAGGTTCTGATATATATGAATATACATATCTAGATTTGATATAAAAAAAAAAGAAACAAAACTTTCCTATTCCAAAATCTCTTAATCAATACGGAGGGCTCGTCTTTCCATTTTGAAACAAGTTTTAAATACGAAAACTATTTAATGCGACACTCATGGCGATATAACTAATTTAATTAATGCGCTTTATTTATTTATTTATTTATTTTTTTTTGTATAACCATAACGATTATATTGCTTATAATTATATACATATGCAGATATACAAGATTATATGAAAATTATATACCCTATGACAAAATTAACAAAATTTTACTATATAATGTAAAATGTAACAGGTGAAAAATTGTCAGCCAAACCTCTTGAATATGATTTTTTAAAAAACTTTAAGGAGTATTGTTTATTAAAGTTTTAACCTACTTTACAATATACTTTATAAATCTTGGAATTCCAGGCGTTTTAAAAAAGAGTAAGAACTAAACCGAATCGCATTAGTTAGAAAACTCAAAATAAAGATTTAGTTATATTTTAAACTAAGGGTCTAAAAGCAATGGTATTTAGAATTGGTAAAGGTGAGTTATACGGAAAGTTGAAACTTAAAATTGACACTAAATCTCATCTCAAAAAATTATTTGCACAAATTAAAAAAAATTTTGAGTCAACGATTATTTAAGGGACATAATGATTAGTTGAGCATCTCTAATAATATTGTCCCAACTAGTTTTAGCGCTAATGATATGATGTGGCCATTGATGATAGAACTGGATGGTTCTAACCTGTTTAGCTTAATATGATTCATCTAATATGATCTTCTTTATGGGACTAACTTTGATTTGGCTTAAAATGTAATGTTTAAGTGACTCTTTTAGAAAAAGAAGACAGAAATTTTCTTAAAAATAGAAAACAAATACAAAACATATAATAATCTACATATACATAACTTCTCACAGAAATGTTAGGAAAGCAAGAGTTTATTTTTGTTTAAATATGTCGCCTGCCCTTACAGAGAACCTATAAATGAGAGAGCATCTAAAAGTCGTGATTAGTTTTTTTTTTAACTATGGAATTTTTGGTTTTTTGTTTATTTTTTTTATTTAATCGTGAAGCTTAAGGTTTTGAAACCCGTTTTCTAACTGTCGACACATCGACTTTTATGCATACATTTTCGATTATTTGTTAGTGTTGGCAACAGGTGCACAGATATAGACTGTCCATCCCCCCCACCCCTTGCTCTTCTGATGTTGTCCCTCATCCACGCTGATCACGACAATCGTGACGTCATGGTATTCAGGCCAGATAAATGCTAATTTGCCTTAAAGAAGAAGAAAGAAAAAAAAAAAGGTAAACTATTCGGCAAATCAAATAAAAAAATAAATTCAAATATGAAACTTTACTTAATCAATGCAAATGATTTGCACTAATTTAGCACAAGAGTTGGAAAAAATGTATCTTTAACTTGTTTGTTTGCGACTTCCTTGTTTGATCGCTCGTGTTTGGGTGAGTTTATTAATGTGCTAAGTACCTCTATTCACCCCCTACTATAGCATTAGGGTGTCTCTTTTATAACCGAACAAAAAAAAGCGAGAACTATGTAGCAGGAATTTAAAAGGTTAGGCTGTTTTATATTATTATTTTTTCTCATTTCTCATATCAGTAATTTTCTAGATATTTTCAAAAAGTTATCTGAGAGAAATTTTGTGTTCCTTCCTTAGATCCTCTTTCCAATCATTCTATTTAAATGCTAAAAGCTATTAAATTGAGCGCCAAGTTGTTGTTTCGCCCCTCGTATTGCAGTACTTGGCTAATGGGCTAAGAAAAAATATAAGTTAAGCGGAAATGTTTGCCCGCAAGTCCAAGACAGGCCAAAAGCCACAGAATTAACATGTTCCTTATTATATTTACACTGACTGTTATATTTTTTATGCTAATTGAAAGTGCAACCAAGTGGCTTCAAGTTTTTCCCCAAAAACTAAATCACCATATTGCAGAGAATTAACTTTGACTTGGGTAAAAAAGTGGTCAGTAAGTAGACTATGATAAATCCAGTGCTTTGAATGAGCATTCTTTAATCAGAAACTATAGACAAAGTCTATGAGCTTTCAATTCTCTTTGATCCGTTATAAATGGGTACATTTGTTCATAGTAAAAAAAGTTCAACTCATTCAGTTGCGTTTTGTTTTCTTTTTACCAGTCGCCGGCATCGTGATCTGACAATCAAAACTTACTCATGTTTATTTGTATGTTATTGCATTCTGTAGTAGTTCTGCGAATTTGTTGAATATGATTCATACAAGTAGAAATACACACACACACACACACACGCAAATACAGAGTAAATTGTGAATCTAGTATTCACTCCCACGCCTCGTTCAGTTGTGAGCGTGAATGGATGGATATATGTATGAATGTGAATGTGAGTGTTGATGTAAATGACTCACAGTCATAACAAATGTCAACTGCAAGTAACCATAACGGGTCAGTCGGCATATGAATACACTTTCATAATATGGAGTCTACATGATTCTGTCACATTGTTTGCAATAGAGATAGAGTTCAATTATTTGAGATGATATTAAATTTACATTTCTATTCAGTTATATATAAAGAAAGCTTTTCAAAGATTATTATATTTTTCGTAGCCAATAAATCATTACTAAAGTAAATAACATTTTAGTACTAGTTTTATTTTGGTTATACAATGAAACGATTTTGTGCATTTATTTAGATAATTTAGCAAAATCAATGGCCAATTTTAATTAACAAATATCTTTGAAAATCTCTGTCAACGACATTTTTCCATATTTATTAAACGTTTTTTAACACCAAGTATTTTAAATATAAATTTTACAACTTTTCAGCACTGAAATGGTGAATAATCAAAATATTTTTTGTGGGAAACTACTATAAATAATGAAATAACGTCCTTAAATGTTTATAATTATTCTCTTAGGAAATTCTGAGAAATTTCCCACTTACCCTAAATAGAGATTTTAGATTTCTTTTTCTGAAACTGTTTAAAAATAATTTAATATCTAAGAACCATTTCCCTCCACAACTATCCTCATTACCCCCACCAGAATGATGAGCTAGATCCGCCATTGATTAGAGTATAATCTAATATATATTTTCAAATTTTTGCAATTCAAACTTTTTGTAAGGCATCATTTATTTTTATTTATTTATTTTTGGGTAAGGGTATGTCAACTTCAATGGATTGATATAAGCTTCCGGTTTGTTGTTGTAGTTTTGTTTTCTTTCTTAACCTTTGTTTTTGTTTTTTTTTTGTTGCACATTTCGAAATTATTGATTTTATTTTTTGGTCTTGCAATGCAAATAGACAGACAGACCGACAAACAAGCCGGCCGACAGATAACAACTGCAAAAAGCTGTGATTTTTCTTGTTTTTTTTTTTTTTTTTTTTTTTTGTGTTTTCTGTACTGTTCAATATTCGAGTATACACAATATTTGAACTGACGATGCTTTTGTGGCAAAACTTGAAACATTTTGTGTACATATTTTGTTAAGATTTGTAAACAAATCACGTACAACAACAGCAACAACAAGGCGACAAAAGCCTCCAAAGTCCAAGTCCAAGTTAAAGTTGAATACGTTACTGATATGCAGCATTTTTGAATTTCGCGCCGGTTTCACAGTTCTCAGTTCTCAGTTCGCAATTCTCAGTTGCCGGTTCCCATTTACCCGCTGCCTGCGTCAACAATTTTCCTTCAATTTTCGACCGTTTCATTTCGCACACACTGTATGGCACTCATTAAAGATATGACATGAGAATGTGTAGACTATATTAGGGTATTGCCACTATGTCATGGATCTTATCATACATAAGTCTTTAAGCTATTCAAATGTCTCTATAAAAAAACATATCAGTTTTGATATCAACTTTGAGTCATTATAGCATTTTGTTAGAATGAAGATAACAGCTCAGGGGTAGATCCATATAAAGTTAACAAGATGAGGAAATTTCTTGCTAACTACTTGGGTTAAGGATTATATTGATTTGGCGGAAAAGGGTTTAATTTTTTTTTTTTGTTTATAGATTGATCCCATGTTTTTTTTTTGATGATTGAATAAAAGTTCTTTAAGAAAAAATTTGTAGAATTTAACGTATACAAATTAGTTACAAAAATATGCATATTTTTCTTTTTAAACCTAAAGATTTGTTAGGCAGATTAATGAAAAAAAAAATATTTTCACTAATTTTATTGATTGTCGATCAGCGTATATTGTTAATATAAGGAAAACTCGGAATTGCAAGACGACTTTTTAAACTCACAGCCAGGGGTTAAAAATATTTTCAAATTACTGATATTTTTTGGGGTCATCCAGACCGCTCCGGCCTTTCCCCTGGATCCGTCCATGCTCACACTGAAAGCTAATAAAAAGCCTTTATGTACCTATATGAAATTCTGTTTTGCAAATAAAGGCTATTTAAGTCATAGATTAAAATAATAGAATTTTTTTTAACATTTAAAATTTTATTAATTTTTTATTACTATATAGCAAATTATGATTTGATGGCAGCGAATTTCAGTTGAAAACGACTTAAAACAATTTTAAATTTTTTTTATACTTGCATATAAAATATGAACATGAAATTTGATAAGAAAATAAGATTTTCAGATTTATATATATATGTATGTATATATATGGAATAATCGCTTAATTAAAATGCCATATTTTCGCCGAATCGTCGTCATCGATTCGATTAACAATAATGTAAATAAAATGATAAAATTTATTTCATTAGGTAAAAGTTTTTGGACTTGGTGCAATTCTAGCAAAACTCACAAATTTATATATAACTCTTTTCACAGGGTAAAAATTCGTTAAATTAGTCACCGAGTTAGAGTATACAATATTCGTTTAAATAGTTGCAACAATGCAGTTTGTTTCTTTGTCTTTGTCTCTGTTCCATTTCGCATTCGCATTCATTAGCCGTATTCGCACACTCGGTTCGATATGTCTACATACATACATACATGTACATACATATGTATGTATGTATGTATGTATGTATGTATGTATAGTCTCCGGCTGCCGGTCCGCCCCCGTCATCTCTTATGATGTCCGCATCCATTTTTGCATGCATGCGCATCAGTTTGCGTTGCGTCGTGTTTCGGTCTCTGCTTCGTTTCTTCGGTTGTCGGTATTGTTGTTGTTGTTGCCTTTTCAATAAACACGCAAAGAAGGCAAAAGAGCAAGAGCAAAGGCAACAACAGACAAACAACAAAACCAACAAAAAACACAATTCAGTCACCTCAGACGTATGTAACATCGAATTTGTGATACCCTCGTTAAGGTTGTTCTTCAAGATTGCCATACATAAGTATATGACTTGATATTAGGTGCTGATATACCCCTTCTGCAACGCAAATGACAACAGGGTATAACTCTATATACTATAGCAAAAAAAAAAAAAAAATAAAAGCTAAAAAAGTGAAGGAGACTGCGCCAATAATGCCGGCCGGCATTTTTAACCAACTGTTGGAGGTTGACTCACTCGGCAGCGTGCAGGTTTTTGAACTTGTACCAGTGGCCAGCGAAGCGGGCGTGAGGCGGGTGCAGGAGACAGAGACAGAGACAGCGACAGCGAGACATTGAGACAAAGACAGAGAGGCACAGCGTCTGCGTCTGCGCCGGCGCATTTGGCGTGCAGTTTTGCGCGCGTTTCTTCTGCGTTTGTTTTTTTTTTTTCCTTTTATTATGTCTTTTCGCATAATCTACGTTTTGTGTGTGTGTGTGTGTATGTATTTGTTTTGTTTGGTTTGGTTTTGTTTTGTATCTCGTTTTCCTTTTCTTTGTTTTCTTTCTTCTTTATTTAATACATTTTTGAAATGTTTTTGCGGTTACTTTTTCTGCTTCTTCCTCGACTTCTCAGTGCATATATATATATATATATATGTGTGTGTGAGTGTGTGTGTAGGTTATCTTTTCCGCTTTCCGATATGCACATTATTTTATGTATTAGGATGGACAATATACATATATTTATTTCACACATAAAAACAAATTAGTTGATAATATTACGTATACGACCCATTGACCACAATAAAATTTTAAATGCATATACAAAAGTCAGAAAATAATGCATAACTATTTCGGATTGAAAGAAACTAAGTGACAACTGTTTTGAGTTCTTGTGAAAGGAAAGGTTTTCTTTTATCAAATTTATATAAATAAACTATTTCTTAAGACTTAGTAGTATCTAATTACTAAATTAGCAACTATTTTATAGGTATATTCATTAGATATTAATTAACTTTATTTATTAACTTATTTATTAATTACAAACGTTTTCCCACTTAACTTACATAGAGAGTGATCCTATGATCACCCTATGGTAAACAAGATTCTACTCGCAGCAAAGAAGACTTGTATGTAGCTTTAATAGATGGTCAACTCAACAGATCAGAGATTCTCGACATTTTTGAGGACCACTCTAAAGCTAAGTGTGTATGGGTGTGTGTGTTTTTGTGTGCTTAACAACAAACAAAATGAATTATTTGTGTGTTTGTATGCCTTTGTTTGTTGGTGTTGTTGTTAAATGCATTCGACTTCTACCTACTAAAAATGTAAATGACGACATGATTAGTGCCAGGAATCCGGATTTCAATTGGCGGCAAAAATTCATCTGAAATTGAGAGGAACCGATCTCTCATAATCATAAAGAACCAAACCAAACTGGCAATTAATTAAAATGCATAAATTATTACCTTACAGCAAGATCCGACTTAAAAAGCAAAAGAAAAAAAAAAAAAAAAATTAAAAGGAACAAAACCGAAATAAAAAAATCAACAAAAAATTTCGCAGCTCTTTCCGCACATTTGTTTGGCGTTTTTATGGCGCCGTCTCATTAGTCCAGACGCCGCGCCGCTTCGTTGTTTTTGCTGTATTTTCGTTTTATTAAGCGCACAAAAGCAGGCAATGTTTTATTTTTTATCCGACGAATGTCCTCGGCATTTGTGAAACTTTAACAATGGTTTAAAACATTTTATGGCAAACTTTTAACATTTACTTAAAGACATTTTGACATATAGAAGCAAGATATTAAGTAAACAGCAAATTAGAATGGCCAGAATTCATTTGGATTCACAGATATTTAGCGAGATCTCTGAGAATCATCCTAAATTATGTCTTTCCAATAATGTTTTCGTTTTCGTTTTAGTACACAACTGAGATCATAATTCAGGTCAAAGATTGACTTTAATTGCTATTTATAAGCTTAAATTTTAGCCAAAAATGTTGGAAACCTTTTACCACAGTTTCACAATGAGTTTCTGATGTCCTTAGTATATGTAAATCAATAATGACTTACAGTTAAATAAATGTAAGGCGGTCTCAGTTGACTGTAACCAGTTTTAGGGTTTCCCCCTACTAGCCCATCATCATTTGTGAGACAGCCTGGCTCAACAGGCTCATCACCTCATCATCATTATCATCAACATCTGTGTAAATTTGCTTTAAATAATGTTGTGTCGCTTTTCGGTTAAATTTTGTTCTTTTCTTTTTATTTAGTTTTTTTTTTTTTTTTTTTTTTTGACAAAAAACAATTAATGTTTATTTTGCATTTTAATTTGCCAACATTAATTGCAAGTTTATTGAGCTGTTGGAGTTGTTGAGCCATTGTTGAGCCAATGAACCGCAAGCACTTAGCCTTGAGTTGTCGAAACAAAAGACGCCGTCGTCATCGCTTTCGCAGTGATTATCATCATCATGATCAACATCGTTAACATTTCGTTATTTTTGAATCTTCAGCTAGATTTGCTTAACCGACAGAGTCATAGCCATTAGCACAATGAACATGGAATTGGCCAACAAATTGATATTGGCACCCAAACCCTCAGCATAATAATCTAATAAAACGGGGCCATAGCGTGCTCCAAAGGCAATGGCCGCCATGCTGCCATATATATTACTCGATTGATTCACTCCCAGAAATAGCATTGATACCACATTGCCCAGCATAGTGAGTTCCTTTAGGGTTTCCGTTGCATTATCCTCACTATCGTACACTTTGGCGCCTATATCAAAGACTAGCGGTACCACAAAACAAGCATGAGCCAGTGCCAAATGTGGACTCGATGACCTTAGATACAATTCAATATTGGTCAATGGCAGTGGTACAATGTCCATTATCCCAGACGTGATCAAACGTAGGCCATTGCATTCGCCATCATCATTCTTGATGGCCCTCATAACGCCGAGCAGACCGTGTATCAAACTAATACCAGCGGCTGTATAACCATAAGGTGTCTGCAAGGGTTGCAATGTATACATGGCATAGCCGGAACAACCTATTAGCAGGCTATTGAATAGAGCATTCATATATAGCATACTATTTCTGATATCGTGCCGGTTAGCCAATAGCCGATTGGTTTAGAGTTTAAAGCTCTGTCGTGTTCCAATTCCGCGTTCCGTGTTTATCGACTCACTGTTTATCGCATTCTGTTTAGTTTAGTTTAGCAAGCGCGACTGTACTGCAACATTTGGCTTTTGGTTTCACAATTGAATTTTTATGTTAAATTTCGAATTTTTTTGTTAAAACGGCAAATTTTGTATTAGGAAATTTTTTGTCTGGGTTTTTTTTTTTGAGTGACAGCCGATAAATATTAAGCTAAATGTCAATAAACTTGTAAATATATCTCTTTATAGCTTTTACTTGCTACTAGCATAAAAAATATTGTATAAGTCAATCGCGTTCCTTCAAGGATCAACCTTTTAGATAGATCAATAAACTAGAGTTTCGATATAGTCTTTCTGCTAATGAATAAGAGATTCTATATGGTAGTCTTTGTTAGTTCTGCAACTTGCACTTGTACTTGCACTTATTTGCCATTTGGCTGCACATTTGTAACCAAGACAATGTCTCTGTTGATTTATTGCCCTCGGGCTAGTTGGCTGGCTGGCCGGTTGGTTTGTTGTCTGGTTAGCTAGTTAAGTTTTTTTTTTTTTTTTTGGGGGGGTAGAGTCTCGACTTTAATCCGTTTCGCATCCAACAGCCACCTGCAAGCTAGCTAGTCTAAAAGCCAGCAAGCAGATGGCCTGACCACAACGCGAAGCTTAATTATTAATTTAAATCGCACCGTTTATATGATAAAGACACTGCAACGTGCCGCTCTGAGCATTAGTGCATGCCGCCAACTTGATGGAAAAGAACTCTTTCCTCATTTTCTTTCATAGACAGGAGCGCCCTGGCGGTTTAAGCCCTTTTTGACCTATTTAAACCATCAGAGTTTCATTTGATATTAAAGTTGCTAAGCATTCAACTAGATTGTAGTAGATAGATTATGATTGTGAATATATATAATAAAAGAAAAAGAATTGTTTCTAAGTTAATTTTTAATCCAAAATATATATTTCTCAGTTTATTTTAATCACACATTTAAGTGAGTAAAAGAGCAGAAAACTTAAAAAGAAATAAGAAAAATTTGACCCCTAAAGTATGCAGTGGGAAATCAAAGAATTCAATTCAATTCCTGCTTGCAAAGAGGACACTCCAAATATTCTCGGTTAAATATAATGAATACGTATTTTATGAAATTGGGAAAACCTTAAGAAAGTTATTTTCTAATTTATAAAGATCCTTCTATTTAAGTAATCCTAATTTTTGGGAAAATTATCCTGTCCATCGTTGCCCTTTAATATAACAATCCGCACCTGTTTGTGTGGGCTATCGTAGTCCATAGCGTGACAAAAGTTGTTGCTCGAATGCGCCACCAGACAACTTTGATGCCTCTGTCCATGTCCATGCCCATGCTCAGTCGTAGCCGGTGATGGTGGTGGTTGGTGGTTGGTGGCTGTGGTGTCGTCATCGTCATCGTCACCGTCAACATCGTTGTCTGTAAGCGTAAAAATATGAAAAGTGCCGCACTCGAGCGATGCAAGTGCAACAAATAATGAAAATAAAAAAATTGAAACAGTCAGTCAGACACAAAAGTGCAGGCAAGTGCAATTCATAATTAATCAGACTGTGGTCCCCTTACTGAACCTGGACCTGAACCTGGATCTGAACCTCTGTACTCTTCGCTCTGCGCTCTGTCTATTGTTGTGCTTCAGCGATCGCACTTTGAGCACTTGACCAATAGTGGCTCGTGGTGTGGAAACGAAGGGGGCTGACGGAAGGGCTCAGTTTGGGTTTCGGTTTCGGTTTGTTACTGTGTCTGGAACTGGCGCGTGTGGCTTTTAGCTCTTAGCTCTTTTTGGCACTTGGTAACCTGTTGATTTATGACGGCCGGGATCAACTGAAATGGCGCCAGAGCTGCTTCTTCTGTCTTCTATTTAATCAGCAGCATTTGCATGCAGTCCGCAAAATGTGCCCAAAAAGTTTAATGAGCAAAACTTGTTGCGTGGACACAGAAATATTTTTCCGGCTACCAAAAAAAAAAAAAAACAATTGGAAAAAAATGCGTGAGCGATGCTTAAATAATTTGTGTCTTTTCTCTATGTGTGTGTGTGTGTGTGCTTTTTGGTTGTTTTTGGTAAACTGCTTGAAATGCGTAGCAAGAGACCTTACGCACTTCATAAATTATTTAACAGCTGCCCTGACCAATTGACAGGCAGAAAGGGAACCCAATTTTAATTGCCGGCTACATGACAATGCCAATCGACTAAACCAAACACGAAAAAAAAAAAAAAACAGATGGATACGGAAAGGGAAAGGCCCGGTAGACGGTGGGGAAGACTCAAAGGGGTCTAAAAGATGATGGAGCAACAGACAGAGGCAAAGGCAGAGAGGAATGTGCGAATTTTTAACAACTGCAAATCGAAATCGAAGCATGTAGTACAACATGTCTCAATGTACATGAAAGCCGCCACGCCTGATTTATGACAAATGCTGCGACAAGTTTTCACCCCACGTAAAGGCCAAAACCACAATTAATACTATGTTGCAGCTCTTTCTATCGCTCTCTCTATCTGTCTTGCTCATTCTGTTGCACTATTGTTTTGAACTGTTTTTGCAATCTAATCAATATTTGCCTATAGCTCATATAAATATCGACAGACATTAATATATATGAGAGCTATATGTCTGTGTGTGTGTGTGTTGTGTTTGTATAAAAAGCAAAACGACCCTCAAAACGCGTTTTCGAGCATTGCTTTTTCGCAAGAATTTCACACTATCCCACTTCCGTCAAGATCCACCAGAAGTGTTCCCAGAAATGAATTTGAATTTAGGTACTGACATTGGCAATGGGGCGGCAGGTCATAAAAGTTGAAAACGAATAAGAAGATGAAGGGCAGTAATCCATGGGAATGGAATGCCATATCCATAATAAGCATATAATAATATGTAGAAATGTGTCACATTCCCAACATAAAACACTATGCAACATATGTTATTTATCAATAACATATGATATTACCTTTGTGCTAGCTAATTTGTTGCCTAGTGTAATCAGGAACTCAGAACTAAGTACATTAATTGAGGCAAATGCTAATCAAATTATTCGCCTACTTTTTTTTTTTTTTAAAGTGTTCTATGTAGAATTAATGCCCGCTTATCAAATAGGTTTCTCAAGCTTTCATTAGATACTCGAGAATATATATAATTTTTTTTTTGTCAATTGTGACCTCGTTAAAAATGCAGAAACACTACCGGAAGTTAGAATCGTCACAACGAATCAAATTCTCGACCTACACACTCAGGAAACTTTCGTCGCAAATATAATTGGGCATATATGTATATGTACACACATGTCCATATGCATATGTACATATGTATGTATGTATGGAGGTTTGTGGGTATAAGTAAATATGTTGATTTATCGTTTAGATAAATTTGAATGGGATTTTGGTTTCAATATGCCAAGAATTAACATTGAGTTCTGTTTATGAGGCATTAATATGACATACATATGAAATGATCTTTTGTTTGCTAGATCGGTTTTCAAATGAGTCAATTTTAACAGACAGACAGTCGAATTATATTTAATATATATATGTACATATACGTACATACTTACATATATGATGCTAAAAGATCCCTATATCAACCAGTTTTTTTATATATGCTCTTCTTAAAACGTGTTAAAGTAGTTAAAGTTAGTTTTACTTAAATCTTTTTCTTTAAATGTTTGCTGCATTAGTTTCTTTAAGCTGAGAAATCCTAAAATTATATTTATTACTTGAGTTTCTTCTTTATAATAATACTAATAAATTAAGATTTATTAAATAAAATAAATAAATAATTATCTCTCAAGACATTAACAGAAAAAACATTGCTAATACATATGTTTGGAAATTAGCTAACAGCTTTTGTAATAAATTAATCAGTTTTAAATTAATTTTTTTTCTTTAATCACAAATGATTTTATTTTTCTTAAAAACAACACTTATGCGTTGAGGGAAAACCCCAAAATAAAAGTTATTATTGAGTTTTATTTTAAAAATTAAAAATAAGAATCAATGGATGATTTTTTTTCGGAAAATATATGGAAAATAATAATTAGTTTGAATTTGAATTAATTATATATCGAATGTTTGCCGTATACAAAGAATTATTGCAAATATATTTTGCATTCCAATTTGATCCAGTTTTGCATTGCCGAACTAGTTCTTTATATTTGAAAGAATAAAAAATTGTAACGTCTTTTCGACAAAAAATTTCGCTGTTAACTTAAATTTTTAGCCCCCCACTTAGAGAACAAAAGACACACCAAAAGTATCTCCCAAAAATATCTTGTCATAACTAAACGGACTGAAGAATGGAACATTAACATCAGCCCCGTCTGATGGCTCTTTGAGATGGGTATTTGCCAAAAAGCAAAAGGAAAAAAAAAAAAAAACAAAAAGAAGAAGAAAGAGAAAAAGAAAAAAAAAACAGCAACAACATTTTTTGACACTGCATAAAATTAAAGCAATCCCAATACATGAACAAAAAGGGGAGTGGGGGGCCTAAAATTTCAGCAGGATGGTATGGGCAGACAATGTCTGCCTGTCAAATGTCAATGATGTACATATATTTATGATTTTTTCTCTCTACCCTTACAAAATATGAGTATTTGACATTTTTAAGACAGTATTCTCACACATGCTAAGGTCAAGGACTAAACCACAGAGAGTCTAGAATCTAAATTCTTGTTTGGCCCTCTTAGTCAGATTAAATGATTATTATAATTATAAGTATCTAATTTTGATTACCTTTAAAGAAATTTGTTTCTAAATATTTACTATACCAGAAATTATTGTAATATATTTGTGGGTCTACTTTTTTGCTTCATTTAGTTGTAATTCGCAACTAGTTTTAGCATTGGTGATGCCTATAAAACCAGCTGATCTTTAGAGCTATGTGACCTCAATTCTGCTTAGTTGTTGGAACATAAAATTTCTATGATGCCTCCAAATTTGATAAAATGTAAAGCTAGCTTATAAATACAACTATTGAGCTTTAAATTGTTTTAGCTAGCTTAACACTAGAGTATAGACTATTCGTCGATGGTTAAGGGGTCTTTTTCTCTGATGATTTTATTCTGTATTAGACAGTCCGGCAATGTTTTGGCATGCAGACAGTTGAGTTTCTTGTACTGTGGATAGGATATGCAAGTGTAAGTTAAAGATGAAGAAAAAGTGGTCGTTTTTTTTTTGTTTTTTGGTGCTGGAGCGAAGACAAGAAGGAGACGTGAATAGAGGATGAGATGAAGCCGGAGTCGTAGTCGGTATCGGGGATGGGTTTGGGGTTGGGGGTTCAGTTCGGTTCTGGGCCAAAGAAGTCATTAAAAATGCTCAGAATGTCATTGTAAAACGCTGATAATTCGCAATTATGCGTCTGACTTCAATTTCGAGCCGCCGCCGCCGCCGCCGCTGCCGTCGTCGTCGTCGTTGTTGCACTGTTGTTTCTCAGTCTGTGACTTCGTTTTTAGTCTCAGTCTGAGTCTGGGTCTTCGTCTGAAGACTGAGTTTCAGTCACTTTAGAGACCGTTCAAGATAAATAACACTGCAAAAGGAAGCTAATGACAGTTGGCACATAAAAAATGATGACGACGACGACGCTGACGCTGACGCTGATATGTGCCTGATTGTCAGGCAGCAAAAGACTAAAAAAAAAACAAACTCAAAAAAAAAAAAAAATGGTGGGGGAAGGCAAAAAATAAAAACCTTCAAAGAGTTTTGCAACATAATCAAAAAGTCGTTGGCTTTGCTGAAAGAAAGAGACAGGAAGAGAGTATTTCATTTTGACCCCCCGAAAACAAACTGCCTGAAAATGAAATATATGAACTTCATGCTGGTGCTATATCCGTAGAAACTAAAAAAAAAAAAACGCCACTTAGGAGATTAATGGACAATGATGAGTATTCTTCTTTGCGTTCTTTTTTGTTGCTTTATACCATGCAATCTTGATGGTTTTAGGATCTACAGGGTTAGCGAGGACCAATTGATAAGATCATGAATGAAGACTACATATAAATGTGAATGAGAATCAGAATCGAAATCCGAGATGGGAAGCAAACGATCGTTGACATTGAGCTACTCATAAATACTCGCATTAATATTCTAAGTTAAGCAATAAATAAATGATTGAAGGATCAGGCCGTAAGTATTGGCAATTAGTGAAAACGAAATTGTTAAAATGAAATAATATGAATCATAACTAAGTTCAATATCTTATTTAAATAGAAAAAGATCTTTGTCTTATGACAATTTTTGTTATTTTAAATGGAAACATTTTCCCCTGCCAGACATCATATTTGGCACATGGCAGGCCACTTTGCCATCGCACGTCGACTAAATGGCCTGAAATTGCCACAAAAAATATATAAATATATATATATATATACTTATATTCATGCTAACTGTGTGGTATACTAAACAAGAGATGGCGATTTTGTGATACCCTGTAAAGTAGGCTATGGTATTTATAATATACTAAAGAGATGCAAAAAATTCGATATACTTATACTTTGTTTATCGATAACTGGAAGTAACAAAAAGTAATCAGCTGAGCAGAGATAACTATAATAATTTTTTGTTGCCTCCAATTCTTAATTTAGGGTACAGGTATAGTCAACCTTATGTCATGTTTAGATACTCATCGAAGCCCGTTTCCTATACGCCTCCTGTTTTGGCATTTTAATGGGTTTTCCCCTTTTTTCATTATTATTTTCTTGTTTTTTTTTTTGCCGTCTCAATTTTCCTGCATAAATTTCGATAAATTTTTATAATGTGCCAACATATTTGCACAAGAAGCGTGTTCAATCTATATATGTGTGAATAAGTATGGATATGTATATAATGTAAACACTGTTGTGTAGACAACATTTGGCCACACGTACCCGCACTGCGTTTGCCGTAATCCACCCGAACCCACCTAATCACCCACCCACTGTAACACATTTCTCATGATGCCATCGGCATGTGCGATTAAAAACTGTTTTACGCAGTTTCTGTGCAACATTGTAAGCAAAATGTATTTCAAATAGCCGGCAGTTAAGGCCGTGTGTCTCTGTGTGTGTGCTGGGAAGTGTGTAACATTTACACGTGCGAGACCTTTTACCATATTACAAACGCCTGCGCCAACGTCAACGCCAACAGAGCCGTCGACTGCAGCGTGCAACTGCAACGCATTTGGCGCGCATTTGCCGCGCATTTTGCATTTAATGAGAGAAAACAACAGCAATAACAAAATACTAAATACAGAATATATCAGAAAATACATACATACATACATACATACATACATATATGTACATATATATCTTATATACATATAAATTATGTAATGCTCTCAGACAAAAGTCTGTTTGGGTTTGAGATATTCTATTTTAATTTTAGCAAACTGTATTCTATGTATATGGCATGAGATCAGGGAGATGGGTGGGTGGGTGGGTTGGGTTGGTATGGTTTGTCTGAGGGAAATGCTTTTACGCATCATTTGCATTATGCAAATTGAGGCTAAACTGTAACGAGAGGGGATCAGGTGATAGTTGGGGCCATTTAAAATACTTGATGCTATTCCAACTGATGTAAAAACTATAATTTTGCATCAATTAAATTATATCAGTGTAAATTATTTTTGAAAACTATTCATGTAAATAAAGAAAAAAGAAAAAAATGATAGCCAAAAATTTAAAATAATTAATTAATAAAAACACTTATCAGAAATTAAAATTGATAAAAATAATATAGAATCAGCATTCAAATTAATCTTTCTACATTTCTATTAAATTTTTATTTGGTAAAATGTAAAATTTTAGGTGGATTTAGATATTTTGTAAATATTTTTTACATATGTATATATATATATATTTTTTTTTTTTGTTTTAATTATATACTTATACCTTATATACTTTAATTAATTGAAAGTATTTCGCTACCTCTTTATTTTATCTCTCTCCAAGAGAAACCTGCTTCTGGATAAGTTATGTTATATATGTTTTTAATATAAATTAAATATCAAGTATTTTCCCGGCCGAAAAACAATCCTATAACTAATTTGCTAATTTGAGGTATGCAGGTTTTCTATAAATGGGAAAAATATTTTCAAATTATTCCATTTTGCCATATTGTATGCCCCTATTACTAAGTATATAGTTTTTACGGTTCATTAATTTAACAAATTTCTTAAGTGCCACTTTAAATTAAATCTATGAAAACTCACTTTTTAAGTAAATACATTTCATTGAAACTTTTTGCTTCTGTTTTTGTTTGTTGCAAAAAAATATACTATGTATGTTTTACCATGAAAATGCCATAAAGTGACGCCTACAAAACGTCATTTGTTAGTTAATTTCAATAACCTTCAACTTTTTAGCATGGAAAATTGTGATTTTTCCAGTCGCAAAACTTATATAACTCTCCATTTCCATCTCCATCCATCTTAAACTTGAAACTCTGCGATATGTCTATGCAATATTGTAACTAAGTGTACATACATACATACATATCATAACAAAGAACTTAAAAGACAATTATTACTAGTCTAGACCCCCTCTGAAGGTAAGCTAAACCAATTGACATAAATATATATATACACAAATATATGTTGGTATATTGAATATTGAGTTGGACACACAGTGTTTCTATATAATAGGTAGTCTATGGTTTTGCATGAGAAGCTATTAAATTACGTAGACGGCGACATATATTTTATGAGCCACAAAGCTATGGCGACTGACGGTAATCAGTAATCTTATTTATGAGACTATGCGAACGATTAAACAAAAAAAAAAAAAACAAAAAAAAAAACAAAAAAAAGAAGTCAACAATAACAACAACAAAACAAACGGAAAAGAAAAGAATAAGGAAATATACCACAAACAAAAAAAAAAAACATACTAAATAAAAAAAAAAGTATATAAAAGTGGGTCACACGCGTTTTGTTTTTCTTTATGTTCTATATAGACTAGGGATACTTTAGATACTTATAGATACTTACATATTAAGATACGCATTTTGTTTTTCGCCAAAAAACCCACAAAAAAAAAGAAAATATATATATATATATATATATGTATGTACATAGAGTGCGTCAGACGAAAATGTGTAATCGATCTGGTTGAGGAAATGCTTTTCCCATTCACCTATATATGTCAAAAGACATTCGACATTAGACGTGGGCGCAAATCAAAAGAAGAAGAAACCTCTTTTCATTTAGTTTCCTTCCACTTAATAGCAATGAATTTATGTATATATGTTTAGTGATTTATTGCAAATATATGTATATGCAATTAATGTATTCATTAGGCGATTTGTTTTCCCCATTTGTGAATGTCACTTAACTGTGTATCAAATAATAATAAGAAATGTTTAGATTGGTCATAAATTTAAACAAGATTTTAACATAAAAACATAACAAAATGCCTATTTAATTAACATAATGCATTTGCTTGTCATTTTCTTGTCTAGACAATGTTTTTTCTTTAAGTCTCTTTATGACAAAGAACAATCACAAAGGATTAAATTAATGTCTATGATGAGGTACAATTAAGTTAAAAGAAAATATTTAAATATTTAACCTATTGATCTGTCTAAGATGAAAATATCTATGATATATCTACGTTTTCTAAATATTTTTTATTATGCAATTTCCATTCAATTAGCTATGTATATATACATATATATATATATATATAGGAACACTTTCGATAATTATTTATGGTATCAAATTGAATTTCATGGTATTTGAATACAATTTCAAATATGGTCATGCACGACACCATCACCTATTACCCTTCCGCCCTTATCACGTCTATATATGTATATATATATAAAGAATTAGAAAGAGTGAGGGAGAACAAGTGAACGAGAGGGGCTTAGAGATAGAGATAGTGGCACTTGTGATGCTCTATGTACCCTTATCTTCCCAGGCCCATAATATTTCTATTCCCCTGGCGCTATACAGACACCAACACACACACACATACACATCAAATTTCGATTGAATTTTCAGCAAAAATGAATCCATTTCAATTACAAATGAAAACTGATTTATGCCACCATTAACCATTGGACAGGCCACACAGATTTGGTATTCTATTTTAGTGTTGTTGTTGTTGTTATTTCATTCCAAATAAATGAAATATGTCTGTATACTTCTATATACAAACAATAAACATAACGCACACATGTCGCATTATAATGAAACATTAAAAAAAAAAAAATTATAATAATTACTCTGATGATAATTATGCTGATGATGATGAGCACTTGTATACCCTAAAAAAGAGTATCCACAAATTTGATCAGCTGCATAGCTTTTAACTAAGTTTATATTGACTTATCTTTACATAATTTAATTATGTTAAATTTTCAAGTACCTTTAAACAAAAAATTAATTTAATTTTCGATTCCATTATACTTTCATTCAAAGGAAGCAAAATAAATTTATAATTAATTATTAAATTTTATAAAATTTTTTTTAGATCAAGCAAACTTGAAGAGAGGATAAAAGTCCCAAAACTATAGATCTACTCTAAAATGCCATCACTATGTCACTTTCTTCTTGCCAACTAAAAGTAAGTAAGCAATTATTCAATTATATTATTAAAGAGAACAAAAAAATTAGTTCCGAAATTGGTTCAAAAACAGTTTGTTAAGAGTATAAAAAATTCGTTTTACTGTCAAGAATTTTTACTTATAGTTTAATTTCTGCTTGAGCAATTCAATTAGCCCTAACTGTTAATAGATCTGTTCAGATTGTAGAAAAATTGATACCCAAATACTTAAGCAAAAATTGTATTACTTGAACATATGTCTCGCTGTGTATAGTCAAGGTCTCACTCATCATTCATACACGTTTCACGCCTGCAGCATCCCAAAAAGAAGAAACACAACACTAGAAACCAAAAAAAGGCAAAAAAAAAATTGTTGTAATCAGAATTCATTAGATGTGTCTGTATCTGTGTATATATAGTAGAGCTGATTCAATGCCAATAGAGGGCTAGCAATATTGATAAGACTGAATATGAAATGATAATGGGTCGGATGACGTTGCTTCTCCCTCTCTCACAGTTGGTTGCTTGTTGCCAACAGCATAATTATAATATAGTCGATTCTTCTATATACACACACACACACACACATCGTCTCTATCATGAGCTTCTCCCTCATCAGCGGCAGCACCACCAACCCACCCAACCACCAACATCAGCAGCAGCAATAGTGCGCAAAGGCACTTGAAATATTTACGCAAGCAGCGATCTTTTTTTTTTTTTTTGCTATATTTTTCTCTCCTTTTAACCATTTTTAGTTATGTGTGAAAGAAATTATCATGTTTAGATTAGTTTATAATTTCCACTTGTGCAAACACTTATGCGTAGATTTTTTTCTTGTGTGCGCAACTTTGCCGCTTGCTCTAAAAAAACCAACCATATAACGCAAAACGCACAGCGCAAAACGAAACGAAACGAAAAGAAAAGAAATGGAAAAAAAAAAAATTTTGGCACGGCAACGGTGCGTATGAGTAACATTGACTTTCGCTCTCGCTTGCTCATGTGTAATTAATGCGAAACAGCTGATAGTGTGACAGCAGGCGATTAGCGAGCAAGCGAGACACCAGCTGATGTTAGATATAGAAATATATACCTATAAACATATATACAATGTATATACATATGTTCGCTATATACCCTTGCCCTTTTTTGCTCATTTCTCTACAGATAGTAAGAACTGGGTACATTGACTTTTATATAAAATATATTTAAATATTTGGAGACTTTTTGAATGACCAAAAAAGTATTTGTCTGGCTTAGTCTGGATGGTATTTTAAAGGATGTTAGAGTTTTTTGTTTAATTTTCATGACCTACGAACAAGAAGTTTTGAGGCACTGTATTAGTTAGAAAATTATGTGAAGTGATAAGATTGATTCTTTGAAATTTTTAACAAGCCATTACAAGAAATCAAATTATTTTTAAATTGGGAAAATTGAAACTATCTGTTTAGATTTTGATCTTTTTGAAATTGAAGTCAAACTTTGCATTTAAGCCGACTCGAGGTCAATCTTTGCTTCATTTAGTTGCAATTCTCAACTAGTTTTAGCTAGTTGAGCTCTTAAGCAAAGTCTGCTGAAAAATCTCAATAGACAACCCGCTCACCTTTTTGTGTTGCCTTTGAAATGATCTTCTTTTGACTAGAAAGCTAATGACTTAAGAGTTTATTAAGTGGAGAATAATAATGAGGACATTATAGATAGATATATATCAATTTTAATTTCCTCTAATTCGAAAATTTTGACTTCTTGTTAGTCACATTGATTGGATCAAATGTAATACCCTTGCTTGACTACAGAGTATAGCCAATGTCAATGGTTTGCACGTTTTCTTATTCTTTTGTTTCGTTTTTTGATTACCATTTCGAATTTCACCATTTCCAAAGACAAATTCAACAAAATTTTACATTCACAACACATAAAGTAGTTTAGGTTCTAGAAACTTTTCCGGATAGCGCCTCTATGCTCTCTAGTAAGCATGAGTATACGAATTTTTATTGTGCAAAGTCACCTGCGAAGTGCTAAATTATTGTAAAAATTTTGACATTAGAGAGGAGAGAATAGTTAATGTCACTCACACCAAAGTAAATGACAAACAATTTAGTTTAATTTAGATAAGCCAAATAGTTTGCTTCATTGAAATTGTCACCTGTGAAAATTTATTACTAACTTTACTTAAACTAACACCAGACTTTAACTGTCCTTGGGAAATGTAGATTGTTGTTATACATACAAGTAAATCCTTGATAAGAACGATCAATATCGCCTTGACAAATTCCACCCCCATCATCACGTAGAATCCCCTCCCCCTGTGGCCAACTGTATGCTATTAATAGGTGTAAATTTATATTGTTGCCGTTCGACCGGTAGATAAAAATAGTTAATATATGACTGTATTCCATATTAAATAGAGATAGTAAGGTGATTGTAATATTTGAATTAGTTAGTGTCTTATACTATACACCTTGAAAACTTCTTATTTCTTTTCTAACTTTTAAAATGTCCTAATATTAAGTTAAATACTACAACATAAAAAAGAAGAGACAGAACTTGCGAATGTTTTAGTTTTTTGGTTAAAACTTTTTAAAGTTACAAAAACGATTAACAATTTTATATTAAAAATTTTGTTTATATTTTACAGAACAGATTTTTTTAATTTAGTAATTTTTGTTGGCTTAATTGAAAATAAAAAATGAGATGAAAATGTTTGTCAAGTGATTTTTTCAATTATTTATTTATATCCATGAAATGTATAGCCCTTAAAATATTTGCTTATTATCCATTAAGAATAGATTGTAAATAAAAAATGTATATAAATGTATATATACATACAAATTATTTTTGTAGTTTTTGGCTTTAGTGGTTTACTTCAAAAACTATTATAATTCTTTGGAGTCTGAGACAATTCTTCTCTTTTTTTTTTGTTCTATTTTCTAAATAGTTTATAAAATTTTAATTTTAGTCTCTTGTTCGTTTGTTTGTTGCTAAAAAGATAATATAATTTTCTTTCGTTTGATATTTGATAAATTTCTTGACTAGTTATGTAAATATAGTTAAAAAGATTTTGAGATTATGGTCTAAAGTATCTTTTAGATTTCTTATCAGTCTCTTAGTACCAAGCTAATGTCATTTAGATATAATTAAATAAATTTTCAGTAGTTTTAATTTTAGCTATTACCAGTTATTTAACAAAAAATTTCAAGTTTGGAATTTCCCTATTAAATGGGGTATGCAATTCTATTGGCAATCATATTACTTATCATATTGCCACCTGCAAAGCAAATTGGCATAGTTGTTATAGATTTATGCACCGGAAAGTGAGCACTAATCATGGCCATGAAATCAGAATTCCACTAGCAATCAGGCAGTTATATACTAGAGGCACTATTTTGCCACACGCATGTGACTTGGTGGGCTCTATAAATAATATCAATGTGTTGCGTTATCTCAATTAGCAGTCGCATTGCAAAAATATTTTATCTGCAACCAGTAAAACTATCATGAATTCGTGTTGACTTTTTGGCACAACAGCAGCAGCAGCAGCAGCAACACTAGCAACACATTAGCAACACGAGCAACATTAGCAGGTGTACGCGACGAGGACAAGGAGGGGAACGAATGGACAGACGGACAATGGCACACGGCAACACATCAGAGCTAATTTCATGGCACAAGGCAAACTGATTTGTTACCAAAAGCGGCAACATTATTGATAACGAAGACGCGACGACGTCGTCACTACACACAATGGCCAACAATTTAGAACTAATCAACGAAAAGTGCCTACATCAAGTTTGACCTAATTTTGATAAGGCAATAAGACTTTGCAAATAGCAATAAAGCTACAGCAGCAACACCAACACTAAAACAAAAAAAAAATAGAAATTAATAGAAATTTAACTAGCAAATTGGCCAAAAAAAAAAAAAAAAAAAAAAAAACAATTATACATAAAAGAAAGATAGAGAGAAAGCAACGAAGAGAGACATCAATGATTAACCTAATTAAAATTAATTGCATTAACGTGTTGCCACCCTGCCCCGCCCTGCCCTGCCCTGTCCCCTATCCTACCATGTCTTGTCTTGCCTTGCCTCTTGACCCCGAATGGCACACACATCGCACAGATGTTGATAAGGTGCGGCAGGCAACAAAAAAAGGTTGTTGTATAACTAAACTAAACTATATACACACAGACATACATACATATATACATATATAGGGCCATTCAAATAGATAACAAAGTGAACGAAACAGATTCCTCCCATTGATAATATACTTTCAACCGAAATGAACAGATAATGGACCTACCTAAATTGTAATTTAATTCAACACTTTGTTTCACGTGAATTGCTAACGGTTATTAAATTACAAGAAGGTCATACAAATGTCTGAACTTAAAGCTATCCTTATCTTTATTTAGCTAAAAGTGCAATCACTTAGATGGTTAACAAGTTTAAAAATTTGATTGGATCTTGGACGAAAAACAAAACAAACAGGTTGATTCTCAATTGCAGTCGAATAGACTCGTCTGAGTTATTGAACTTTAAAGACATAATTTTATCCATTTATCTTTTGACTCTCTGTATTACCAACTACACCTGGATCCTCTTTTTATTTGAGCCACTTGAATTTATCGACGAATTTATCGATAAATGTTGAAAGTTCTAATGAGTAAAGCTCAATTTGACTTTCAAATAAAATATCATAATATACAAGAATAGCTGTCATTGCTTCCACTTTCAAATAAAGTTAACCCCTTTATTTATCTCACATTAATTATATGATGAAAATTTCATCAAATTAATTTTTAGTGTGCATTTGGCAAAGGTTTAGCCAAGCTAAAAAGGCTCAATGTTTCCACAAAAATTCTAGCCTGAAGCAATTTTTCTTTCTAAAATCTAATTTAAAATAATTTTGTTTGTTTCATTCTTTGCACTTTGGTCACAACCTAACAGCAATTTTCTTTATTTTCTTATAGAACAGTAGCTTTTGCCCTCTTCCCGCATTCATTTTTAAAGTGGTTTATTTTTTTTTGTCCAACTCAAATATTTGCTTGGTAAATATTCAAATGAAAAACTAACATTCATTCATGAGGTTAACCCCATCCGATCGTAGACAACAATGCAATGATTCAGCATCGAAGGGAAAGACTCTGACTCTATGTGAAAATGCAAAAAAAAAAAAACAACTTGGACTGTTCCTGGAAAAGTGATAGTGTCGGAATTATGTATAGTATATATGGTGACTAAATTCTACATTTTTTTTATTTTGTGTATACAAATGTATGTAAGTACATTAGACTGGTTTTTATTCCTTTTCAGATAATGAGTGAACTTTAGCCAAATTAATATAAGCAATGCATGAACAAAAAATCACTCATACGACATGTTGATCGGCAATATTGGCCCCATAATAATTAGCAATAAACTTGATGAAAAATGGAAAAAAAAATACTAACAATCTAAAAAACTATAATGTAATATGGTGAAATTCTATATTTATTATATATACAACTTAAAATACATAGTTGAACCATCTAAATAATCCATGGGTCGCAAAAAAAGCTTTGTTAATATGATTTTGATAATTTTTATCTATTAAAAACTTACGCAATAGACTTCTCCACCCCTTTGCCAATTATCTCTGATTGTCCAGTCTAAAATGTTTTTGATTTTTCTTTTTTTATTTTGTTTTTTGATTATAAAAAGTCTATTTTCAAACATCCAGTCTAATTTATTAATAAATGAATAGATTGTCTGTGTATATTCCCTGGAATATTGTTAAGTGGTTGACGATTATGGCAAATAGTTAAGAAACTAGGCGCCAGCGGACGCTATCTCAGCAGAGGCCCATATCTATATATTAACTGCATATTTCTATGAAATTTTTTATGACTAGGGGTGAATCAAGTTTACCTTAGTGTGATTTGGTTTCCTTTGCCTTACAATTCATTTAAAATTCTCAAGTGCATTTGTTTCTGTACCCAAGTGATCAAATAAATATCAGATATAGATAAGAGAAAATAAAAATAATAAATTTTTGCCTAGTTGTAAATTAAAAAAAAAAAAAATAAAATAAAAGAGGCGCAGAGCAAGTAATTAAAATCTATAAAAAAAAATGCATCGAAGTTGAAATACCCTAAATATATGAAAAAATCAAGTAGTGCTTCGATCTATAGATTCATAATACATTTGAAATGATTTCTTTTTATTTTCCTTTACCACCTAAACATCAAATACAATTTACAATATATTAGTTCTAAATATCATATATATATATTATTATTTTATATTATCAATACAATGACTTTTCAATGAAATGACTTTTGCTAGTTTTAAATAGTATATAAAAAAAAAAAGAAGTATAAGAATTAAAAAAAAAAGCAGGGAATCCTTTTTCAGAACTGTATGCTAGTTAAACATAAGTAAAGCACTTAAATGAGTTAAAAAATTGTGAGCTATATACATATGTATATAGAATTTTTTTTTATATAATTATTTCAAAATTCAATTTCAAAAGTGTGCAGAAAAATTCTTTAATATTTCTTTAAAAAGAGCATTTAGTTTTATATATAAATAAATTTTTATATTATATTATATATATCCGCGTCTTGATTAAATCAATATACCTTTTAGCTAGTGTATGATATTAGATATACATACATATATATGTATATATACATGTGTATCTGAAAACATTCAATTCAATTCAATTTGTTGTCGTCAACACATATGTTCGCTGGTGTCTCCTTCATTTCTTCTTTTGTCTTTTACTTTTTGCACAGTTTTTTTCTTTGTGCTTTCTTGTGCGTGTGTTTGTGTGTGTTTTTGTGTTTCTTTTTTTTTTGTTTTGTTTATTACCTACTATTATTATTATTATTATTTTCTACGCTGTACGCTTTGTTGTTTACTTTTTGTTTTTGTGTGCTAGAAAAATGTTTACCGAAAACCTTCAAATTGAAATTATGAACTTGACTTTGGGATGTTGGTGTTGTTGTTGTTTTTTTTTTTTTTGTTGTTGCTGGTTGGCCTAGAGATATGGAGAGTTACAGCAAACAGCAGCAACAGCAATAACAACAACAACAACAACAACAGCATCAACAACTCACTCATTTAAAAGTCTATAATTAGTGAAAAGGCAAATTTGCAAATTGCATTATTTAAGTACATATAGAATAATGTACCTACGAAATATTTCATTTTACTCTTATAATCTTGTATCTAATAAATATTATTATTATGTTATCTTATATTTATATATACCCATTTCTTATAGAATTATCAAAAGCTTACTCTCTTACTGAATTATAATGAATTAAAGCAACACTTCAAGGATATTTACAGAATTAATAAGAGAAAATTAGAAAACTATAATCACTATACCCATCTGATTGATAGCTGAAATTGAATAGATTAAGTATGATTTAACCCTCCTTTGTAAACATGGCTTTTGTCAGACATGTTCGGACTTTAAGAGTTTAACATAATTATTTGTAAACCATCTGGCGGCTTTCATGTTCAGGTATTTTCTTAAAATTTAATTTTCCTTTGATTCCTAGAATTATCCATTTAAAAATGTCATAAAACAAATATGGCAAACGCGGCTGGCTTATACGCATTATATTTATTGTACAAAGTCATGTTTTAAAAACATAATAAAGAGCAAAATAATTGAGAATTAATTAAAATACAAGTCCTGCCCTTCTGTTTTTGATCAGACCTCAGGACATTTACCCAAGAGAACATACAAGTGAAAAGTAATGAAAGTCCTCAAGTTTTTCATCTTTCCCGCAGAATGAAGATCTGAGATCCTAAGTCTAGAGCACGAAGACTTAGATGCAAGTTAATGGCTTCGGCAGGGAAAACCTTAAAAAATGAAAACAATTTCAACTCAAAACATATTAAAATGTAAAATAAAATGCCAATATTTGCTCTAATTATATGGATTATGTTTGAAAATGAAACCTTTTTAAGGTGCATTTAAGTTATTATGGGATATTTAAAGGCGCTTATCAAAATCATCAATTTTTTCACAATCAAACTAATTAAAAAATGAGCTAGGAACAAAAGTTATTTTTGACCAAAAAATATATACATAAGTAAGAAAAATAAGGAATTAAGGAATCAAAATACGAGTTTAATAGAGAATATTTTAAGTTCTTTTTTTTATATTCGATCTGTTGCAAATATTCATCAAGCTATGAATAACTAGTGTAAATGTGTTAGTTGACGGTTGAGTGGTTGGTGGTAAACGGTAAGTTATTCAAATATGGTAATAATAAAGACTAATATAAATGTTTCATGATATCAACCTTATCGTACAAGCATTAGTAATCGGTCAATATGTCAGAGTAACAGTTTTGCTATGTAACGAAAAAAAAAAAAAACCCCACAGCAATAATAACAACAACAACAATAACAATAGCAGCTGCGGGCTTCTCTGGTCCTCTATTCCAATTGTAAGCGTGTCGCTGGCATTTGCATATGATTAAAGAAGTAATCAGAGTGAAAAGGGGGCTATACATATATACAGAGGTAAATGCAATTGTCAGTTGTTGTTGTATACCTGATATTCCAAGGGGGATAAACCCTTAATGCTAGGCTTATCACCTAAAGTGTCAAGTAAACCCAAAACTGTCAACAATAACTGTATCTATAAATGCAGTTAAAAATGTGTAACTAATAAAACTGAAGTATATGATGTATGTATGTGTGTGTGACTAAAGATATGTACATTTTACCCAATATATTGACATTAGAGTGGCCTTATAATATGGACATTATAAAAGTCAGATCGGTTGAAGAACATGAAGCTTAAATTTAAGATTTCAATTAACGTTGATTGTAAAGACTTTAAGATTTGCATTAATAATAATCAATAGTTTTTAGTTTATTATTATTTAACTAATATGCCCACATGTCGTATACTTATTACAGGGGATAACGCACACCCTAAGGCGCATACGATGCCAAGTATTTGTCTACTTTCTGTATCTATTTTAGTTGATACTTATTAATGAAATATTTACCGTATCGCATAAATGCCAAAAGCACAATAAAAGCCACGTGCATTGCTAATTAAACGTCAAACAGATGCCATTCATGCGGAACCTGAAAATACACATGGAGATAGCGATTTTGTAGAGAGTATGAAAGATTGACAGTATTTGAGAGAGAGAGACGAGTGATCCTAGTATTTTGTGTCAATTTCCCTCGTTCCAATGTTCAGGTGGCAACACTGCAAAAAGACGCTAAATATTGCACGCTTCCCGCCTTTTTGTTTCTTTGCGTCTTCTTTTTGCACCCGCTCCAAATACTTGGAACAAAATAAAAACCGAAAGATGCATACCAATGAATCGATTCTATGCTACCCTGTAAGACAGATATTAAATTATTTTCTAATTTTACACTTATCTAGCCTAATATACCCCATATGAATCGATGGGTACATGCAAAAACGGTTCCCACATGCAGAAAATGCTGATAAAGCAGAAAAAAAAAAAAAAATAAAATAAAAAAAGAGAGGGAAAAAACCCCACCAGGGAAATGTGAGTGAATCATCGACCTTGTCTATACCCTTTTATTTTGTGAGTGGGTATTTAAAGTATTAAAAGTCAATTAAATGTTATCAATAATATTCATAAATATTGTCAAATTGTATTTCAAAATATCATGACTAATGCTATCATATACTTATCAATACTATGTAAACTGGGTTGTCATTTAAAACGTTTTTGCAAATTTGAGGCAGTTAATTTCCATATTCCATAGTTTTTAATGAGGCAAATGAGATTGGGAAAATTTATTCTTTGAATTTTCAATTTGATTTTTCATCTAAATATCAGTATTTGTTCTAATACACCCAATCTATATCTTTTAGAAATAGGTATGGGAAACTTTGAAAAATTATACAAAAAAACACATCGCATATACTAATAGCTATAGTACTATATACACATATATATGTATAGACGAGGCGCCAGAGGCGCAACGAAGTCAATTTGCAAAATGCACACATTGCTGAGACAGAGAGACAGAGAGACAGATAGAGAGATAGAGAAAGCGAGAGAGAGAGAGAGAGAGAGAGTGGAACAAAGTGCGACAGCGATACGACGACAAAACTGCGAAGAAAAAATAAAATTACGTAAAAATGCTAAACAAATAAAACACAACACAAACAATAATATAAACAACGACCAAGTTGCCAAGAATAAAACCTAATAACAATAGCAACAAATAAACAAACAAGAAATCATGAAAATTAACAAGATATCCGTGTATATATATACAACAGAGTCAAATAGAGAGACAGAAAACTATCAAATAACATTCAGATCGGATTGTCAATTGAAATGTAATCACAGAACATTATACTCCATATATACATACATACATATATAGTATTTTGATAAGCGGAGAATTTTTTCTTAATAACGGTATCACTTTTGTCCACAATTGATTTAACTTCCAAAATCAACGGAAATTTCAATTCACACGCGTAAGATTGCATTCCTTTGAGTAAGCAAATTGTTTTTGTAAAACTATTTAAAAATCAGCAACTTTTTATATTTTCTAGTTTTAAATTGTTTCTGAAAATTTCACAACTAAATAAATAAAGAAGAAATCTGTAGGTCTTTATCATATTTCGTAGAAACTTTTGGGCAACTTGTTTTCTAAATGTGTTTACGATGAATATTCTAAGAATTTAAATATAGTTAAATCTAGATTTATATCATAGAACCAAACATTCCAAAGAATACAAAATATTTTTGTTTAAATCGTCTTGTGTCGGTAGTGAAATTCGAGGATTATATAGTTTTCTTTAGCCTTTTTGGAAGTCTGGGAAAGTTTTTACCTTACTAGTGATTTGAGCCACTCTTGCCTGAGGAAAAGCTTTTCAATAGATTTTTGTAATTTGTCCTTTTCAAAAATGAAAATCAGCCTAGATGAAAGAACAAATGCAAAATTTTAATTTTCATCATTTTAATTAAGTTTTAAGTTTACATTTAGTTAATAGAAAAATAAATACTTATTAATAAATAAATACATATTTCTATTGCTTTTGAGAAAGAAATTTGATATCGGTCTAAGGCCTTTCAAATAACATTTAATTGACCATAGAACTTTTTCTGTCTTTAGGTTCATGCCAAAACTATAGTGTCATCATCTTGACAATTTTGCGTAAGTTATCAAAACCACATACCATAAGACTTACATACACATGTATACCAAATAGAAATAATCTTATCTTTGGGTTTTTTTTTTGTGTATGGGTAAGTTTTTCTTTAAATTTTTGCTTTAGTTTTTTGTTGCCCACATCTCATTATATTAACTAAAAGTTTAGGTTTTTTGTTTTGTATCTTTTATATTTAGCTTTCTCTTTATTATTATAGTTGTCTTATCTGATAATAGATTTTATGAGTTGAAAAGTATTTTTCATATATATAGAAGTTTTTACGATGACAACTGCCCCCCATGAACCCCCCTAAAATATGTCATCCTGCCTTTGGATGGGCTAGAAAGAAGTTCAATTTATGTTTTACGACTTCTTTATGTCTCTCTTCTCGTTCTTATTTTTAAATGTCCTTGTTTCATCCCTTTCTCTTCTCTCTGTTATCTAAACAAATCTTTCTTCTGTATATATTCATTTTGGGTATTTGTTTAAGTTTTAGATAAAGAAATTTAAGTATCAAAGCATGACTAGTGTTGTAATGACCATGAAAAGAGCATCCCATAGATTTTTATATTTAGTATGTAGTCTAGCAAAACTTATCACTTTATATTTAATGAATGTACGCGTTCATAAAAATGTATATAATATGTATGTATGTACATAAGTCCCTGGTAAAGACATTAAGCTAAATAAATATCAAACTGCACTTGGCAATTATTTTTATTTCAATATATGTATGTGAGTATGTATATACATTTAAATACATAAAAAAAATTAAAAAAAAAACATACATACATATACATACACTTGGTACACACATAAACCTAAATTTTATTTTAAGTATATTAGGTTGAGAAACGACTTTTTAAATACCCTTCAACAGAAACTTAGATCCCTCTCAGTTGTTGGTTGTGTCTCTTCCATCCTATTCTTCAAGATTCTATAAAGATCCTTAGAAGCTTAAGATTTTTTAATGCAACGTTTCCACAGACCCCAGAACTAAAAAAAAAATTAAATCGGCTTTAATATCCTTTAAAAATCTAAAAGCATTTTCATGGCAAAGCCTTATGGTATACCCAAAAAAATAGTATTTTAAATAGCATTTAAATTCTAAAGATAACGTCGAAAAGGATAATTCTAATGAATCTAATATGAATATGACTCAAATATACCCTTTCATAATAATGCTCTACAGGGTATACAAGCCCAAAGTTCGGGGACGGAAGTTCAACTCGAGCAACGGAAAGAAATATGTATGTATGTATGTATGTACATATGTAGATGAAAAATAAAAATTTGCTTGAAAATATAAAAATAATAAAATAAAGTAAATACATCAGCGAAATAAAAGCTCAAATTTCAAATGCATGATAATGAATGCCGAATGAACACATAAATATATACATTCATATGTATGTATATATATTATGTATTTGTATGTATACCGATGTCTGGTGTGCATTTGTCTGTGTAATTTATGTATGCGCTGCTGATTATGCGCTTACTGCTTGGCTTGGCAACATTTTCGGTTTGTATTAGCCTCTTCAGGTCTTTCCTAGACTCAAGCACACATACAAAGATATCAAAATACACATATATTTACTATATATATAACACGCCCACATTCATATTTTTCATATATAGATGATGAAGTAATTAAATGGATTGACATTAAGTTCATGCGATAAATACAACAATTTTTATTTATTTTTTTTTCTGTTTCTTATTTCTTATCAATGGATTCTCTATACATTTATATGTGGTTATATTCTGGGAACCATTTATAACATTTTAAACAGGATGTAGACTGAAAAACTTTTGAACTACCGTTAAATGACGCATGTAAGCCCGCTTATAGCAATGAGTTCCGTTTGATAAGCCAAAATAAGAAAAAATTTTAAACAAATGGGAAATAAAGTTTCCCATGAAAAAATAATTATCGCTTAAATTGCAGTTCTTGTGAATATTATTACATCATGCAAAATAAATGTTTTGAGTCGCCTTACCTTACCGACTTGTAATTCATACTATTTGTGGCAGATCATAATCTTAAAATCAATAAGTACTTCATGAAGGATCTTTTCTTAACATTTTAAACACTAAAGCTACATTTAAAGACCAAGTCAACAAAAGATAAATAGAAACTGGCCCTCAAATATTGAAAAAAATATATATGTATATTCTTTTTTTAGTTGTATATTTCAAGTCATAGTTCAATACGGTAAACTATAAAACATTTTTATTTTACAACACTAACTTCTAGAAAATTATTGGCGGAAATTTTGAAGGAAAAATTGTTCTTGAAAATCGAAATTTGAGCAGTCTCAGAAATTTAATTTCGTTTCTAGATTTGGGAAAATCAGAAATCGAAAAGTTTCTTTAAGGATTCGCCACTGCTACAAAGCCTGATGCCTGTTAGTTTTACTATTATGGTTAATTCCAGTTAACAAAGTCATTAAGAAAAAGCTCCTAAAATGTAAAGATGATGAAATAATCCCTACATTAGGCATAATTGAGTCATATTTATGCCCTTATATACATATATGTACATAGTTGCTGAGCGAACCTCAAACAGGCCCTTCCTCACCCTCACCCTCACCCCATACTTGGTTGTAAATTAAAAGCGACACTTTCAATTTCAAGATCATGAAAATACATATACATATATATAAAAACCGAAGCAGAAACAAAGAAAGAGAAGGAGAAGCCAAGCCAAGCCATAAATGTCGCATATGAATTAAGCGGCAATCAGACTGCGAATGTCGTTTTGAGGGTTGTCGCCAGTTTTAATCAAAAATTAACATAATAAATAATCATGAAAAGTGCATAAATGTCAAATTATAAATTTAGAAGACAACTATCACTATGTACATATATAATAAATATATTATATTCAATGTACATAGTAAATGACAAAGTCTGTCTGCAAGATTTTTATCACCCAAGATACAAATGTATCTTATGTGTATGAATTATGGGCGTGGCAACAACAACAAAACCAGCAATCATAAGAAAAATCAATAGAAACCGTCGTAAAGTTTTTAGCCACCCGCTACCCCATTCTTAATGTAGGTCGGCAATTAAATATGTCTGAGAGCATACTAGAAAATGATACAGATATAGATATATATATATGTATATACTACCTATATACATAGATACATTTTCGCATTTGCTCTTTTTGGGCATTTTGTTTGTGTGTGTTTTTTTTTTTTTTTTTTGGCGACCACTTTTCCTTTCATGCCGATTCAAAACGAGACTTTTACGACAACGCCCACGTTCACGCCCATGCCAGAGGGTGACACGCCCCGTCTCTAAACTACCTCGCCCCCCCATTTCACCCTCTCATCGATGTAGAGAACTGCACCTAGACAGGCAGACAGACAGAGAGAGACAGAGAGAGCCAAGTGCAGGCATTTTTGGCGCACAAAATACAAAAGTTTCGTCACATTGACAAATATTATTCTACAACAACAATGACAACAACTGAGTCTACTACTACGACTACTATTACTACTCTACAATAACAACAAGCCAACGGAAAATGCAAGAAGAGCTGAAAGAAGAAGAACAAGAAGACGAGCCAATACTTTAGACCTACGTCAAGACCATATTTAGAAGCTTCACGAAGTTCGAATTGCCGGTTGATGCGAAATTCATTCTCTCTCTCTCCCCCCCAAAAAGTCTACTCACTCTCTTTGAAAGAGAGAGAGCAAAAGCTTTTATTTTTATTTGTTGGCGTCGCTGTCGCCCACGCAAAAGCAAAAACAAAAAACTAAATATTACTCTCTTGAGTGGAATATCAAAATTGGCTTTGAGATATGTTGCAGCAACATTGTTGCCAAAAGCGTCTCTCAATATACATATTTGAAAAAGAAATCTTTAGCAACATGTATACAGACGCATTTAAAGTGCCTCTGCAATAAACTAAATTGATTTTCTTTGCAGATGAAAATAGATGGAATTTACCATTTATTTCAGCTATATTAAGGTAAATTTTTTGAAAAACATAATTAATTTTTGACAAAAGCTTTTAGAAGCGAATTAATTATTTTTTGATGGCATTTTAATAAATATTAAACAAATTTAAATTTGGTGTTCTGTGTTTTCTAGTTTGTCCTCTCTTAATTGTTGCTAGTGGGCATTGATTCTGAAAATGTTTTAAAACACATGAGATAAATATCATTAACCAAATTCGATCTAGTGCTAATATACATTTCTTATCCTAAGAATTAACAGAGGAAATACTGTTTAATTTGTTAATTTAACGCTTAGTCTCCCTAGTGAACTGATCTATTTACTGATTATCAGATTATTTTTATTAAAAGGGATTTTTTTTTTTTGAAAATAATATTATTCCATCACATCTATGGATTATAAGCTAAAAGATTTTACTTTTGTTAATATTTTTAAAGTTTAATTATTATTTTAAAGCCATAATAAATTTCAACTCGAGTCGAATTTTTGATAGCAAGAATTATTAAAAATTTCTCAGTGTAAACTTTCTGATCAATTAGAAAACTGGTTCCATTCTTGATCCATTCACTATGAACTCAATTATCAAACTATGACTAGTCGTTCTGAGCGATTCTGAAAAACAAATATTATATTCAAAGGCTTGAAAAATCAATTCAGTAAATATTTAAAACGTTCAATTACAAATTAATGCCTTGCCAATTGAAGCATTTTGTTACAAAAATAGTAAAGTAATGTAAATATATAACAGATAAATAAACAACCATTTATAATCTGCTGTTTTCGAAATAATTTGGACCAATTAGTGTGAACGATGCAAAATTTTGATCATTATTTTACGATTTTTTTACTATTTTTTTTTTTTTTTAACATTAAACAAGAAAAAAATAGGCTAAACGCACATTTTCATTTTTGAAGGGACGCCATTTATTGAAAAAAAATTCCAAAATTATGATTGAGGTCAGGACCAGAATTGCATCTATGCTGAATCTAAGACCGGATTGAATTTTAATTTTAGACGATTCTGAGACAAGTTATCCTTGCCACCAGCAAGATACCTTTTTGTTTGTCGGACTGGTTTGTTTAACTTTAATTTGTCCCTAATTAAAAAAAAAAAAAACTTAATAACAACTAATAACTCTTTCTTTTCCAAAAAGTAGAAGAAAATTATAAAGGAAAAGGTTTTGAAAATTATGTTGAATTTGAATGGAAAACAATTAGCAATGCATTTACAGATACATTTACAGATGAGGCACTTTATTTCGGATTCTTCATATAAATAATCTTCGACAACATTAAGCATTAGGGATTATTCTAATGGATGTTTATAATTTAATGACCCGCAGTGTATCTCACGACTTCACTATCCTGTACGCAAAATTAATATAACATCTAAGATTGTGTCTCTCTCTTGCGCTATTAAAATTGTAGAATAAATTACTTGGAGGAATTTCCATTAGTTTTAAATGGTATAGAGCACTTAATATTACACCTGATTAACATGAAATGGCCAACAACATTCCTAAGTGACCAGCCACAAAGCCAAATGAATGAATAATCACAATGGAACGCGTTCAGTGCGAAACTTCTGGCACATGAGTTATTTATGTTGCGTCGATGCTTGGATCGATAACGATCGATTGTATGCTAAAAGAATGCAAAATGCCCATAAAACAATTGGCCAAAATATTGTCAAATTGATGCCACTGTTAACTTCTCTCAAAATGTAGAGAGAACGAGGGAGAGAGAGAGAGAGAGAGAGAGAAATCAAGACTCAAAAGTGTTGAGTCGAATCAGGTTGTGGCAAGGTAAAGCAATGATTGTTTCTCTATCTTATTATTGAGTGTCTTGTTCTCACTGATTTTGTGAATGGCAATTTTACATGCCCAACAATTATAGTGCACCCCCAGCAACAGCAACAGCAGCAGGGGGCAGGGGCAGCAAGCCCCACTTTGTTGCAACATAATTTGCTTGAATGCGGCACGAGGTCAATCTAAGCTGGGTAATTTCAATTTCAATTCGAATTCGAATTCGGTGAACGAAAGACTTTGGCCACAAACCTCAAATGTGGCCAGCAGCGATGCGTATAATCTGCGGCGTGCGCCTGCACCTAGCAGCAACGTCAACAGCAACAGCAATTGCAATTGCAACTGCAACTGCAACTGCAACTGCATAGTTACTACGCCGAGTAAAAATATTACGTCACTTCCGTTGCGGCTATGCCTTCGTTTTATGAATGAAATGCAGTTGTTGTTGTTGTTGTTGTTGTTGTTTGATGTTGCTGCTGCACAGTGGTTACGCTCACTGATTTCAATGATCAATGCAAAAGTTGCATGATCTCAACTCATTTTTTTCTTCTTTTTTTCAAACTATAACTACAATGACAATAAATTGTTTTTATTTCGGGCAATTATGGAAATTAATTTCTTGCATTTGTCATTTCAATCTCTGTCTCTCTCTCTCTCGCTGTCACTGTGTGCAGCAATTTTGCTTAATTAACTTTTTATTTGTTTGTTGTTGTAAATTGTTCATGTAATTTTAATTAAATTATCATTCCATTGACATGAATATAATTTAACAATGACAATAACAACAAAAATGGTTTAAAAATAGCAATGAACTAAATAAAGAATATAAATTAATGAGATTTACAAATAGATTTCCCCTACAATTACAAAAAATCTCTCTTTTGTAGTACAAAACAATAATATTTCAAATAAAAATTAAAAATCTTATAAATTTTTAAGTTTTCATTAAATTCAAAATAAAATTGTCCTTTTTTTTTTGTATTTGGTGATATAAGGTGATATAAGTAGACTCAAAAACAAAACTAACAATTAATAATAATTAATATCTATAATATATATTTGTATAATATTTTCGTTTAGTTAATGTGAGAACTTGAATTACTTAGAATAACTCATATTTCTGGTTTCGCTTGCACGTGAATTATTTATATAACTAATAAATAAATACTAGAATCTATGATTTAAAGCATTCTTTAGAGGTTTTTAGTACCTCTAACTAATCTTTTGATCCTCGTATTTTCTTAGTATTTAACAAATTCTAATATTATTGTTGTTCAATATAAGTATGTATGAAGACATTTTTTTTCACAAAACCAAAAAAAAAAAAAAAAATAGAATAAGATAAATTTCTTTACAATAACTAAAAAAAATTAAAAATGATTAAGTGGTATATATAGGTATATTGAATCGCATTATGGATATAACTGGTGTCTCTGAATTTACTATTGAGCATAATAAGATCTCATTTTATTAATAAGTTTCTAATAGAAACTTTTCAATATTTGCAAAAAATAAAAATGGATTAAGATTAAATCTAGTTAAAAGCCTCCACATCGATAGAAATAAGGACTTAAAGTCTTGCCAAGATTTGTGGCCTGTTTAACTCTTAGACACTTTGTCAAAAAAATAAATATTGTAGCAGTTAAAAGCCAAAGAAAAATGAGAATTTTTCGAAAAAAAATGTAAAATTTAATGAAACACTTTTAAAGAAAATTTTTTATGAGACAGTTCGGTTCGCAGGACCCGAAATAAGGTGAAACCATTATTTGGTCAAGCATATTCAGTGATTAAGCAAGCTTTATACTCTATATATCCCAAAGTCCTAAAAGTTAACAAAAAATATATGGAACAAAAGTTTAAATTGAATATGTTTAATATTTTTTGTGTATTTCAATATATACACTTAAATAGCTTAAAGTTTTAAAAGAGTCCCAGATCGGCGATATCTTGACTTACTTCTGGTTTTGGAATGGGCTGTCAAACAAGTTAGTTAGTTACATAACTATATATATTCTGAAATATTCTTAAAATTCAAAGGTATTAAAATTGGAACAAAGTATATTTTACTAAAATTTTAATTTGCCAATATCAAATATAGAATTTTTATAAATCGAATTTTTAAAATATTTGTAAAACTTTGCCTCAGATAAGACACATTCTGTTTGTATGTTATACATATTAGTAAACCAAACAATCGTCTTTTGCGATATATACATATAGCACTTAGCTTAGATTTTCAAATACCATTCCATTTTTCATTTCAATGAATGAAACTGTTGACTTTTATCAATTGCAACTTGCTGCTAGTCTAACTCTAACTGACAATTGAAATTGTCATTATGATACTTGCTGCATGCGGGAGGGGGCAAGATATAAAAAACACAAACAAAAAAAGAAGAAAGAAAGAGAAAAAAGAAAAAATTGAATTCAATCAAAACTGTGTCACTGGGTTACAAGTTGCTGTGGCAGCAACACCAACAGTAACAGTTGGCGGCCAATGGCCCGAGCCCCCAGTCCGAACAACAAGTTTTTTGCCACAACAATTCCTGTGTGTATTTGTGTGTGTGTTGGCGCTGTATTTCCCTTTGGGCCAAAACGGCCAATTAACTTATCTGATGCAAAGCAACAACAACAACAACAAAAAGCGAAAAAAAAAAAAAAACTGCAACAATTCATGGCGCTTTGTCTACGATCCTACTACTATACTATGATCGGCTAAGCCAGGCTCGTATCCGCATTGTTGCCAAGCCGCAGCCGTCGCTTTGTCTGTCGTTCGCATTGCTCTCAGTTGCTCAGTTGGTTGTGGTTCATTCAAGCATGGATTGAATTGAATTGAATTGGCCTGGCCTGGCCTGGCATGGCATGGCATGGCCTGACTTGGCTCAGAGGTGGTGCCCGTGTCTCAAACTGGTTTTTATCGCAAAAAAAAAAACAACAAACAAAATAGTACACAATTTTGTACCCGGCTTTTCTAGGTTGGCAACGTTTTTACTTTCGACCAGAGGGAGAGAAAAATAAAAAAGAAGAAATACTTATATCCATACATATATATAATCTAGATATTTGTGTGGGCGCCTGGAGGTGGCCGGGCCCCTTGCCTGAATTTTGTGGAATCGTTCATAGGATCTTAGATGGGTTTTCTATCCCAAAATGGGATAGGCTGCATAACAATGCCAACAATGTGAGAGTTGGCAACAAATTTGTCTTCAATATGAAAATTCACCGACAACATGTTAGCTAGTTTTTATAATAGACAACTTAATGTAGACTGATAGAGCTCTCTTTGATTATTTCAACTATATTGCATATTATGGAAAATAACATAAATCCAACTTAAAAAGCAAATATAAAATTAAAAGTAAATAAACAAAAAGTTGACACAAAAACTGCAAAGATTTTAATCCTGATAAGTCTGTTAAAAGTAAAAAAAAAATTTTATCAGAAAATGGAACCAAACTCTTCCAATAAGTCGCATTTTCCAAAAGATTATTTTACTTGGAATGAAAAGTTCTTTATTATTATATTATTATATTGCTATTTAATTTTTTCAGCGGCATTTCAAGCTAAATAGCTGAAATGGTCAAAAATTACAGCTAGAAAAGCAGCAGATAAATAAAATGGTAATTTTGGCTACTTATAGCTAAAAAAAAGAATACAGCAAAGTAGAATTCTGACAAGCAAGTTTATATTAATTGCCATCAGCTGTGAAAAATGTCTTACCTTAGTATATATGTATGTAGATTTCATGGTCTTCTATCTTTTGATATCCATTTTACAATTAGTTGTTTCGTTATAAGTGATAAGAGATCTTTGGCATTGTTGTAATTAGCTCACATTTCTTTAGCTAGACAAATGCCGAATTCCATACAATCTCTAAATAGGGCTTATGGTCGACAATTTGACAGAATTTGTGAGACTTTGAGGACTGCGGAAACAGATTATTAACACCAAAATAGTTTCAGTTGCTGTTTTTTGTTGTTGTAGAGGATTAGTGACAAAATATTTTTCCATCAGTTGAGTTTTGGGGAATGCGGGGTGGGGGCGGAGGAAAAAGGTGGGAGATGGGGTCGCCATGAGAGCGATAGAGGGAAGGAGACATACTCAAGCCGAGTGGGCGTAAATGTTATCTGAATTGAGGCAACCAGCACCGGTTAGCACACGGCAACAGACTCAGACACATCTTCCGCATCTTCAGCAACGCCATAGACATAGACATAGCCATCGCCATCGTTGTCGTTGCCGTTGTCGTTCTCGTTGTTGTCTAGTGGCTATTTTTAAGCAACTAATCGCCTAGAACCGTCGCCAAACGCCAAAATAACGCCAACGCAGTGGCCTGACAACGCACTGGCATCTCTTATTCCAAAAACGCACCACCCCTGATACGACCAACTTCCCACCGCCCCGTTCCTATCCATCTGAACCACCCACCTATCCCACTCCGCATCATCAGAATATTTGGTTGTCATGTTAACCATAGGATGCACATAAATTAATTGACTTTTATGGGGACAATTTTTCCCCAAAAACTTATGCCGGTCGGTGAAAAATTCCTAAAAAGCCAAAATTTTCGTTACAGGAAAAATTTTTATTTTTAAAGATGCATGGAATTTTCTATTTGTCAGCAAGCAACACCAACAGATAGACAGACAGACACTCTTAGTTAGAGGGAGAGAGAGAGAGAGAGAGAGAGAGAGAGAGAGAGAGAGAGAGAGAGAGAGAGAGAGAGAGAGAGAGAGAGTGAGACAGGCCATTAGACAACATCTTCTAGCTGGCTGTAGATGCTTTCAAAACGTTTCTATTTTATTTTTATACAACCAAATATTTAGTACGAAAACGGGGCTAAATTTTCCATTGCCTTGTCACAGTGTGTTAAACAGTGGAGTGAGCAATGAGATGGGATGCGATCCGACGGGACGGGATGGGATGGGATGGGATGGGATGATGTTCACCAAAATGTTCAGAAAGGTGAACAAATCAACACAAATGCGTATCTTAGAGCTTATATACACACATACATGCTCAGATACATGGTTGTTGTGTAGAAATACATTTCTTAAATACTTTACACTATCAAACAAAGAAGAAGCAAATTGGAAACAAAATCTGAAATCTTCTCAAAACTGATATTTCTTTATTTTTTATTTTGAAGAGAGATGCGAAGCTTTAACTAAACCCAAACTATTTCATTTTTAATATAGTCAAAATTAATGGGTTTTAACTTTCTTTGATATATGTATATCTACTTTTTATTTAGATATATATTTTTTTCAGCTTACTAAGAAACAAAAGCTATATTTAAGTACCATGCATTATATTCTATAATGTATTATATAAGCAAACAGTTTTTGAAAGAAAACTAAAAACGATTACAAAATGATTTTTTTTTTTTTAATTTAAAGTTCACTTTTTCAAAAATATTTACAAAGTGACAATATATTTTTGGTATTATATAGCAAGATAATGTAATAAAAAAATTTAAGTATAATAAAAAAGAAGCTTGTTTAGTATGTACATTTTTGATCGATTTTTATGTGTTATAAAGTTCAATTAATTAAAAAAAATTCATTCAAATTGATCGCAAATTAAGAGACTAAAATAGAGTGAGAGATTAAAGGATATAGTCTTGATAGGGTATAAAAATAGGACATTGATTTAATTAATAAACTTTTATTTAAATTTAACAACTTTTCTGAGCTAAACTAACTTTTTTTTGTCTCTTTACTCTCAACTTTAAAAAGGTTAATGAATGAAAATAAACGCGTGTCGTAATCGTGAGTATATATATAATATCTACATATATACGCTGTATGATTAAAATGATTTCCTATATGACATTTTTTAAGATTCGTCTCACCTTTTAAGTGTTTTTACTTACTGTTTGTATGAAGTTTAGTGTTTCTGTTTCTTTTGTAGCAACGCCTTCTCATCGGTGTGGCAAATTAATTATGGCCTTTCCAAAATTTTTCCATTTTCCCCCATTTTATTATTTCATAATTGCGAGTGTTGTACATTTTCACTGGAAAACTTGAGCGGACCAGGCCAAGACATGACTTCCGTTGCCATGCGAAATGTATATATGTACAAATAGAAAGAAAAAAAAGAGTCAAGTAAAATAAAAGAAGAAATACTTTTCTCACTGCATTGCCACTTTGCCATGGAGCATGGGTTGGCAAGGGTAGGACGGTGGAAGGGGCGTTGGAAGGGGGGGGGGTCTCTGTCAACAGGATATGTGCTTGCGTCGGTTTGTTGATGGCATAATTAATGCCTTGCTGTGACAACAACTGCAAATGCGACAACGTGACTGCCCCACAGCCCCCCCCTTTAACCAACCCCACCAGCCATTGCTCCCCACTCATCACCGACAAGCCACCTTCCTCCCACTTCCTCACTCCTTGTCGGCTCTCGTCTTGTTGCCACTTCACTCGGCTTTTGGTTTTTGAAGTTTTTCTTTTGGTCTTCATTTTTTTTCTTTACGCTTTTCCGGTTTGCCAGGCGCTTTCCATTTTGAGTAGGAAAAAAATATGAACAAAAATCCAGAGAAAATTGAAAAGAAAAATGCAACTTTGATTGACAGCAAAATAGGAGCGAGACAGTGACACGCCCACTATACTAGGCTATACCTCGAAATGTATATATCGAAATATTGCCCACCTCAAATATCAAAGACAAACAATAATGTGTTGTCAATTTTTTTTTTCGGAAGCTTTCTATCATCTACATATTGATATAGACAAAAAAAAAAAAAGGAAGGGTCTCTCACTAGCCAAGAATTAGACAAAATCCAAGCACTTTATAAAATTCAAATTTAAGCATAAAATTATTATGCTTATTCTTAATTCTTAGCACTTTTAGTGTTGAAAGCTACAATCTACATAAATTAATTTTAATGCCTTTTCTTCTCATCAAAAGAGTTTCTGTTTTTTTTTTTTTTTTTGCATCTAATATTGTTAAATATAATACTCATCGGATAGTTTCAATTTAGTTATGCATTAAATATTTTAGCATTATTTCAACAGTTTTTTTTTTTAATTTTTTCAATATTTATAATAAGTACGGCTTCATAGTTATACCATAAATAAATTATACAGGGAAAATCCCTATTCTTGGATCAGACGATATCATCATAAACGAGGCGTAGGACTCCAATAGTCGATTAATCGATTTAGTGTTGGTGCCCCCTTAAATATGCTTTATGAATCCATAAAAACATTTAAATTATTCTGCCAATAAAAAAAATGGTCCTTACTACAAATTCTTTTAAATTTAATGGAAAATAAGAACCAAATGAAATGAAGTAAGCCGAATGTTGATTAGCTTTTGTAATTTTGTTACGAATCAAAATCTATTCACAAAAGTTAATTGAAGTATTGTCTTTTCTTAGTGATTTTAATGTGTAAAGTTTATTTTGTATTGAATTTTCGAATATGTAAAATACCTAAGACGATTTTCTTGAGATTTATAGCACCTACATAAAACAATTATTATTCAATTATTAAGAAAAGTCTAAAACTGATTATGGAGGAGGCATTTAATGCATTTAACTTCATAAATAATGTAACCCTAAGTTTTAATTTTAATAAGTAAATAAAACAATAAATGAAGAGGAGTTTGACAAAAAAGTAAAAGTTGAAAAATAAAAGAAAATTTTATTAAGCCTGCTGAAAAAGACAATAAATAAAAACGCAAATTTAAATTGAAGATCGTCTTCAGGAGCGGCAGCAATTGTAAAAATCTGTCACTATACCAAGGTCGCCCAACAACAATCAAAAAAAATTTGTATAAAATATGTAATTACATAATGTATTCATAAAAACAGGTGAATAAGTGAGGTAGTGGGTGGGCGGTTTAAATCTAAATGTTGCCACAAGTTGGATGTTAATTTTTTGTTGTTTGATTTGAAGCAAAGAGTTTGAGGCAAATGGATAGATCCGTATTTCTGCATATTTAACAGACAATACCAAATTCTCACTATCTCTGTCTGTCTCTCTATCTTTCTCTCTGTTACTCTATCTCTGTCTTTTCTCTCAGCGTGTGTGTCTGTTTCTTTGGGTCGTGCCCAGGCAATTTTCATGCAGTCTCATTCCTCATTCATTAAAGTCAACAAAAGAAAGAAACGAAACACCACAGAGAGAGAGAGAGAGAGAAAAGAAACGGAGATAGAGACCAAAACCGAGACAAAGTCTCAAAGAGGGGTCTTGGGTCTTTTTGGCATGGCATTAACCTGTAGAACTCCTTTCACTTTACATTCTAATTCCAAAAGTTCCAGCATTCGCATTCTTTCGATGTTAACCAACCGGGTTCTCCCGCTCACCTAAAACCACTCCACTCCACACCATCAGCTAAAAGAAACCTGAATGCCTTGCCATACCATACCTTACCTTGTCTTACCTTGTCTTGTCTTGGCCCAGCTCTTGCCTGTATCTTGGCTTGGCTTGTCTCTTGGTGCTTGCCTCTTGTGCTGTGAATGCTAATACACTTTGAGCCTCGAGGGGCCTAAATAAAATATGCAAACCCACAAATAAAATATATAAAAAAAAAAACACACACACACACATACACAACAAACAATATATATACAAAATTTGATATGAAATTCCCAGCTAAATAAAAACTATCGATTGGAGAAGGCGGCCAAATCGATGGCACAAATAAAATATTTAATTGGGCCCAAGCCCAACTAACACGAGAACCAAGAAAATGACTCTATCAGGCCCCCTTACCATCAATACCCCAAACATACATAGTTGCGACCAACCTCAAGTGCCGCTGCAATTAATTTGGTCGGCCTGGCCCATATAAATGAATTTATTTCGCTTTTTTAATCACCCAAATGGAAATGAAAATAAAAAACAAAAACCAAAAAAAAAAAAAACTACCAAAGCAACATACACGCGCCAAAGAGGGAAAACAATCAGAAAAAAAAATATTACTGAATCTCAAACCGAAACTGAAACTGAAACTGAAACTAGAGCATAATTGATAAGACCTTCGAGTATGATGACGATGATGATCATGATGATGAGGTGGCAAAGGAACGATCAAATAAATAAAAGTTGGAAACTAGGTGGTTTGACTTGGGCTCTGGCGTTGATATATATATGATATAGATAAGATGTTTGAAAAGTGCGTTGACAGCAGCAGCAAACAGCAGCCCCCATAATGATAAGACTAAAGAACAAAAGTCGAAAACTATATGTATGTATATATGTATATGTAGGTATACAGATACCAAACATACCATTCTAACCATAAGTAAGTAGATTGCACCAATGAATGAGGTAAGTTAATTGTATGAGAAGGGGCAAATTATGAATGGAAAGGCGACAACTGGCAACCCAGACAGATTTCAATATGATTATAAATTAAGCAACAGAAATATTTCATTTTGTTATAAACCAAAATTAAATACCCACAAGGGGCACAAACAGACAGCTGCCCAACTTAGATACTTATCTTTCTGAATATCTGGCATGATTTCTTGCCACTTGTCGTGAAAAAAAAGGGGAAATCCCCCCCTTAAATAATTTGGTATTGAATAGATACCAAATATAGTCAGACCCATCTGCATATAAGAGTTAGAGCCGCAGATTTGAAAAAGGCTGAGAAACTGAGTTCTTAATTTTGTTAAAATGGAAAAGCAGATCAAAGATTTCTTTAGATAAACAGGAAAAACTCTTTTCAATGAGCAGCAAGTAGCAATCAATGTCCATGAAAGTGGAGTTTTCACTGTGTACACATAACAATCGAGAAAATGAATGAGTATCACAGCCAATAACCTCAACGATTACTTAATTTTCTAAAACAAAAGCGATTAATCATCTTAGAACTCACTCATCGTCTGAGTATGAAGAGCAGAGTATGGTACGATATGGAGTTGGAGTTGAAGCTGGTGAGGATTGGCCACAAAATTCACTGTATGGCATATATGTAGACGAGACTCTATTGTATTCTCGGCAAAAAAAAAAAAACAAAAAAAAACCCCGAAAAACTGAAACACTGAAGAGGCACTTGCGGCAAAATGCGCGAATACTCGATAATTCGGCTAGCCATACAGTGGGTGTTGCTCTTGCTGGGGGCTCTATATATGAAATTCCCTTAATCATCTTTTTGGCGGCACGAGTAATAAATCTAATTTCCCACAATGAGAGAACATGGCACTTCAAAAAGAAAAAAAAAATATAAAGTAAAGAAACCTAAACAACCACAGCAGCAACAGCAGCAAACAAAATGTAATAAAGGGGGTTCAATAAACGAAGTCAGCCCCTGAGGGGAGGCATAAGATTCAAAGCCGGATGTCTATCTATTGGGGCCTATCGCTTACCAGCTAAATCAGTCTGACAAGTAGATAAAGGAAAGGAAGGAAGGCAGAAAGGCAGAGTGAGAGAGCGAGAGAGAGAATTATTGAGTTGACAATCAGTTAATTGCATAAAGTCATAGTTTGAGGTATAAACGAGTATCTATCTATCAGTATGTATCTAAGCTGTGGCTCGCTTCAAACTCCCAAATATAATTCCCCTTCAATGTCAAGGCATAGGCCTAAAAAATCTCGCAACAATGCCAGCCAATTACTTACGATAACACAACCAGTTTGAAATTCCGAAACCCTTTCCCCCCCTTCCACAACACATATGTACCTCCCACATACTCCACCTCTCTGTAGATCTCTCTCTATGTATGTGTTTCGCCTTTGGATCTCTTTTGTTGAGTTTCAGTTTCAGTTTCATTTACGATTTCGTCACTTGAAATTAGCACGTAATTCCTACCCAACTTAAAATGAAAAGCTATCCAACTAAGTCATAAAAATAACAAAAACATACATACATAAGAAATAGACCTCAAAACTAAGAAAACCAATTTGTCTACCCTACAAAATTATATACGATCTGATAACAGTTTCAATTTCATCTATTAAAGTTATAAAGTTTCTTTGAGTTTTTTTATCGTTTAATTATCCAAGAAAATTAATTAAGAGGATCAACAGTTATCGATAAGTTTAAAACTGTAGAGTTGCCATTGTTGCCAAATTACTTGTAGAATTGCCACTCAGTTGCATTTTTTAAACTGAGTTCAACTTTACCATTGGCTACAGGGTAACTTTCTAGTCGTTCAAGTATTTCAGAAAATTTTTGATGGATTTCTTTATAAACTTTGTATTGCATTGCGGCCGCTTATTGTTATATCTACTGTTGGTCGTCATGCTCATTGGACACGAGGAAGGGCGACGCGTGGTATACTTTAATATGACAAAACTCGTTGACATTAGGTCTTAAAATTTATTAGTTCTTATTGACAATTGTGGTTAAGACACAAAAAACACAGAAAACAAAACAAAACAAAAAAATAAAGGGGGCGCCGAGACTGATATGGACTGCTTGGCATCTAATGAAAAGGGGAAGGGCTTTACTTTGGCCCAAAACAACAATTTTAAACCTTTCATTGGGGTACAATTAAAACGTAATACCTACAATTAAAAATTACAAGAAAAAAAAACCAAAGTAAAAACCTGAGCACATAAACCACTTACATATTTTGGGTCTCTAATGCCAAGTTAAAAAAAAAAGGTTTTGTTTAGGGTTTTTTTTTTTTGTATCACTTTCGTTTAATTTAATTATAATACAGCCAATATTCTTAATACTCTGGCTCATGTCTAAAGTTCATTTGCCATTTTATAATTTTCAAGAATAAATTAATGGATAGGGCGAGAGAAGAAGATATGCCAACTACTTCTCACCCGATACGGCCATTGCGGCCAGAACATAGAATCCAGTCCAACTTAGATATGTTATTGGCTCGCCAGCACCTTGACTTTGATCCTCACCAAATTGGGCACCGAATTTCGCCATGAATGCCAAAAAGGCCATTCCACCCAGCTGCCAGCTGCCGTCATTGATGGCCAAATAGAGCAAAGCCGTTATGTTACCCAATATGGTTAGTGTCTTAAGGGTCTCAACTGCCTCGCCTTGGCCCTCGCTGTCCTTGAAGAGTCCAAGCAGTGCACTTACGGCCATCGGCACAATGAATAGACCATGGCCCAAAGCCAGATTGTTACTTGCGCTGCCAAAATAGAGATCCACATTGATCAGTGGCAATGGCACTACTTCCATAAAGGATGTGCTCTTTTCCCTGGCATTATTAACATTACTATCGTCCGAGAAGCAATTCACCAGTCCCAGCAATCCATGACAGAAGCCAATCACACAACCCGTAAACGCATACGGATGCTCTCCTGGCTTAATCAAACAGCATCCATAGCCACTAGCACCGCACAGCAGAGCGTTCAGCAGACCGGATACAGCTCCATTATTATTTTCCGACATTTTAATTAAATAGATGGCCTCAAAAAGCAAATGCAAAGAAAAGAAAAATGTTTTTTGTTTTTTGTTTTTGTTTTTTTTTTTTTTTGTTATTAGATTTTGACTAGAAGAAGGAACACAACAAAATAAAAACGTTGACCAAAAAATTTTATTTACAGATTTTTGGATTTCGATTTGTTGTAAGAAAACTATATATGTATATCTGTACTCTGGAAAGTTTAACGCCGACTGAAAGGTTGAACGAATTATCTGACAAAGCCAAAGCTATAGCAAATCGAATGAACAAAGTTGTCAAGGCCACTTTGACATGAAATCGAAATCAAACATACATTTTTTTACCATTTGGGACTCTATTCAGGAATCGTTGAGGAAAGACTAAAGTAAACCCTTAGAAAAACCAAAGAAAAGAATATCACAAGATATAAATTTGTATAGGTTTCTGAGAAATCATCGCTGATAAATATATAAAATCATTATTAATTATTCATAATCACACTTAAAGATGATTAAGATTTCTTAACTTCTTATTAATTCATTGATGATTTATTTGGGATTCATTATAAGATTCCTTAAAGTTTCCCTTTTAATGATTTACTATATGATTGATGGTTTGAAAATGGGGGATTCCATTTCTGGTGTCCCTAATGAATCCTTGAGGCATCGTTTAAAAGTTCTAAAGCAAACCTTAAGGTTTCTTTCACATAAATATTTGGACTTTGTTTTACGCTCTGACGATTCTAAATTGATGCATAAGTTAGGAAGGGTCATTGGTATAGTATGCATTCGCCTTAAAGTATGACATAGAAATTGTTGGGATATTTTTTTTAAGAAAATTAAGAAGTAGCTTTATTTTAGATTATCATAAATATATATTTGCATCGGTTAAGTATTAACAATTTCTGTATTTGAACTTAATGAAAAGAATTATTTATATATTAGTATTGGATGGAGAATAATGGCTATCTCCATTGGGATCTTCAGTCTCTTCGTTCTCATCTTTGCTATCAACATTGTTGTTGCTGGCGTCATCGTTGATGACCTCAGAATCGGAATCCTGGCCATCGAGACCAGCATCCTGACGCTCGGTATTGGCCGTCTCATTATGATCACCATGTCCATATAGGCGAATATTCTCATCCGTGTAGTTGAGAAGCCGACGATGACGCCTACGTAGATATTGCTTCTGGCGTAAATAGATTTTCACGATGCCCTTGACCCCAATATAGGTGATTCCGCCTAACAGAGCTCGATGCAATGGATTGCTTACACTCTGGAATATTAGTTTACCCACATATGTGGCCAAAGTGGGCAATGCAAAAGCGCCACACAATGTACGCGACAAATTGAAGGGCTCCACCATAGCAGGACTCGTTGGTGGTTGGACAATAATTTCGCTGGAATTATCGCCATCGCCAGCGGCATTCAATTCGGCTTCAGGCTCATTGCTGAACCAACTGACAAACGGAAGTTTTCGTAACATTTTACGAGGACCTTGTATGAAACGCAAAACCGCAACCTCCCAGCGGATAAGACGTAGTGAAATGAGTCCAACTGGTATGACTGGAAGACCAATAAGTATGAAAATAGGATTTCCTTTCTCCATTAGCTCAATGCCGCGTTCTTGGCCCAAGACCTGAACGACCGTAACGGCGCCAAAAGTAATGGCTATCCAATAAAGGCAACCAAGAAATACGCCAGCTGCTACATAACGACTCCAAATATGAACCAACAAATTAAATTTATCCAGAGTAGTGGCCAGTGGACTCATCTTTGGATAAACGATTAGGTACTTGGTCTGGCACTGCTGACAAACGACGGAACGATGTGGATTGCCCTTCTGCTTCTCATCTATCCAACGATAGAGACAACTCTGATGTACCCATTTGGTAGTTCCGCGGCATTGGCAAGGATGCACCCATCTGGCCAAACGATTATCCGCCTCGGTGGCAAAGCATATCCAGCATGTACGTTCCGTCTCCCTTTCGTCCTGATTTGGTACGCCACCAACCCAGTGATACCGTGTATCCGAATCGTCAGTGTCTCTATCGGCCATGAATACCTGAGATGTTACGTAAAATCGATCGAGTAAAATAAAAGAATCAAAACGGAGAGCAAAGAAATTTTTGTATAATTTTGAATACTTTGAATGATATATTACGTAAAATAATAATTGAAAGACAAAATGAAATTTGACAAAATCATATCACAGGTAAAGTGATTTCTCTCTCTCTTTCTCTTTCCCTCTCTGATTTGGCAGCTTACTTGATTTAACCACACAGCCTTAAAGTATGCTAACTATTGAATCAAATTTTAAATATATTTAATTTCATAGGAAATTCGGATTTACATGAAGAACTTTGGCGGTTTTTGATAATTAACATTACAAATATTTACCTTGAATACAAAAAATCCTAAAAAAAAATGTTGGGCTCTTTAACAAACCCATCAAGTGAAAGAAGTTCTCAACATTTTTCTCAAGCGGAAAAAGAATGTATGGGAAAATAAATATTAAGATGTGCAGAATTTAATGAATTTTTTAGTTTTAAAATTTAAACCATGTCTTGTCTATCACGTCTTGGTTTTAACTGCCAAAACGAACAAAAAAATGTTGTGTCTTCTTAGTCCTATTAACATGCCTCCCGTTTAATACTTTAGCATTTGATTTGTATTTTATGCTTTAATAGAAGCTGCCTACAATTAAGTGTTGAGATTCCTATTTTAAATACTTATCCAGACATTGAGATTTAGTTAGATAATTTAATTGACACTTGGCCTTTCGAAAATTGTAAGAATGATTCGTTGAAATCAAATTATTGAACCAGAAAATAAGCTAAGCCATCGAAGTAAAAATACGTGAAAGATAAAACTCCCCAGAGTATGCCTTTAGAGAGTGAATACATCGAAAAACATACCTACAAATACAAAGATATATATTTGCAATACTAATTAAATCTGAGAACAATTTTAGTTTCTGCACCCGCAAAGTAGGCAATACAAGGGCTTCCATTTGATATTTAACTTGGACTAGAATCGCAATCATTCTGGTTCGGATAGCTGAGAATGCGACGACCACGTTTGCATAGATACTGTGTTTGACGAAGATATATCTTTAGCACGCCCTTGACACCAAGGTAGGTGGCTCCACCGAGCACAGTTTGAACCAATGGCTGCGTAATTTGATTAAATATCACTTTCCCCACAACTGTAGCTATGGTGGGCAAAAAGATGGCACCACAAAAAAAACGGGCAGCATACAATGGTTCCGTTAAGATTGTCATAAGTGGTGATCCATTCACATTAAGAGAATCATCATTGTTGTCATCCATCTTTGATTGCGAATTGAATATCCATTTGAGAACCGGACATCCATTCCAAATATTGGGAGATCTTATGAAACGCAACACAGGATTCTCCCAACGGATGAGACGTGTCAGCAACAGGCTAAGCGGTATAATCGGCAGAACAAGTATCAGAGATACTGAACTATATTGCTTCAATAGCTCCATGCCCTGATTATAGCCCATTATCTGAATTACTGTAATCGCCCCGTATGTAACAGCTGTCCAGTACACTGAGCTAAAAAGTAAGGCCGCAATCGCAAAGGGACTGGCACGGCGCACCAAAGAATCGCATTTCTCCAAAAACCCAGCCAAGCAATTCATCTGGGGCAAGACAATAATATAAGTCGTCTGACACTGCTGACATGCAACCGAATGATTCGGATTTCCCTGCTGCTTCTCATCGATCCAACGGTAAAGGCAATTCTGATGCACCCATTTGGCAGTGCCGCTGCACTTGCAAGGGTTTACCCAATCGGCCATTTGGGGTTCCATTTCCGAAGTATAGCATATCCAGCAGGAACGCTCCGGCTTTCCTTCAACCAAGGGCAGTTCGATATTGTCCACTGAAACGTCCTGTTCCTCCGAAGCGGCCATTGAATTGAATTTTTCTGCCGTAAAAATAGACAAAAAAAAAAAATTATAACTCACTTGAACACGAAGCGATGAACTAAACTAAACAATTTGAGAATGTTTTATAGTAGATGGAGTAGTCGGTTTTACTTTTTATTACAACAATTTCAATGAACTATTGATCATAAGCAAATGAAATTGCCTTGGATTTGAACTGAACTCTGCAGCCTAAAAGTAGGCAAACTGAAAAACTCTTTCACTGCTCCAAAAACCATGTAGATAGCAAAAGCCAATAGTAAAAAATGTAGAAAAACAAAAACAAATATAAGTATGTTATTTTTTATTCATTTATTTTTTTTTTTTTTTCATAAAAAAATAGATTGTTTATATGTATTGTATATATTTATTATTCGTATATATGTGTTTGTTTGTGTGTGTGTTTGTTGCTCAGCTAAATGAAAACTTTAAAACAAACTGTCTCAAATATCACAACTGTTAATTATATAAACGACTAAATAGAAAGGACAACAAAAAAAAATCTATATATATATATTTATTTCTTCATTACATGTAGAATTAAAAAAAAAAAAAGAGAGATTCCTTTCATTTAAACGTTATTACCAAAGGCAACAAAATCTCTGGCATCTTATAAAAATTATTAAGATGCTGATGGATAAGATGAAAAGACTAATAGAAAGGCCTTTGGCTAAAGGATATCAATATTTTGTGTGTGTTTTTGCGGTTTCGGTTTTTTTTTATATTTGCATAGAATTAATGGGGAAAGAAATTTTTTTTTTCATTATAAATTAGGAAAACAACAAAAATTTGACTTTGTTTTATATTCGATATTTGTTTTGCTTTTGCTTAGCAATTGGGGCACTTCACCAAACCCACTTCATCGCAATTCATGCATTTTAGAGCCACAAATTCGGCGGTGAAATGATTACGATGCACGGACTTCTTGGAACCACTGCATGAGGGACAGGGCAATAGGCGAAAACCGCCACAGGTCTGGCATGTAAAAGCCGTAGCAATTGACTGAAAAAAAGATATAATACCAAAATGATATTAATTAAAAATAGTCTGGCATAATTTTCTAAAGTCTTTCCATACCTTGTAAGGCTTCAGCATTTGACGCAACTCCCCGTTCTCATTCAAACGTTCCACTACATCAGCATCCTATGAGGAAATTCAGATGATTGGGATAAGAAAAATGAAGCAACACTTTTTGCCCCACTGGCCAAACTTACCCCAATAAGTTGCCCTTCAACAAAAAGCTGCGGCACACGTATTTTCTCATCCTGCATGCGTTCCCTGATCTCCTGTTGATACTCAACACTCATAAAGACATCACGTTCCTCGAATTTGATCAGCAGTGTACGCAATATCTTTTTTACATTCGAACAATTTGCATAAGTGTCGCGTATAATGCCCATACTGGTTGTATAGAGCACAACCTTGCCTAGATCCTTCTCCATATAGTTCTGTAAATACAAAAGAAAGACAAAAACTTCTTTTTAGTTCTTTGTGTAGGGGTTTTACCTTTATGTGTATATATGTGTTGTGTGTGTGTGTGTGACTAGAAATCAAAGCAAATTGCTTGCTAATTGCCAAAGCAATTTTGACCAAAGCGCGATACTTGTTAACCAAAACCAACGAAAAAAAAAAACAAGAAAAAAAATGAAACCAAGCCAGATTATTGTTTGGATTTAGCCTCTTACAACAAAGTCAATTAACGAGCCACCGAGAATTGGAAAAAAGACTCGCGCGCACAGCGAAACACGGTGGTTATAGTCCAAAATATAAATAATAGATACAAAATTTTTTGGTGCGAATTAGAGAGAAGGAAAACAGATTGATCGAATTTCGTGATAAAGAGAAATTTATAAAACTTTTACAATCATTGTTGTAAACTAACTAACTGGGACTGGGATATACACAAGGGTATATTACTTTTTGGGCAGGTGGTAAAAACACATGGACTACTAGATATTAAAAATTTTTAGAAATTTGTAACATTCGATTTTTCTTATCGAATCGATACTTATCGATTATAATTATAATTGAACTAAACAACATTGTGTCTGTTGTCAAAAAATGAAAAATTATTTCTTGGAACAATTCTCTGCATTCTTCGCAGTCCTCGGTAGATGAGTTGTCTAAGTGGCCCAGTCAATTAGGCAACTGAACAACGAGGATCCGGGTTCGAATCCCAGGCTAGTGTATGGATGTAGATTTCGTCTAAGTTTTCTTGTCAAATATAGTTAGGTTGATAGTTTACAACTATATCCTATACTTATAATAATAATAATAATACATAAGAGATTTCAGCTTAACCATCAATAGCTGGCTCAAAATTCTGATGACTTTTTATTAAAATGCAACTATATATATTCAAAATAGTTGCTTGTTTTTTTAATCATTTGAGGTAATATAATATAATGATTAGGAATCGTCTAACATCTATTGAGATATCAGGTTAACCTTATTTCTTTCATTTTTAATATTTATTTACTTGTAATTCGCAACTGGTTTTGGCTAAATAATTGCATGATGATGAATGTTTAAATCTTGCTAAATTTTGGTTAATTTCATTAATTAATAATTTGGAAATGCATTTTGTTTAGGCATACTTAATTATTCTTTTGCATTACTTTCAATTGCATTCAAACAAACTAAAGTAATGGTACTCGAAAGACATTTTAATACAATTTCTTATGCTGTATTTATAGAGATGCAAGAATACATTTTCAGATATTCTCTCTTCGACCCACTGTAAGCTGCTTGTTTTCAGGCTAAAAGCCATTTTCAATTGCCAACAATGCGCTGATTGTTTAATTGTCAAACACAAAAACACGCACAAGCAGGCAAAGATCAAATGCTTAGATATTGAAAATCCAATTCCGAAAGTTTTGCTTGTTTGTAGAAAACCAAAGTGCGTATCATTCTGTGAAAGGCGAAGATATAGATACTTACAATCGTATATAATATTACCTCACAAAAGCAAACTAGAAGGGAATCGAAAGCAAAAGCCTCGACAAAAGATCGAATTACAAGCGAATCAAAATCAAATTAAATCAATATCAAAATTATACGAATTACGCATACCAAATTGATGTTAAATGGCAAAGAAAAATTATCTAACGACATATTTTGATTTCGTTTTGTCGTCTTTCGTAGCTGGTGAAAAGTGGTTGGATTTTTGTTGTTGTTTTTTTTTTTTTTTTTCATCTTCTCACCTAACTAACCAGTCAGCCACTAATGTTAATTGGAAGAGCACCAACCCAAGGCCAAGGAGGACGAAGTGGCAGTTGGAGATGAAGCAGGAGAAAGAGGAGCTAAGGCTTCCGTTAGACGACCAATTTGGTCAAGCTTGATTAACTAGATCGATAGCGATATGCCGGTATGTATATACTAACTATACATACATATATGCAATAATATCGTTGAACTTAATATGGCCATAATTTTTATTTTCATTTTCTTTCATAGTGATATCAACTCACAGGGAGACGAGTTTTAAGTACGGCTACTTGTTTAAGTTTCAGTTTTCATCTCCTTTTCTTATTTTTTGTTGTATTTTTTTGATGGACAGGCGGCTGTCGAAATTGAATGACAAACGACTTAATGGTTTGCTACAATAATTTAATCAAAACTGGTGCCTATAGCCCCAGGGGAGGGCTTTCAGTTGCAGGATATAAATACCGCAAATAAATCACAAATTTTAACAATCTGATTGATATCTTATGATATATTTATATATACAACATTATACAAATTGTGTATACCCTATGAGATGATCAGAAAAGTTAATATATATAACAATATCTAGATTGAAATTTTAAATTCGTTTTAATAAAGAATAAAGAGTGTGTGGAATTCGACTTGATATGCCTGATTGTGTATATACTTTATCAATTATATCCATAATTGACTTGTATCTGACTCCTCTGGTATAGCTCAATGACTTGCATAAGTTGCCGTTGCGTTATTTAATATGGCATATCTCATAAACTAAGAAACGAAGACAAAAAGGCATTAATAAAGATAAAGCAAGTAAGAAAACAAAAAAAGAAAAACAACAAGATGGCTAAAATGTAAAACTGGTACATTAATAATTGCCATTAAACGTCAACTAAATGGTCTCGACAACATTTTCAACAGCAAAGTTCAAAGCCATGTAAAGTGATAAAGCAACACATGAACAACATTGAAGAAAATGGCCAACAATTTTGAACTGTGAACCACGGGCAGTCTAGCCTCGTCAGCAAATGAATGGCCTCAGCCTCTTTTGGCGTCCTCGTCAATGGGCCACGAGTAACCGGGCCCGAACTATGAACAATTAACACGTGCTTCTCCGCAGAACTCTCAACAAGTGCACTCAACGCCGAGCAGAAACAGCGAAAGAGAGAGAGAGAGCAAGAAAGGGAGCAAAAAAATGCTTAAAACCAACCAAAAAGGCAACCCAAAAAAAAAAAAAAAAATCCAAATTTATAACAAAAAAGAGAAAGCAGGTCACTTACGATCGTCAAGCGTCGATTAGAGGGATTGCCTGCCAGTTGCCAGTTAACTGAGATCGCTCAGTGACCACCACAGACAGCATCAGCATCATCATCATCATCGTCATGATCATGATCATGAAGTTGACGTTTTTAATGGAGACAGCAGCAACAACATTTAACTCTCTGCCCCTTTGCCCTGTTGCACATATTCATCGATGCAACATTCATTCACACGGCATTGATCGACCGGATCGTAAAGTTCAATTAATACGTCACAAGAAATACATATGGGCAGTCCCCGCACACCGAACCTCCCCCTCATTTCATTATTATGTAAGCCACAAGTTGCAACCAAAGTTGCTTTCGGGGCAAGACATTTTATCTCCTTTGGATGTATTGCATCAAGAGAAATTATGTAATAAAAAGCAGGTACATTTTTCTCCCCCCCGAATTGTTCTCAAAATTTTAACAAATTTTTAAATATGCGTTATGTGTTCTTAGTTTATTTTTAAACTGAATTTCAATAGAACGCATTCTCAAAAAAAGAAAAAAATATATAAAAACCTAAAAATTAAAATGTATCATTAAAAAAAAAACATTGCCAATTCTGCCAAGGGGCTATGGATCATAAAAATTAAGTAAATATTTAATTATTTTAATCATTTAAAATTTATCTGCATCGATTTCAACGATTTTCCCTGTCGAATTTTATAAAAATTTCGGATCATATATGAATGTTTATCGAATCCCCTTTATGTTTAAAATAATCATAAATGAACTCACTTTCTTTGTCGAAAGTAAATGGTTTGGTGATAGGTTAATTATAATCCCTTCCTTTAATAAGTTTCGAACCTTTTAAGAGTTATATTTGTTATATTATATTATATCCTTAATGGCTATAATCTAACATTTTGTTATAGCATATTGTATAAGAGAGGCAAAATCATTTGATCATGAAAATAATCATTTTTTAATCAAGAAGAGGACTTAAAAGAGACTCATGAAACACTACCTGAGAACATTTGATTTCCAATTATTTTGGAGACTGGCATAAATTCCAAGGACAACAAGGACTAGTATTGCGCATACGACACGTGGCATTTTAGCTTCATTTAGCATTTTTTAGCTTTTGAAAAATCACTTTTAGGAGAACTTCAAAAATCAATTTTGCAGAAAAATGTTTGAGTATTGCTGGGAAAAGGAAAGTCAATTTTTGATCGATACTTTGGATTGTATTCGAGATGCATACAGCACGATAAATTTAATAAAAACATAACTAAAGTTAAAAGTTTGAAAATAATGATGACTAACCAGGTAAGCTACGCTTAATGTAATGCAGATGTCTTAACAGCTTAATTTATAATATTGCCAAGTGATTTGAATAATCGTGCGGCTATAATTCAATTACCATGATTACATATACAGATAGGGTCTCTCACTCACTCTCTCTCTCTCTCTTTCGCTGTCTTTTTGTTATTATTTTTGTCTTTCTTCTGTCACATTCCTGCCATGCCTTCAATTTTGGTTTGCATAAATTCACACACGTATCCCACACACTCACCGCAAACAGAGTGAAACATTTCATTTCATTTCATTTTACTTTCATTTCATATCATTTGGTTTGGTTTCAAGCCCTCAACCTGACCGACCGAACTGAACTTAACTGAACTGAACTGACTGAGCTGAGCTTCAATTTGGCAATAATTGGTTATTTTAATAAGCCCATTTTCAGTGGCTTTCTTTTGAATGCAAATCGAAATTAAAATGCAGCAAATGCCCTCAACGTTGCCGCCTCGGCCCATGGAAAAAAAAATTGGTTTTTTGTTTTTTGTTTTTATGTATGACTCTCATGAAACATACAAACAATGTTGGAAGCAACAGACAAAGCAACAACACAACAGAAAATATTTATTTTTTTTTTTTTTTTTGAGAAAGAAAAATGAAGAAAAAATCTCTCAGCGGTCACGTAAAATTTCATTTTCATTTTCACTTTCATGACGAATAGAGTGAATAAATAAGAAGAAAAAAATCAAACAAAACACGCAGAAATATGCTTAGATTTATGTGTATAAGATGTAGATACATATATAGATAGATAGATGGATAAAGTTAGGTATATATAGAAATATGTATCTCTTAATATGTATGTACATAGAGATAATATTATGAAAATCACTCTCAGCATATTCTAAAATCTAGATTCAAGTTATAAACTAGATAATAATTATAAGATATTCTCTATAAATTTTAATAGGTACGTAGTGAAGAGAGAAATTTAATTTAAAAACATTTTCCGTATAGTTTTCAGTTCGAAAGCTTTGCAGGAAAAAAGCCTGTAATTTACATTTGGTTTACACATAGATTGAGGCTTAAAGAGTTAAACTAAATTTTTTATTTCCTAAATGAATGCTTTATATTATTTGAAACAATTCCAAACAAAATTAAAAGTAGGAGGAGTTTTACATAATTATAGATAACTAAGTCACCTTTTTTAAGTCTATTCAAATTAGATGCGCATTCGGTTTCCTTTTCCACAAATTAAGGCAAGCCGTTTAGCTCTGGGTAGATCAAATTGGCATTGGACTTATTGGTCAAAAGTTTTCAAGTAAGGGCCAATAGGGATTCTTATAATTTAGAGCATTCTTTTAATTTCATAAAGAAAGAAAAGAGAAATTTAAAAGAAATGAAAATAAAAGAAGCTAAAAAAAAAAGTTCTTATACCCTAATCTCATTTACCAATCCGTATAAGAATTTCGGATTGAATACAAGTTTCATTTCAATAGATTTGAAATTGTTTATTCTGAGCAATTTATATTATTCTCTTTTATATATTCTGTTTAATTTGTTTTCCGTATGTTAGAAAATGATTGAAAAAGTGTTTAAGTCAAATCGATTTAAATCGTTTGCTAAGTTTATTCTTAACTTCCCCTTTCGATTGTTTTTTTTTTTTTTGATTTGCAAATTTCGCAACACAAAAGAAGCAACTGATTGTCGTTTTCAAAAATGCTTTAACCTTGAAATTCAACATCAAAATCGATAATTATTCGCAAAAGAAAAAATAAATAAAAAAAATAGAAGAAGAAGAAAATCGAATATTGAATACTAGTCATCAATTTGCAGATGCTTGCATAATTTTTTTTTTTTTTTTTTTAAGCATCTCAGCAAAACAAAAAGAGAAAAAATAAGAAAAAAATTATAATAATAAAGAGCGACTAATGCGCTAATTATGCAATACTAACAACTACAACAACACCTAAGACAGCGACAACAATAACAACAACAAAACATATTGAACAAATCTAATCATATTTTATGAGCCACATTTGACTTTTGCTTTTGTTTTTGGGTTTTCTTTTAGTATTTAACCAAAATCAACTTCAACTTGGCAAACGAGTCGCGGTCACTTTACTTGAGTGGAGTGTGCGAGATATGTATGTGTGTGTGTGTGTATGTGAGGGGGGTGGGAAGTTGAGGGGGAAAGCCATTAAAATATAATTTGGCTAATTTGACTTTAAAATATGTTTGCTGCTAAAATTGGTCATTGACGAAATGCCTAATGCCAAAAATAAACCAACCAACCAACATAAAATGAAAGTTTAGCCAAATGATAGGCATAAACTAAAAAAAAAAATACCAAGCTAAAAACTTTTGACTCATGATTTTTAACATTTATTCAGACTATTGTTTAGTTTGTGTCTCCCACAAGTTGACTAAGCCATAGTCGAGTCGAGTAATGCATAATTTCTTTAGTCGTTTTTCCTTTTAAACAATGCTTCAAATTGTTAATGGAACTAGGACATCAGCAGGTATCTTTTCATGGTCAAGTTGTTAGATTACCCGATTAGTTTTGATTAGTTTAAGTTAAATTTAAGTGGAGTAGTATTACATTATAATAAACAGAATATACAAAGTTGGTAAGAAGGAGTAAAGGATGTGAGTAAAGAAAGAACTGGGATCAAGAGGAAGGAGGCTAAAGAATTCCAAACTTCAACGCATTTTTCTCTAGTCTCATAATATGTGTAATGGAAATAACTAACTAAAAGAAGTTAATAATAGATAATTATATAGTTTACAATGCCTTTCTAGAAACTATATAATCGGAGAGGCTATAAATGGAATCGATTTCCTATAATATAATAATAAAAACTAATAATTGTTGATTATACTTTTCAGTTTCTGTTTTAAATCTGATTATTGATTCTAGTGGTCAAGGTTACGCCCAAGAGAATGTTAATTGTTTATCTAAGTCCGATTAAAAAGTTATGTACTTATTAGCATATTCATATAGGCTTAAGTTAGTTATTTCTTTGAAACTTTCTAAAAGGTGATTGGAATTTAAACTGACAACTTTTCTGTTGGTGGTTTATGATTAAAGTTCTTCTTAAAATTATATAAATTTAAGGCTTTAAATTGAGAATACCTTTATTTCTTTATAAACTTGTATACCTATGACAATTCTTTAATGTTTATACTTGACCCTGGCTGAAACGGATATAGCTAATGATCAAGATCAAAATCAAACGGATATATTGCATTTTTTATTTTTTTCTAATGGCAATACCAAACTAATGTCCCTATTTTAGTCTACTTTTTAGAATGAAATTTATTGCAAAAAGAAAGATTTGTTGAAATTCCAATCCAAAGTGTTCTAATTTTGTATTCTAGTAATAGAAATATTTTTTATATTGTGTAAGATAATAACATTTGGGTTTTATAATTCCAAAAGGAAGCTTTTAAAGTTTATAATAAAAGTTGACTTCATTTTCATATTCAATTATTGAATTGAACTAATTTATATTTTTGCTCTTCAAAGTTTAATTAAGCCCAAATGGTAGGAGTTATATCAATGCATCTACTAAAAGTGTTTTTGTACTTCAAATATATAATTGATTCTGTTAAAAAGTCATAAGGAATTAAGGTATATATATAAGTATATATTATAGTAATCAGCCGCTTTGATTTCAGTTCCAAACGCTGCTTTTTAAGCTCCAAAAAAATGGCCAGATCGAACTGGCCGATATGGTATAAACTGGCCTAATTTTTGAATAGTACTCTACAATTTTCTATAAAAATCCAATTATGTACTCATTATATTCATTTTCTATTACTTATTTATCTAATAACGTTTGCCCTTTCAAATGTATGTTGGTATTTGCCAAGCACCTTGCCCTTTTTATTGCTGATAATGGGGCGTATGAGTGATGACAGCTCAACAAGAGATATAGATAAGCCATCTCATAAATTGAGGTAAAAGTATATTTATTTCAAATTCAAAATACACGAAATAAAAAAAAGGCAGCTAAACTATGCATAATAAGTTCATCCTTGTAAGAGGGTTGGCCTCACTCACTTCATTCACTGTGTAAATTGATTTCGCAAGCTTGAAACGTTGTAACAATGGGCGAAGACAAGCAAATCAGATAGCCCTCCCCCTTCCTACGAAATAAACTTAAGATGACTGGACAGATTTTTAAGAGTGGTAGAGAGACATGTATGTATATATACATATGCTAAGGCAATGTTTTTTTGATTTTGATTTTATTTATTTTTTTTCTTTAAGCAATGCGTGAATAATGCAAGCTCAATAACACTGCAATTTGTGTTGGTTGTTTTTATGGATTTTGTTTTGGTTGGCCAATCGTAAAAAGGTTTGGTAAATGGGTCAAGTAGCAGCAGCTACCAGTTGCTAGCAGGTCTTGAGGGTCGACCCATTAAGAACTTTCAGATATAAAGCAAAAGAAAGAAAGTCACAGAAAATAGAAATCAAAAGTAATAGCTGCAATTAGTCAAGAGACTGACTGAGCTTAAGTTTTAGTCATCTATCCAGCCAACCATCCATCTATCTAACTATCTATCTAACAATCTAAGTGTCTAAGTATGTTTTTGTATCTACTTCCGGGCGACTAACTTTCTCATTAAGCTTTTGGATTTGCTTGCCCATATAACCATATACTGTAGATAACCATACATACATATATAGGTACATATATATTGATGCTACATATATAGACAGGGCCCTATCAAGTTAGACTTTCTTCATGCAGACTTAATATTGACTTGACTTATTGTAGGCACAATGAGTGAATCAGTGTGTTCAAAAATTAGGTTGTGTACTATGCATGGGGTGATGGGGTTGGTGGGGTTTGACATATTAAGCCACTTAACGGTAAATTAAGATATCTGTAAATAGACATCGGAGGTGTTAATTGTCTTTACGCTTCGCCATATGTTCAGAAGAAGTGGAAAAGAAATGGGCGAAGACAAAAAACAGAGTTTCTCAAAAAACCGATTTATTAGCCTAGCCACGATGAAGAAAAAAAAACTCCATGAAATTTCCAAGTCGAATGAATCAATTTGGGTTTCGATTTTGGTTTTTTTTTTTTTTTTTTATTTCTGTGAATCATTCAATGCATTACTTTCACACAAATCAAAAACTTAAAAAGGAAAACTGAAAAGATGAATAAGAAACGTGAGCAAACAAATTTTGATTTTGTTTTCTTTTCTGGAGCGAAGGCGGCAAGACAAACAAACTAAACAAACACATAAAACCACTCACACATATGCAATTACATAATGCAATATGAGTGTGTCAGTGTGTGGGTGTACGTATCTTGTGTGTGTGTGTGAGAGTGTGGGTGTTGGGTGTGGGTGTACACTTGGAAGTCGTCGACCCAAAAAACTATGCAAACATTTAAGTCAAATAAAATATATATAAAGGAGAAACTTTTTGCCAATGACTGAATGAAATGAGTTCATTCAGAATATTCAACAGTGATTCATAGTGTTGAAGGGAACAATCAACAATCAATTAAGGCGATGAGCCTATTCAAAATATTTGTCATTGATTTACAATATCTAAAACACTCATTATAAAAATCGGTAAATGCCAAAAGTGAATTAAATGAGTTCATTTGGAATATTTATATATATTATTATAATTAAATCCATGGAATATTTAACTTATACATTATTATATTCAAACAATAAAATCATATATATTTATAACAGGTTAAAAATAAAATGAATAAAATGATTCATAGACAGATCTAGAAATTATTTTCGAGGAAGTTACGATCAAAAAATTAAGAGATTTGGCTATGTAATTTCGACTGAAGGCATTTCGATTTGAATGATTTGAATTGAAAACTAACTAGTTAGGGGTATAAAAAACAGAAAAAAGTCGAAAAATGTCATTTGGGGGGGTGTCCCGCTCCTAGATGCATACATGCAGTGAATCATTGCCAAAAAGAAGTTCTATTAACTTTATATAAAACAATTAGTAGATAATAAAAAAAAAAGACATAAATGAAACTTTAGCCAAGATTGAATAAAATAAGTTCTTTCAGATTATTCAGAGTTAGCTTTGCTGTCATTAAAATAAAATTTAGCAAAACAAAAGCTAACAAAGGAATATATATATATCTAGTTAGATTTAGTATGAATATTTTTGAATATATTTTGAGTCAATTAATAAGTAAGCTCACTCACCTTGACAGTGGGCTGCTGCAATTGCAAGAATGTGGCTACTCCATTGCGCACACGATTCTTGACGCCGCGCACCGTTCCCTTGGCTGAGCGTATGGTGGCCGATGGTAAAGATGGAGCTGCATCATCTTTATAGCCGCCAAAGTTTTCATCATCATAGTTATCAGCATTTTGATCCTGTCCATACCTGGATGAATCATAGACAGGTAAGGTCATGCCACCAAAGCTACGGAAATTCTCATGTTCGTTTACATGGAAATTATAATATTGATCCTCTTCATATTGCAAGGGACGACCATCGATTTTTGTGGCTGGACTCGTTGCTGGTGAGGATGCTGTCGATGATGAGAGAACTTCCCTATCCTCATCATCATCATCATCATCGTCGTCGTCATCATTATGATGATGTCCATTGGAGATATCACGAATATCTCTTAGTAGTGATCGGGGTAACAATTTGCCAGCATTTGTATGAGGCAATGCCTCATTCGAATGCAACGAATCACAACTAAGCGATGAGGCACTACTCTCATTCTCATCGCAACATTCCTCACTATCGGTTAGGCTATAGGCACGCTGATTAGAATTCGTATTCATATTTGGGTTTGTATTTGTATTTGATTTGGAATTTGAATTTGTATTGGTGTCATTCACACGTATGCGTGTCGTTTTCAAATGCAATTGCAATTTGGGTACATTATTGACTTCTTGAGTGGGTGACTTGATGCTTTCTAAATCGCTGCCCGTGCCACTGTCCAGAGTCTCGCAAGGTGAATACTGGCCACTGGATACTAGATAGCATAATTGATAGTTAGACGTTGGTGATACCGATGTGGGTGTAGTTTCAATTTGTTGCTGCTGTTGCTGATGTTGCTGTTGCAATACCATTTCGCTGTCATTCAATTTAACAACACTGATCTGTTTGCCTAGCCTACGCGTTGTATGATCTTGACCGTTGGCTATCTGGATTTTGACCGTATGCTGAGGCGTGCAGGTGGCAACTGTTTCGGTCACTGCACTCAATGGACTATCGTATGTGGTGTGTGATGTTGCTGCTGATGTTGCTGTTGCTGTTGCTTGTGCTTTAGCTGCTACAACTACAACATCTTGACTGGTGAGAGAGCTATCTAACATTTCACCACTCTTTGATGTTGGTTGTGTTGAAGTTGAATACTCAGTTTCATCTGAGCCAACATTGCAGCTGATAATAGTTGTTGGTGTTGCTGTTGCTGTTGCAGTTGCTGTTGCTGTTGCTGCAATTTCTCCCTGCTGATCTTCTGCTTGGCCTATGCGAAGTAATAATTGTGGATAGGTTTTAGTTATTTTCGAGGCTTCTGTTGTTTGGTAACTAGTTTCCAAATTATCAACTATGTTGCTGTTGTTGTTGTCGCCAAATGCCAGCAACATGCCAGAGGCATCAGCAACATTAGCCTGTGACTTGAGCGACATTTCAGCATTGTTGTTGTTGTTGTTGTTGTTGATTGCTGTTGTTGTTGCTATTGTTTTTGTTGTTGTTACTGTTGTTGCTGTTGTTGGTTCAGCAGATTCAATGATTATTGAAATACCGCGCAGAGGCCTTTGGCGTAAATCCAATTCAGTTGTTGTTGTTGCTGTTGCTGTTGCTGCTGCCATGATTCTTAAAGCATTTAGTAATTTGATGCGCCGACAATATCTAATTTCAATTTTTTCTTATTCTCTTTTTTTTCAATTTTATTTCTAATTCTTTTGCTTAACTGCAACTGCTTGTTGTTCCACTTGTTGCTGCTGCTGCTGACCGTTGGCTGGTTAATGTACAGTTAGATTGCGTTTGCTGCAACAAAGAGAGATGGAATGAATCACAAATGCTAAGAACAAGATAGAATGAAAGAGAGAGGGAGAGAGAGAGACAAATAAAAATGAATGAGATAAACACAAGCTTGCCTTAGGCATGTAAGCCCCAGCATCTTCTTGCTTCTCAGTTTGACATTTAAGCCAAAGATGTTTTTTTTTTTTGTCTTTTTTTTGACTTCTTTTTCGTGTCTTCAAAGAACAACAGAAACTTTCATAAAAAAAATCAACAATCTTCATAATAATGATAAACACAAAACCGCAAAATGTATTCAAGGAATCAGAGAGAATTAAAAATAAGTAAGCAAAAAATTAAAAAGGCTAAAAGATATATACATATGTATTTACAAAGAATTTGGCTTACACCTGAAAAATACTCTATGCCAAAAAATGCTAAGCTCTTTTCGAAAATTCTTTTTTAAAGATGTAAGAAACTGAAAATTATTAAAAGGTATACAAACATTTCTGTTCGATAATCTCTAAGAAACTGTTTTTGGCAAACAGATATTTTCAAATTTCTCCTTGATATTAATGAGAAAGAGTATTTTTAGGGGAATCGATACAATCGAATCATTAAAAGTTATGCAGGGTATTTCCGAAAAAAAAAAACAAGAACCAGACGCTGTTAAGAACAAGATTTACATTTGAATAAGCTGTCCCCCAAAGGTGGAACTTGAAATATTGAATGTATGCGGCGACGGCGGCGTTTTGTTTTTTTTTTTTTCGTATTTCTTTTTATTTTTTTTGGTTTTTGGAGACCTGGAAACTGGTTACACTTGAACCTGGGCAAGAGCGAGCGTCTTGGATGCCGATGGAAATATTTTTGAAGGCGCCTTACCAGTTGTTATTGTTGTTGTTGCTGCTTGATGTTGTCAATGTTGTTATGATTATTGTTGGCCTGCATTCGCCGCTTGTTGCACACACACTTTTCATTTGGCGGCACAAAAAACACACACACACACACACAAAAAATAATAATAATAATTAGAAAAAAAAAAAAAACAAAAGTATTTTCATACAAAAATCATCTATAGAGATTCTATGTGGTGTGTGCGGGTGTGTATTGGTGGGAATTGGGTGGAACCGGAGCGGTTGATATCGGTATCACACGGTTTACGGTTTACGGTTTTCGGTTTTCGGTATTTGGCTTATTTTTTGTTTTCCTTCTTTACAAATCTTGCGGCGCGTACAACTCATTCAAAATGGCGCTGGCAACTGAAAACCGCAGCAACAAAGTCGCGTTGGGTTGGCGTGTTTTGCCAGGGATTGGGTTTTTTTTTTTTTCGTTGTTTTTGTTGTTGTTGGTGGTGGTGGTGGTGGCGGTGGTGTTGTTGTTGTTGTTATTTTTTTTGTTGCTTATTTTTTACTTCTACGTGCTGCTGCTGCTGCTGCTTTTGCTGCCTGCCATCGCAGCAGTTGCTGTTGTTTTTGCTTTTGGTTTTTTTGTTTTAATTTTTGCTTTCAAGAAAACAGAAAACTAAAAAGCAACAGCAACAAAATTGCCTCAACCAACAGCAGTCAGCAGCGGCAGCAGCAGCAGGCAGAGAAACAAAAACAATGCCAAGTAGTTTGAGAATTTGTTTAAGTGCGCAGGCGCAGCAGCACTCAAACGCAAGCACTGTGCACAGTGGTATGAAAGTGTGCCATAGCCTGGTTTGTCTATGAAGGAAAAATATTACGTATACGTACGACAGCAGGGAGATAAATGAACACTTAGAAATTTCCAAGTGTTTTCGGGAACTATCTAACCTAAACATATAAATATCTGTATAAAGATGTTGCCCATGTACTAAATAAAGGTTTAAAACATTTATTGAATGTATTCTATATTTTCTCATTTAATAAGATTTTCAAGAAAACTCACTCAAAGTCAAAACTAAGTCTCAAACTAATAACTTTAGCTTTTTCTGCTTACCACTGTAAATTATAGTTAAGGCGTTGATGTTGACGTTGACGTTGACTTCGACGCCAAAGCCAACGTCAACGTCAACGGCGTCGTTACTTGATTATTACGCTTGCTATAACTTTTGTTTTTGTTGTTGTTGTTGTTGTTGCTGCAGTTATTGTTGTAGTACTCGTTTGTTGCCAAAGTTAATTGTTTGCGGCTGCCGCTGTTGCTGTTGCTGTTGCTGCTTGGACTTACAGTGGGGCAAAAATTTGGTGGCAGATTATTAAACAGGTTTCCATGCACCTGCAATCAAATGGAGATCTAGTACTTTATTTTCAACTGAACCAGTTCGAAAAAGTCAACTTTAAATATCAATTCCAAAGTAAAAAAAAAATTATCTTTATATATGAATGTAGCTTAAACTCTAATGTTAATCATTTAATTTGTTTTCAAAAACTTTGAAACCCTTCTAAGAAAAACTACTTCATTTAGATTGCATTATTCTGCTTAAAAATAATTAATCTTAGGCCTTAGAAAATATAGTATAAATCCCAAATGGTCTATTTAATTCTAAACAGTCTAATTTTAAATAAAAGTTTCAAGGAAGATTGGTTTTTTCAGTTAACTTCCCAAAAAAGTGCTAAGAAATTTTAAACCTATTTCTAAAATTTACAAGGACCAATTTTAAATGAACGTAATCATAAGCAAATTATTATACAAGTTTCTTTTTAAGCAATAGTTATATATTTTAATATTTATTTAATTATATTTTTGAAGAATTTTTAAAAAATAAAAACCTTTAATTTCATTTTTGATCGGTTTTTTAGGATGCTTAAAGACAATTAATTTGTTAATATAGTTTAATTTTAAATCTGTATATTATTTTCCTTCAAGCTTGGATATTTTTCAAAAAGTTTCTTTATTTTTTATTGTTTGTTTTATGTAGCCTTTTGCTTTTTGCTTTTGGATTAGTTTTAATTATATTTCACACCACTGTGCATACCAATCTTGGCCACATAAACGTCGTCATTGGTTTGTAAGTTGTTGTGTTTTTTTTTTCCCCCCCTTTTTTTTTTAGTTTTTTGCAGCATTCATCTGAGCTATTTCATTTGTTTCGCCTGGCTCATATACATATATTTACTTACCTATACAGTTAAACCTATTGCCTTGTTGTTGTTGTTGTTGGTATGTATCTTTATCTGTGCCTCTCAGTAGTATCTCAGTGGTCTTTTTTCTAACCAAAAACAACATACTCAAACTATGTAGATAGTTTTTTTTTTTGTTTCTTTTGCTCTATGGATTTGTTGATTTGTTTTCAGCACCTGAGGCAACTTGTCTGTCTGTCCGTTTAAGGTTGACTAGTTATTGCATTGTTTGGTGTGTGTGTGTGTGTGTGGGTCTTACCATAATTTTAACATAGTTGTCATGACTGCAAAACTATGCCATAGATTTTCCTTCATGTCTACAGGTGTCGCCTTTAACAAGTCAAAATAAAATTTCCGCTAACCAAGAAAAAAAACAACTCAAAACATAATGGAATAAAAGATTTCAAAAAAAAAAAAACAATAAAAGGCAAACCAAAATACAAAAGAAAAAACTTTCCTCGCTCTATGAGCAATTGTTTTTAACTTTTAATTACAAATCTTTTATGCAAAAACGAAAAAGAGAGAGAAAGAAATACAAATTTGTGTGTGCAATCAGCGGAATGTAAAACTGCACTTGGAAATATGCAGAAAGTAAAGTTACCCAGCAGGCAGCAACAAGTTGTAATTTTCCGCTAATTTGATGCGCAAGACGATGGACAACGGCTTTATCATTGGGTCTAGAGCGAAACCTTCTTCCTCCTACTCGGTCGGTCTAAACACACTAAGCTCTCTGGTCACTTGGCCAACAAGTATAGACGGTTAGTTGCCGGCAATCGACTGCTAGCCAGTAAGTATGTACATAAGTGAGTTGCTACTGTAGGTTTCCGTCTTCCATTCCGTATGTTGTTGCGCTCGGCAGGCCACGGTTTACAATTGTTATGAAAATTACCGTTAGGCATGCGAGATAAGCTTGGATGAGCTTAAAGCTCACAGGAGATGTGCCCTTTCGAAGTGCTTAAAGAGAAGCTTTTGACACGTAAAGTTCATTTGGTGCTTAGTAACTTTAGCTTACCCCTTAAGGACCCTCAACCGCCATTTTATACAGAAAATTATTAATACCAATCGCTTAGAATATATTCATTCCATTAGATCGAATAATAATAGGTATGTAAATTAAACGCTTTAAATATAAAATTAAAGGTATTAACTTCTATATACCTAAAAATTTTGGAAATCTGCATAATACTAGTGAAATTATTAAAAACAATTGCATATCATAATACAGGCAGAAAGTCACAGGAGGGGGAAAACATAGTAATGCCACTAATTGCTTTTAACTTTTATTTAAAAAACTTTGCCGATTTATGTATGTATTTTATTTATTAAAGTCCAATTCAAAATATCCTAAATTGCGAATCAATAAAACAACTTTCTAGCTACCTTTTTGGTTGCGAAAAATTATTTTTCAATTTTTTAGTTTAGCTTAAATTAATTTATGGTGTATTAATATTATCGTTCCAAAAGGCTTTTTTGAAATTCGAAATAGTTCAGGAGTTGTGGCGTTTTCAAACTTTAAACTTTCAGGGCGTTTTGCTCGAGACCATTTTTTTTTTTTTTTTTTTTGTTTTTTGAACCGATTTTAATGAAACAAAGCGACGCAAACTCATCTCCGAACTCATTTATAGTTTTCGGATTTTTTTTTTATAATTTTTTTACATTAAATAAGAAAATATAGCCTAAAAACAGATTTTCATTTTTAAAGTTACACTTTTTGCTAAAAAAAATTCCAAAATTAAGATTGAAATCGGAATCCAAATTACATCTATGCTGAATATAAATTTCAGACGTTCCAGTGTCCTTTTTTAAATAACTTCGGAGGCCAAGAACTGCTTAAGAAGCCCTCGTACCAAGCACACATACATATGTGTAATTTTTTTAACTTTAATTTGTTTTGAATTAAAAAAAAAACATAATTCCCATAACATTTTCCGTTTTTGAATAATAATTTTTATAATTTCTTTAAAAAGAGTCCAAAAAACACGCAGGGTTAAAGCAACCTTAAAACCAACCCCAAAAGCACCCTGTATCTTAAGAGAATCCTGGATGTTTGGTAACCAAACTTATTCCAATTTCTGTTAATATATATCCTAGTTTTTTTCATTAGATAATGCAGGCAGCTTTTCAACCTTTAAAATTTAAAGTAACTCAAAAACTGTTTTGTTTTCATAATATATAATATTTGGAATGTTTTATTGTCATGAATTTTTTTGAAATTATTGTTTTTTGATTTCGATTTAAGGGTTTCTGATTTATCTATTTGTGTCAATATCAGTACGAACATAGTTATTATGATAACGGTATATGTATATAATGATTTTCTGTGTTAATCATAATAATAATATTAATATTAGGCAATAAAGCAAGGATCGTATAAATAATTATTTCTTCAAATGTTGTGTGTGTGTATGTGTTTGAACTCAATAAATATATTTATTGTCAACATCAATAACACTTAAATATATAGAAATATATAGATATATAATCGGTATACATATATACCAGATATACTATAAATAAATGAGAAATTTATAATACAGATTTTGGTTTTTTGTTTTTTTTTTTTTTTTTTTGATTTTGTTTGTAACTGGATTTGCGTTTTTCTTTTTATTTTAACACACATAAATATAAATATATTTTAATATACATACTTATGTATGTATATATATGTATATATATAATATTGTATATCGAATTTGATGAGAGTAATATCTCATGATGCAAGTGTATATCTAATAATTCCTTTCAATTTCTTTAGACTAGCTGAACGGTTGCGTTTTCCTTAATTTGTTTGTTGTTGTTTTTGGTTTCTTGTTTTAACATATTGCATTAAGTCTGATACAGATCTAGAAATGTAATATATAGAGATGCTTGATTTTGGGGTGGGATGCAGTGGAGTGGGTTGGGGTGGGATTTCCATAGGGTTGTATCTTTTGTTATTATTTTCTAATAAATGTAGATCATAAGTACAATGAGCTGATATCAACAAGTAAATATTTAATATATTTATTATGTATACATATACATATATACATATATATATATATATATATATATATATAGATAATCCATCTGGAGCAAAACAGAACAAATGCAAATATTTTCGCTAGTTACTTTTTTTGTTTTTGTTTTTCATTTATGTTATTTTCAACATTCAGATTTTCAAGTTTTGTGAGTAATTTTTCTTCTGTTTAACATGATATGATTTTTCTCCATTTTACTTCGTTTTTTTTTTTTTTTTTTTGACTATATAACAACACAGAAAGCCGAGCGGATCACAACAGAGAATGATACATATATATATATATATATATACTATATATAAGAGTAGGTGGTGCTCAATGATGATATGATGAATTACGCACAACATAATTTTTCATATACTCTTGTATAAAGATCTATATAATCTTATGAATATATTATATGTATATGTATGTATGTATATAATAATAGTTGTATATATATATGTATATGTATTTGTATGTCTCATATATATATATATATATATATAGTCAGCAAGTACCTCAATAACAAAAGCAAAAAGAAACAAAAATTTCACTTTTGTCTCAATTTGGTAATGGCATGAAATCGGATATGTTTACCCCCCCAAAAAAAAAAAGTAATAATAAAAAGAAAAACAAACAAAAAAAAAAGAAAAAATAAATAGACACGAATAATTAAAAACAAAAGCAACAACAACAATAAAGAAATAGGTAAGAGCCAACTTAAAATTATTACAATATTCATAATTTCCTTATAGACAAGTCAATACATTTATGGCACGGGCCTTACTAATGAAGCTATGCGGAAATATTTCCTCTAGACATGAAACCGCGCCCATTAGCGCTTAGTTTTCACCGATATATATATATATAGATATATAGATATATATATATATTGCGACTTCTGTTGCTGTTGGTGCAGTCTTTGGGACTTTTTCTATTCATTTTTTTTTTTTTGCAATTTGTAGGATTTTTTGTATATATATTTTTATGTATATACTTAGGTATACATACAATGTCCTTGGGTGTGTGTGTGTGTGTATTTGTTTAGGCATCGACATTGCTGTTTCAGTTGATTTAGTTTCGAGTCGGTCAGTGAATGATTTGGCTTAGTTATTATTGTCCATATTTACAATTTGTTGATGGGCGAGTTTTATTGTCTTTATCGGTGTCGTTGCCTACATTTTTTTTTGTTTTTTTTTGGAATTAGCTATTTACTCCTCCTCTTCGAGGGACTTTTCGGGTAAACCATATTTGGGACAACACATGCCCTCCGTTCCATCCATATTGAAACAGAATATGCTGCGCTCCAGTTCAGTTGGTTCGTGTGGCACAATGCCATGAACCTCCTTGAGTTCGGCAACAGGGAACCAAGCAGGATCAGAATCCTCGACCACCTTAATGCCACAAACACTGAAAGAGTAAAAAATGAATTGTATATCAAAATGGGGTCTCATGAGGATTGTGTACTTACCGCAATATTGCGACAATTGGTATCCATAATATCGATGATAATATCAACATAAATGCAATTACAATGCACCAATGTGGCCAATCCATGGATTCGGTGGAACCTTTTAGGGCAATCCAGGCCGGATAGCTGCTACCCTCGGTCATTAGCTGATGAAATGAGGCCAACAATATGGTGACCATGGCACAAGGTGATAAATATTTCCAACAGAACATCCAATAAATGCCCGGCCTCGAACCGGTCATCATTTCAATGTCATCCGAAAAACGTCGCACACCATATATATAACTGATCGATAGGCATTCGAACAGGGCAATGATTAATAATGGAAAATTTCCAGCAAAACTATCCATCAATTGGAATATATAGCTTCCAGCTCCATTGGCAAAGCACATGGAGATCAAACAGCAGGAGAAGCAGAGAATCTAAAAGAAAAACACTCTCTCAATATAATCACACAGATCATTCTAGAGAATAGATGTGTATACTAACCCCAACAATATATTCCTTGGGAAGATTGGGAAAAAGTTTCATATCCACCAATGAGGTAACAACGCCCTCCAAGGTACCAAATTGTGAGTCAATTCCCAAGGTAAACAGCATTAGAAAAAAGAGAACAGCCCAAAGTTGGGCTCCAGGAAATTGATTGATGGCCTCGGTGAAAATAATGAAAGCCAATCCTGTGCCTGAGGCACTCTGGAAATGGAAATGGAAATGGTAATGAAATTGTAGATTAAAAATCGATTTAACAATCTCATCGATCTCACTTACATTAGCCAACTCTCTCTGCAGATCACAGATGGGCAAATTTTGTGTATGATTCTGTAATATTAGTCCATTCCTCTCCTCCGTGCAGCGATCAAATGTGGCCGTAGCCTTAAAACCAATCACCGAGAAGACCACCACACCGGCAAACATTGATGTACCACAATTGGTCAGCGATACCAGGATGGCATCTCGATAGCAATTGTTATTAGCCGGATTGTATGAGCTGAAGGCAATGAGGCCACCAAAGGCCAAGCCCAGAGAGAAGAAAATTTGTGTGCCCGCCTCCAGCCAGACAACTGGATCGAGCAGGGTCTCCCAGCGAGGTGTAAACAAATGGGCCACCCCATCTGCAGCCCCCTTAAGGGTAATGCCGCGAAAGAAGAATATGATTAGGACCACATAGGGAAAGATGGCTGTCATGTAGACAATTTTGCCAGACGATGTGATGCCCTGGACCATGCAGATGTAGACCAAAAACCACGACACAATCAAGGCAATGGCCATGTGGTAATTGAAATTCTCCGGCATATCAACACTCTCCGAACATTGAAGGGTGGTGCGATACCAATAGAATTGGGTCGGCGACGAGGCCACACATTCGGGCTCATGATCGTAGGTATAATTGGCATATAAGCGTGTCGGACAGTCGGCCCACGGTAAGGGCGACTCGAAGCTATGCAGCAAATAGATGAGACACCAGGCAATTATCGTATTGTAGTACAAGGCCACAATATAGCTGACCACAGCGGATGAGATGCCAATGCCGCCCAAATACGGTGACACTTGGCTCCAGACGCCAATCGCACCTTTGCGTAATCTCTGACCAATGGCCAATTCCAAATAGAATATCGGAATGCCCTGAATGCACAGCATTATGAAATAGGGCACTAGAAAGGCACCACCGCCATTCTTTTGGGCCAAATAAGGGAAACGCCATACATTGCCAAGGCCAACAGCATATCTAAAAACAAAAAACAATATGTAAATCTAAATTCAAAGAACAAAAGTGCATATGTATTGTATACCCACCCGATTGTGGCCAAGAGGAACATTATTTTGCTATCCCAACTTTCACGCTCTTCTCCCTCCTTTTCACCTTCGACCAAGTCCTGTTGCTGCTCAGTCGCTGTGGCAGCTGCCACAATCTCAGCTTTGGCCTTACTAGTACTGGCCTCCGATCCAAATGGCGGATCCTGCTCCAGTTCAGAGGACTCATCAAAGGCATCGGACATAAATCCCTGGTTTGTTGCCCCATACATCGGTTGATGATGATGGAGCGATGTGTGATGATGATGGCTAACGCCATGTTCTTTTGGTACCAATCGACCACGTAGCTCCTAAAACAGATGCCCACAATTCATCAATAAAAAAAAATAAAGAATAATACAAAATTCTACTATGACAATCTAGGATATGAAAATATTCTATTTCTAACATTTAAAAAAACTCTGCCAAAACTGAAGTTTTTTAAAATCAGAATAATATGTATATTAATTTTAGTTAATTCACTTTAATTAAATAATTCATAAAATATAATAAAATGAGTTTGCCTTTAAAAAGTAATATAATATTTAATTCAAAAACAAAAAAACTTGTCCACCTTGTTAAGTGTTAAATAAAAATAAAAAAAGAAACTTTTTTTGTCGTATTTTACTTAACATTAAACATTGAAACATCAAAAAGTTGGTATATAAGCTTCTTATAAATATAAAGTCTACAAAGTTTTCAAATCAAGGGGATCAAAAATATATAACAAAATGACAGATTTTGGGCCTTGGCAGAATGTCATTTTGCTTTTTGGATTAAAATTGGTCTCAACTTGGTTAGCTATAATTTATATCTTTCAGCTGTTTTAAGTATTTTTTTCATTAAAAAGTCAGTTTTGCTAATCATTAGATAACTAGTCTATTAGCTACTAGCTATTAAGCCGACTTGTTATGACTTTAATCCTACTTACTCTTAATTCCAATTGATCGATGCTCCTTTGGCTCTTAAGCACAATATCCCTAGAGCTTTGGCGGCGCAATAACTGTGCGGTGTTGGCCATAGTTGATCAATTTATATATTTATTATATATATTTATTTATATATATGTATAGTTAACTAATGTGAGGAGATATGTGTTTATATAGGTGCAATTGTTAATATTTTCTATATCGTGTGCGTTGGTGCCTAAAAGTATGCTAACACTTTTTTCTCCATACAAGTTATGTTCACGTTTTGCTTGCTTTTGACACGTAACTAGCAAGTTAATTGTGCTTGAAAATTTAATCAATTAATAGACACATATTCGTTGCATATGTTATTATTTTTATTTTTTTTTTTTCTTGTGTTTGTTTTTATTGTTTGTTCTTAGCCATTTGTCAGAGCACTAAATACCAAAAGATACTGCTGGTCATGCTGTGTATGTGTGGGTGTGTGTGTGTGTGTGTGTGCGATTGTTGTGCATCAATTTAGTAATTACGGTGCCATTTCGGTTACTGTGAAAGAATTGAATGAGAATTTTTTAGATATTTGGAATTGTGAGGGTTTCATGCAGGCCTTAAGGGTTTTCTTGTGTATACATATTGTGACATTTATTTGAAATGCGTGACAAGTGCAAATGGTAGTATAATCAATCAATCAATCTGTACCTCCACCCATAGCGCACAGTTTTTCTTTCAGCTTTTGCCCCGTTTTGTGTTTGTGGCAATTAGTAACTTGGTTTATTTTCTATTAGTATTATTCTCGTTTTTCTCTATGAGGTGGACTAGTCAGTGGGTGGTCATGGGCTTATTGTTGTCATGGTGGCATCTCCATTCTAGGCTCTTAGATACACACATATTATAACTTCTACGTTTTTTTTTTCTTTTTTCTTCTTTTGTCTCCAACTTTTTTCTTTTTTCTATTCAATTAACAATTGTTTGCTTTGTTAAATGCGTTTAAAAAGGACGCACTTTTCGCAGTTAATAGATGCAATTCCTTACTCTTTCTTTGAACTTATATAACCGCCATTGAAAAAGGCCAATCCGTGTGAGACAGAGAGAGTGTGACACGGGGGGGGGATGTAAGGGAACTTGAAGAATATTCGCACGTGTCGTAAGGGTAAGAAGGAATCTGTAGGTATTTGGCCCCCGCGAGCCTTTTGACTTTTGGATTAGTTTGTCAGCACCGCTTCATATATAAATTCAATTGGGGGGACACCACACGCAAACACACTCAGACACTTAAGAACAACAAAAAATAACTCTTATGTCCTGACGTCCTGACGTAATGTCTGCGATGCTTTGCTTAAGGACGTTGGCAGTTAACTGTTGAGCCGACGTCCATGACGAACGGTACTGGCCCGATAAAGCAGAAGAGGGAGAAATTCGAATCTCTCGTCTCGCTTTTTTGAGGCGCAGACGCAGCTTCAAGCTTATGAAGAAGGCCCATGATATAGAGGGAGATGGCTAACAAACTTTGTGGGTGCTCCTATATACATATTTACATATTGCCTGTGTGTGTGCCTGTGTTTGGATAGAGAGGTCAGGGGCAATGAATGAATGTGTAAACAGAATGGACAAAGCAATGTGCAGAATAAACAGAGATAGACACTCGCAATCATAATGGTGGAAAAACAGCTGGAGGCCAAAACATGGTCAAATCTATGCGAAATTGGGTCGACTTCTTCGTAGCATATATTACACAATCACCTTGCGAGGATAGTAGCCCTTTCATATTAACAATGAGTTTTCAACAAAATAAGGAAAATAGACAACATCTGCTCAGAACTTGACTTGGCCTTAATAGAAACTGTCAGCTAATCTTTTAGAAACCAACTTTTCTTTTCTAGAATGTATAATATAATATAATATTTTAAAGACATTCGAAAATATTTTCAAATGAGGTAACAATTTTATAGAAATTATATAGATGTGGGTTAATTTTAAATTGAAAGACAGCCAAATACACTTAATTACAGGACATTTTCGAGGTCATGAAAAAATGTTTTAAGTTCAATAGGTCTTCTATAATAATTGGGGGTGCTGAACACGGCCCTGTACTTAGATTTTGACCATCACGTCATAATATTATACTGAAAACATTATTACTTTAACCTAATAATACAAATAGGTATGATTTAAAAGCAATTTCTAAATATCAACGAGGTATTTAAGGTTTTAAAATGAGTAAAATTTGAAACAAAACGTAAGCTATAGGGATTCGAAGAATTCGCTGCTTTTTATTTTTAAAGAATTAGTGAAATAAGTGCATCTAACAAATTGTTTGTTAGTAATGTTTGAAAAAAAGAGCTGTTTTTCTTAAATGAAATATTCTAAAATTTGTTAAAAATGTAAAAAAAAAAATTAAGAATTTTAACTCTCTATAGTTTACTTTTGGGTGCCTATTTTCCAACTTTAAACGCCCTTAGGACTTTTTACTCAGCCCTTAGGACTGGGAAAAGATATATATAGAGAAAACCAGTATTTTCAGTGTCACCTCATAGCGCCATCTATCGTTTTAAAACCCGTAAGTAAAACGCGCGAAATTGCGGCGAGAGGGCAAGAAATGGCGCGAGAGAGCAAGAAATTGCGGCGAGTGGGCAAGAAATTGCGGCGATAGGGCGAGAAGTTACGGCGAGAGGGCAAGAAGTTACGGCGAGAGGGCGAGAAATTTGCATTTGCGAGAAAGAGAGAGCACTATTGTTTTTGTTTTCAAAGTAAGCGGTTGTGTGTGTGTGCGCTCCGTTAAAAAAATAATAAATAATAAATAATTTGTGCGATAATAAATAATTCAAGTGATTTTAAATTGAATTACGATATTTTGTTTTATTATGTTTTGTGTTTAATTGTGTTTATCTGGAATGTTACAAGTGCATTTGCGCAAGCGCAGCTTTGACAAATTGTGCAAACGTTCATTTTTTGTTATTATTTCCTGAATAATAATATATGTATTGAATTAAAACAATGTTTCTTATGACGAGTATCTGTGGAATTCATTCACATTGAGAAAAACAGACAGACTTGTTTGTGTCTTGGCTCTTATTGGCTTTTATTTTTGTTGCTGTGTTGTAAGTTGTAGTGAAAGCGTGTGAAAGTGTGTAAAAATTTGTATGCTCACTTAAAAGGGCATTTTAGGGATATCAATTACCCCCGCTGCACATTGCCCCAACCTTCCTTGGATACCCTCTATACCCCATCATTAGGCAAACCATTGATCACCATTCAGATCCTGTCTTTGTGGCCAGACACAAATTTCCGGTCGAAGTAAAAATGAAACCGCAACTTTTCATCAACTTTATTTATAAGTCCATCGGCATCACTAACTTACGGCTGACTACTAGAGGTAAGTACATACATAGAATCGGGCCGAATTCGCATCCATATTCTCAAGAGGCTTGGGGGTCTGGCTGGGGGCCAAGGCAACAAAAAGGTTATGACATTTTGATTGAATTGCTTATACATGATATTAATCAAGAAGAATCAATGGCTGGGAATGCATCCGAGTCATGATCAAACCTAACGAGAAATGGGGGGAAAGACACGAAAGTGAGAACCAAAGAGCATAGTCTGGAATAGTTTATAGATTTAATGAAAACCGCAAAAGAATGCTTAGGACTGGGTTGAAATTCAATATTCAACTTAATATTGAGAGACTCGCTGCTAACTGGAAAAAGATCATTTTTTAACATTCCAAATCTATATTTAAATTATCTAGACAATATTTCCATGAATGAATGTGTGTAAGTTAAGTTCTTTAGATCTCACCCGAATGTTGTCTAAGTGTTGATGTTCTTTTTCGTTTTGGGGTTTTCAAGTATAGTTTCTAATGACTTTTCTGTCAATTTTCTTTTTTTTTCGGTTTGTGTTTCGGTTGATGATTTTTTTTTGCTTTACTTCGGTGTGTACCGAGACATTTGGGGTTTCGGGGTCATCAACTCTTGCTAAAAACCCAAAAGATGATCATGATGATGATGATAATGTAGAAGTGTACATATATGTTGTTGATGGTGTGCGGCCATGTATGTACGTACAATGTACTGATATGGCAAGAGTTGAAAGATACAATCTTACATAGACAATTTCGTGTAAATTTACTATACGTGATATATGTACGACATATGAACAATGCCGCAATAGTTATTACATACATATATAACTGATTAAATGAAACAATGTTTTTTGTCTGAGGAAAGAGGGGAAAACCCCTTAAATGGTTTACCTTTACTTTGGTTTACTAGCTCAAGAGAACTGCAATGGGTTTTAAGCTGTTTTTTTCTACTCTTTCAAACTCATGCCAAATCATTGGGTGTGAAAGAGAAGAAAAATGACTATATGCCAAGAGTGGTTACACCCCATCAAGACCAAGCCCATCATCTCAACTCTGTGATCTTGACACTGTCAATTAAGTCCACATAACTCAACCAAATATCGCAACTATTGTTACAGAAATAATCATTATTGTTTTGTTTCCTCATACATTTATCAAAAGAAGTCCTCAACTAACAGCATGAGCTTGAATTACCTTGTTGTTGCTTCTTTTTTTACAAGAATTTTCCTAAATTGAAGCAAAAAACATCTCAGAGAAATAGTGAGACTTTATATTAACTATGACCAAGACGGAATCCAAGTATATGTATATAGTATATTGATCGCAGTATCTCTGATTTGTTCAGAGTTCTCAAACTTTGATTCCCATCAATCGTATTCAATACTATCGATTCGTTTCGTTTACAAATCGATTTGGTTAAATATCTTAAAAGATGTGCGAATTGATTTTTAGTTGATAAAATGATTTCACCCAGTGTGTGTGACCTATAAACAGAAATATAAACACCAACAAGATCACCATAGGATTACAAAAAGAATCCGTATCTGTAAGTACGCATGTATGTATCTATGGAGTAAGTGCGCCGCCTCTCCACTATATGTTCTGCTCTATATCCAGCTATAAACTAAGAAAAATTAAAAAAAAAAAACATGTTTGATTTGAAGTTGCGGAGAAAATAGACTTTTGCCACGTGCCGCCTGGGGGCAACAACTATTAAAGATTTTTGTTGTATATGTAGGAGAATTCCAAAAAGTATGAATGTGTGTGTGTGTATATGTGCGTGGTGTCTACAACATGTGCTATATAAAACTACAACATTTTTTGGAGTTTGGGCAAGCAAAAAAAAATCAAAATTATAAACCACATTGAAACTTGAGAAAGAAAAATTGGGCTAAAAATTAAATTCACCAAGCTAAATGTATCTATGGATATTTATAATGTGGGGGGGGAGGAGGAGGAGGAGTAGGAGGGTCTTATCTATCACTTACAAGTAGGCATAACTATGTAAATTTTTGTTTAAAAAACGAATAGTTTTTTGCGATTGATTTTATTTTTTTTTTTTTTTTGAGAGAAATTACTTTTGTTTAAAATGTCCTGTCTTTCAGCAGGAATCTGTCAAAAAGAAAGAGGAAAATAAGTCAATTTGTTACAAAAAATTCATATTTATATACATACATAAATAATTGCTTTAAATCCAAATGTAAAATATTAAGTTACACTTTCCTTTCAAGACTTTAAAAAAAAAAAAGAAAACAAAGAGCGTATTAGCTTTTTGTAAATTTTTCCATGCACTGCAAGATAACAAGATAAAGAGGGCTCCGAAAATTTTTTTGTTAAGTGTTTGCCTCTCCTAATGTATTTCGAATCTAAAAAAACTCTTTTGGGACAACATTCTCAATGCTTCAAGAAATATTTTAAGTCAAAAACTACTTATGGAGTTGGGAATACTGCATGTATAACAGAGAAATGGATTTGGTTAAACGATTTGGAACAAATGAAATGTTATATTTTCTCTTATTTAAGAACAATTCGTAATAATTATGTTTGGAATCTTTCTGTTACTTATAACAAAGTTAAACTTCTTTGAAAAACATGCCGCCCTAAGCATATATAGACAAATGCTTATAGTATAGTCTAGCATAGAGTTTAAAGTTAAGCAGATTTACTTCGAGGCTTAAATGCCTATTTTTGGACAGAAGAAATTCCATGTAAAGGTAAGAAATCTCACATGATTTGATGCCTCATTGAAAGGTGTTGCTAATGTTAAGAGTAAATTTTCGCTATCAACAATTTGCATAGCTCATCTGGAGATGGAGACAACAGCAGATGACAGTAACAACTGGCGGCTGGACTTGCGGTCAACGATGATAATGACCGCACACAATGCTTTCCACTTGATTGAACGTATCGGATTGGACTCGACTTGATCGTGGCCGCGGCCGCGGCGTCGGCAAAAGTTTCCAACAGATTGCCCCATTGTGTTTTAACTTGAGACTTTGATGCCGCCTTCGGCTTTATCACAAAACTATAAATTATGCTGTCAATCACAATTCCAAACGAAGAATTTCTTCTTGCGGTTTGTAAGAAGAGAACCGAGAACCGTTTTGACTAGAAACTTTCGTCAAGTCAATTTGGAGACGTAATTGTCACCTCTAGGACTATTATGTATAAAGCTCTTAGGACAGGATTCAATGGACGTGGGAGTGGGTGAATCGAATGTGTAGTGGAATGCGTGGGATTCATTATCAGACCATCAGGCAAACCAAACAAAACGTCGTCAAAATTAAAATTGAAAAAGACGTGGGTCTGACTCATTTATGCCGGCTAATTCAATTCAATTCAATTGCTGTGGGATGATGATGCCCAAGAGTTGATCAATTTGGTGGCTTCCGATTACTAACTAAAGTTAAAAAACCTTCAACAAACTTTAAAAAAAATATCATAGACCTCTGAGCTCGGCCACACAGAAATCTACAGAAATCTAAAGAAAAACTGCATTGATTTCTCAGGGTCGTCGTCGTCGACGTCGTTGTGGGGCAACTTGTTTTGAGTTTGTGGCACAAATTATGCCAACAGGTGCTCGAAACATTCTTGGCATAGTTTCTCAGCTTCAAGCGGCTAGAATCGAGTCGATCTCCAAGCAAACCAATCTCTGAGCTTGCATTGATTGAGCTATTGTAATTGTTAGTGAGTTGCAAAAAGAGGATTTACTTTAAGCGTCACGCAAGGTATGAATATGCACTGTAATCACATCAAGGCGGGGCTGTATATTTGCTTAATCCTTAGATCAAGAGAGAAATAAAGAAAACTTACATATTTCGAAGTTGTTTTCGTAATCGACTGTCCGCACTCATTTCAATTACATTGCTGGTCCGTCTATTGTCTTTTTGCTTTATGTTCATTGTCACGTTTTTTTTTTTTTTTTTTGAGAAAGAGACGCTCCATGAGTATTTTGAATGACCACCGACTGACCAAACGATGGCTTATTAGCCTTAGCCAGTTTGGAGGTTGTTGGAGTTGCTGGCGCCAGCAGAATACGCAGAGAAACCACACACACACAGCCCAATAAGTAGACAAAAGGCTCATTAGTCATTATCTTTTTTTTTTTTATACATAAAGCATAATATAATAATTGTCGCAAAAAAAAAACGAAAACAGAGAGAAGAAGACCGAGTAGAAGAACGTGTGTAGACTCGAGGACTTGCAGAGAAAGTTCCAGGCAAATTACAAATGAATACTTTGGAGTATTTCGTAAACATATTTTCAAATTACACCCTTGCAAGAAGGGTATATTCATTATGATTATATACAGTATACATATATACCATATACAGTATATATATTCTTGATCAGCATGATGATTCATATAGCCATGTCCATGTAAAAGCTATAGACCTGAATTTTGGCATGTGGGCATCTATAGACTTCTATTTTCTCTGCCTTTCAGTGACATTTCTCTATAACTTGGTTAATTTCCAATCTATTGTAATTAAAATTAATATTTGTTAGTTTATTAAACTTAGTAAAGGCTGTAATAAATTTCATCAAAATAAGGTGACTATATCATATAGCTAACATAGGTACATACAATAAGTTAAAAACAGTGACTTTTATCAATATTTTTTTTATTTTTCATGTGATTGTCAAAAAAATTAATATTTGTTAGTTAAATATACCTATGACAAATTTCATCAACATCGAATAACTATATTGTATATAATATATATTATTTATGCCGCCTAAAAAACAGAAAAAATACTTGCAAGGGTATACAAACTTCGGCCCCGGCTTTCTGGTTAATAACTATATCAGCATTTATAGTGTATTTGTGCATTCGGTATTAAACACTTTTTATACAGAAACTTCCGTGCTGTGTAAAATGATCGTTTTCCTTATGATTTCTTTTTTTCTCGCAAGAATTTTAATTACACCAAAAACAAAAAAGAAAGAAAAAAATGCCACATTAGAAATATGAGCAATGGGGATTAAAAATCAAAAAAAAAAAAAATTAACCGTGCATTGCGTTACATTGCGTTAAAGTAATGATAGATCACAACAAAACGAACGAACAAAAATTATGGAATTGGCTTTTTGTCTGTGTGTGTCCAAAAGAAAATTGCCGGCAAATTGTTGCATTTCATGCAACAGCAATTGAAATGCCTCTGCCTCGAGTCTCTGCCCCTGCTTCGGCCGCCTTGCCCCCCTTTGGCCACATTTTTTTTGTGGTGCTGGTGGTGGTGGTTAATGGCCTCTGTTCATATTTTGTCGTGATCTGACAACTCGATTAATATGCAAAACAGGCAACTTCAGTCGATGAGGCAAGTGCCACATGGTTGCAGGTGCATCCCAAGTCAAGCCACATTTTATGTTAATTAGGAGCAAAGCGGATCGAAACAGTGGGAATTGGCTTGGCCATGGGTGCCCTATGGGTTCCAAATACTCTTTGGACGTACTGATGGACTGAGGTAGCATTTAGCAATTAGCAGCATAAAATGAAAATCAAAATTGATTATAACTCTGAACTCTGAACAGTTTCATTGCTATTAAGGTCAATCGAAAATTAACATTTTTCGTGTGATTTGAATATATATGTATATAGAATTAAAATGTTTTCTTCTTCGAAGTCAGCAACCAATATTTAACCCCTTTAAATGAAAGTTACAATTTCACTGGAACCGAATGGAATGTATATTTTGGTTTTCCATAAATTAAAATTATTTGGTGTTGAGATCATTCCAAACTCCACCTTCTTCTAGTTCATTTTGACAGTTGTTAGATGAGATGTGGGCTAGGCCAAATTATTTATTTATTCCAATTTACCTGACAGTATTTCAAAGAATTATTGAATTAATTTTAAAAATTTTCTAACTGCGATTATTGCTAAGGTATTTTACTGTTTTTTAATAAAGTTTTGTTATTTACTAATTTAAGTATGCTGATTTCAAATCTACACCCTGTTCTATCTATCTTGAATGTTAATGAGTGAGTAAATACAGGGACGGTCAATTTTCAACAAATTTTTAAAATTCTTTTTTCTTCAGTTTGCATTAAAACATTAAAAACTTAAATTATGATTTATCATCATTATTTATTATCTTTGCGAATCGTTTTTGACTGTTTTTTTTCATTCATGTTCTAACTTTTGCATTGGAAAGTGATCTTCTAATTTGCATTATGACTCTAAAAACTTTAAAGAGTGCTGGCTAAATCCGGCACTGGGTAAATAAAGTCTTTATTATTTTTTTAGTCGGATAGATGATAAAAATCCTGCGCCAAAGCGCCGACTACTAAAATATCCATAAGTGAACATTTTTCATTAACAATTTTCGACTTTGTTGCTAATTGATATTATAAGTGTTGAGTACCTGATTTTTTGTTGTTACTGTAGAAAAAAATATATAAAATATAAATGATTACCTGTCGAATAATTGAAAATAGTCTGAAGTTTACCCATTTTTCTTCTTAAAAGTTTAAGAATTCTCCCTATTTTTATATATTTTTGGAAAATATTGAAACTTACCTTAAAATAGAAGTTGGTCTGTAACATTTCTCCTAAAAATATGACTTTGTAAGCTGAAAGCCATCGAGCGAATAAGGGGAAACTAAGCCTCATGATGCGGTTAGTCAGGGCGCCTCAACTTTTCCCTAGCCCAATAATTAATTGCCCCTATGATACCTCCCTCATGATTTTCTACGAATTTTTGGGCGTCATCAAACATTGTATATAAATATTAAACCTTTAATTTTCCCATGTTTTTTTTAGCTTAAGAGTGTAGCAGTTGGCAACGTTTCCCATTCGTCCAAAATGACTGGTGCCACGGCGGCAACATCGCCGCTTCCATTGAATGGATCTAATGGATCACTTTCATATAGGCAAGCTGCTGCTGCTGCTACTGCTGCCACACCGAATCATGTCCATCATCATCAAAATGGATATCGGTTGCAACCGAAAATTATTGCCACAGGATCAGTTCACAATGTAAGCGAACGCAATCGACTTTTGGAATTGTTACATGCTGGAGGAACAGGTGGAAATGGATTTGGATTAGAAGCATCTTTCCTAACATCACCCACATTGGAGCAAACGTCAAAGGGTCTCTTAAATGGTCCTGGCCAGAACAATTGCTTTCTGAATTGTGCCGTTCAGGTGAGTTGGAAGTTATCTCCAAAATAAAAATCACGATTCTGAGGCAAATCTGGTTAAAGTTTCTAAATTAAAAATATATGTTAGATCCTTACAATTTATATTAATATTTATATTAGTTCAATTCTTATTAATATAAATTGCTTTAGAAATCGCAAATCAATCTGCAACTTCTAAAAGTGAACAAATAAAAATTTCACTCGAAAACTAAGCAAAATATTGAAAGCAAGTCATCTAAAATAGACAAATTTAAGCATTAAAGTAAAGAAAAGAGTTTATTTTTGCCAAATTGATGTTTGCTCTTCTTTTCTTTTTTTGTGTCTTTATTGTTGAACCAATAAACAAGTTTTTAAAGACATTTTTTGAGTGTGGGCGCTTCAAGTTCAAGCATACATTCAATTTATTCATATCTTTGTGTGTGTGTTTGTGTGTGTGTGTGAGTTGAGAGCATCACGAAATCTTTTCACAGAGATTCAGCCAATTGTTAATAGACAAGGAAAAGGTAGAGAATTTTCTATGCAAAATAAAAGCATCTTGGAAAAAAGACTTGATAATTAGAAATTGTGTAGATTTATGACAGAATTGGGTTACCCTTGTTTTTGTTTTGTACATTGAGAGAAATTATGCAAAATTATAATTATGGCAAAAAGTGATCTGGTTCACTTTGTTGTTGTTAATTCATTCTTCACCCACTCAATTCTATGAATCACTTTGAGTTGAGTGACTTGAATGCCCTAACATTATTGCATTGAATTAAAGAACAAAAAAAAAAACATCATAGAAGACACGCCCTGTTCCACATGGAATTAATTTGTAGACTGTGTAAATGGAGCTAAGTTTTGATTTGAGTTTGGAGACTTGGCCTGGGTGCGGTTAACTGGCACAACATTTACCCGAACTGAACTAGTATCCAAATCTGAAATGGGCAATAATAATAACGAAATCAGCTAGAACGAATTAACTAACTATATACTGTGAGATTTTAATATGACTATAGAAAAAAGTAAAAGACAAAATAACAGTTTTTCAAACGTTTTCGTTTCGATCATGTGATATAGGGTTTAAAGTATCCTCCAAAGGCAATCTAGAGCAGTCAACTGCAACCAACAAATGAAAGAAAAGGTGACGACGATAAAAAAAAAAGAAGACAAGAAGCAGGAGAAAAAAAAAATAAGCAGAAAACTGAAAAGTTCTTTGCCCATGTCTTGATCTGTTTGTGGTGTAATAAAGTAGTCAGACGTCTTGGTCGTCACAAAGTTTTTTTCAAAACTCTTCGACGGTCACCGACAATCAGTCCATGATATACTTAATGCACAAGCGACGAAGTAAAAAAGAAAGAAAAGTAATATTGCGAGGGCTGCATCAAAAGATTGGCAATTAGCTTACGCAAAGTTAGACAAATTAAAGAATTATTTTTGTAGATGATATATTTTTGTTAAAATTCTCAGAATTTCTTAAGGTGTATTTTAGCCAACTATTAACCGATTTTAAAACGTCAAATACTTCAAAAAATTTTTTGTCATTTTTTTGTCTCGCTTGAAAATAAAACTTGATAATTATCATAATTTACATTTCAGTTCAAAATTTAACTAAATTTTTCATAGTTGCAGATTCGCAAAGTTTAAGATTTTCAAGAAATTTTTTAAGTGACATATTTGGTGAATCTGCATTGATTCCCAATTCTAATTGATTTCATAAAGGTTTATAATCATTTTATCTCAATTAAACATATTTCAAAATTATTATTAACATTTAAAAATTAAAGAAAAAAAATTATTCTCACACGTTTAAAATAAGAAACACGATTTTGGAAGAAAATAGTGCAATCATTTACTGCTACTTAATTGATTGGATTTCAACAAATGCAGACAACAATTTTTTTTTAAATTGGCCAAAAATTGGCTTAATTTGAAATTTGTAAAGTTAAGAGTTTATGAGAATTTTAGAAAGCTCTTAAAAGAATTTGAAGAATTTGTGGCAACAATTATTGATGAAACCGCATTCCAATAAAAAAAAAATGTATACATTACTTATTCGACAAAAAATCGCACAGTTATGAATTTATATAAATATATTAATTTAAATAATAACTTGTAGAACAGCCCTCGTCATCTTGAATAGCACTTTACAAGTTGTACAATTGTGCTTTCTCCTTTCTGCTTCTCTGTCCTTAGATTAGTTCACACGATAAGCCAAACAAAAGATAATATTAAGAGAAGGTTCGGCTGTCGGCCAGGAAGGGAGAGGAAGTGAATCTTGGGTAGTATTTGCTTTCCGCTTGGTTGGCAACTAATATGAATTTGATATTTTTATGATTATCATTAAGAATGTGAGAACAGGAATTATGTTATGATTTACTTACCTTTCCTTTGCTTTTACTCTACTTTCAATTTGCAAACAAATTTAACTCTCTTAGCCCAGAATATGCGATAGTTGTAAGCAAAAAAATAAAGTTTGTATTTGCCAAAAAATCTTTTGCATCAAATGGAATAAGTAAAAACTGTCTGGAAAACCCGTTTAAAGCGGACTAGAATGAAACACAGACGGTTCGGTTACGCCTGACAGCACTGCCTGTGAAAATTTTGTTAAGAAGTCAGCCCTTCGACTGGGCCACTCCTTAGTAGCCTGGTTATATGTCTTTCAGTCTCTTGCTGTCTCTGTCTCTTGGGCTCTGTAAGACGGTGTTATGCTTAATTTAACAAGTGCAAGCAACACGGGAACCAAATTATTTAAATTTCGTTTTTTAATGCATCGCAGTAAAAAAGAAAATTCACTCAAGAATTATATGGTAGTTTGTTGTGGGTTATGATAGACCAATAAAAATACATTTAAGCGGACTTCAAATTTGATGTCTTAATCCTTTACTTTACAGGGATCCTTTACTTTACAGGGTATACTTTCAGTCGCTTTCAAGTTGTGTATTAGCCAACCTTTGCAATTGCTCATCCGTTTGATTTTCATTGCTTGTTGACTGTAAATCATTTAAATTAATTTTTGTATTTGTTTGTTTCCGTCTTAATGATGATGTTGTTGCTGTTGTTGTTTTCTGTTCGTCATCATGGCCAGTTATTTTTGGTGTTTTCGTTTTTCATGGCCAAAAACTGCCCGCATTTCGTATGCCAGAGAGTAAATGTCTTTGTAAGGTAAATTGTTGCAGCAACCAATCCGCCGACAACATCATGTAAAGCCATTTGAAAGTTGCTCATGTTCAATGAACCTTCAAAACACACACATTTTGTTAATTTCTGTGGTCGCAAACACGGCCGGATGTATGCCTATGTCTATGTCCAATGGTCCGATGGAAAGTGCCTACAAAATGATGGTAAAAGGTATTAGTTTTCTTTTTTCTTTTTGTTGTTTTTTGTATTCTGAGATCCATCATGAACTGCAAGTTCGTGTCTTAAGTCTTTTTTTTTTTTTGTTCGTGCTCAAATCGCCCTTCCAATTTCAATTTTCATTTTAATTTTCATTTTAATTTTCATTTCCATTTTACATTTTTCGTTGGAAATGCACATTGACAAATTAACAACAGGACGTGTTGGTAAGTTGTTGATTGAGTTTTCAACTAATGTTTTAATTAGTCAACCTAATTTATTTTTTGTATGTGCCTGACATTAATGTTAATAGACATAAATATTCCACAATGTCCTGACTAACACGTATTCTCTTATAAAGTTGTATTACATAATTTAAATTAGGGAAAAATGCTAAACAAATGGGGAACATGAAGAAATTTCTATTCTAGGAAAATGAAATCAAATCAATTGATTATTCATATCAGCAATCAGAAGTATATTGAAATGCAGCTTGAATTGATATCTCTTAATTTTGTTTATAGCATGTTAGAATAAAGAGAAAACATACTGGAACTCAATGAAAAAAAAACAGAACTATCGCTAGATATGATATGAAAATGATGAAGCCTTTGATATTGCTCTGTGTTTTTTTTTTTTTGGATCCTGCGGAAGTACATCCGATTCGCGCGCCACAATAAATGCACAAGATACAGATTCAGATTTAACTTCAACTTTAGATTCACATCCACATCCAGCAGCTCCAACTCCATGGCCATCAACATCATCACCATGTTCAATGATATACTTCCGCCTTTGTTAAACAATTAGCAGTTGTTGGTCTTATGCTGACAATTTAGGTTCATTCTATAATCATCTCGCTCGTATAACGCAACTTCCGTTGGGGACATAAAATTATGGGATCGCTATAATATAATTACTCACATTATAAGGCATGCGTAATTTCTAGATTGCGCGAATGTATCGAGTAGTGAGCACATTTCAAATGATCAATGTAGATAGAGAGATAGAGAAAATTAAAGAAAAAGAGTGTGGTGATAGATGAGGGGGAATAACAGTCTACTTTGATTTCTCATTTCTAATACTCTCATTAATCATTCTCAGATTTCTTAGCAGCATCTTTACATGGTACAACAACAAGTCAGTGGTGGTCTTTTTTTTCTACCTTTACGTTGTTTTATCTGCTGGTTCTTTTATAATATGTATTAATGATAACGAAATATAAAACCCAACCCAAAAAATCTAAAGACCACACAGCTACGAAAAAAAAAGATAGAAAAAAATGATCAATTAAGATTACTTACCCTAAGGCTTTAGTTCAAATAAAAAAATTGGAGCAAATTAATAAATAAACTAATTTAAGAGGCAGAAAAAGAGAGAGCGATTTTACAGAATTAAAGAAAATTTTTGGTTATTAGTTGAAGAAACCAATATTATCTATTCTAAAAGATTAATTACCTATTAATTGAACATTGGAAATCATTTTAAAAAGCATAAATTGAAATGGTTTGTTATTGAAAAAAATTCTATTCTGGAATTCCATCCATCAAATTTATTTCAAAATATCCTGTGGCAAAAAAAATCTCTCCAATGAATATAGATAGAAAGGCGAGGCGAGGTGATAATTGTCATTGAGTTTAAAAAAAAAGATGTCCGAATTTTTTAGCCTGCCAGTGTCAGCCTCAGCAGCTAGCCTTTAAGCCGCTGTAGACGGCGGCGGCTTCCAGAAGGCTAAGAGAAATGAAATTTGGTAAAACTTTTGAGACACATTTGACCATTGAATGGCGTCAGCAATATATGAGATATACGGTGAGTCATCCACACAGGTCAACACAGGCCAAAACAACAAAACAAAAAAAGATTCGTCCTCGTTCTTTATTATAGGAACTAAATAATTTGATAAGACAGGGCGTTGAAGAGGCACCACATTCGGAAAGCTCTCGTACTTATGAAATCCATGCATATTTCAAAGCCTTCGAGGAGGCATTTTTCAATGAGCTCCAGAACGAATTGTCACGGGTTAATAATTTCTTTCTTGAAAAACTGGCAGAGGCGCGACGTAAGAATGGCACATTAAAGTTACAACTTTTGGCCGAGGTGCGTGCACCCGGCCATGAGGCCAGCACCGGATCCTTAAGTCCTCCCGAAGTGCCTGGATCTGACCAGTCGAGACGAAATCGTATTAGAAATGCATCGAATCGTAAATTGATGACACAACGCCAATTGCGTAATTCATATGCAGAATTCTATTTAAGTTTGGTGCTATTACAAAATTTTCAATCGCTTAATGAGACTGGTTTTCGAAAAATCTGCAAGAAATATGATAAATATTTGAAATCCCTAATGGGTAATGAGTGGTTCCATCGCAATGTGGGACCAGCTGCCTTTACCGATGGCCGTACTTTGCAAGGCTTGATTATCGAGGTGGAAGATCTGTATACCCATTATTTGGCGGGTGGTGATCGAGCCAAGGCAATGGCCAAGTTAAGAGTGCCACCATTGGGAGAACCAACGGCTCCCAGTTTGGTTTTTCGTGCGGGTTTGGCATTGGGCATGTTTCTAATGCTGGCTATGGCCACTATAATAAGTTGTAGGTGACGTTAGCCTAATGATCAATCTGACTGAGGGAATGCAACAAGAAAAAAATTAATAATCAGCTGCTATCCTTACATCGATTGGTTATTTATTTCTTTCGGTTGCATTGCCCGCATTGGAATGGTTTTTAATTAATTTTTTGGTGACAGTGTCTATATAATTGAATTTCTGATTTCCAGATTGGAAACGTCAACCTTCACAGGCAAATTTGGTGGCTTTTATGCATTTGTATCGAGGTCCTTTCGCTTGGGTCATATTTAATTTCTTTATGGCCGCCAATGTGGCTGGCTGGCAGCGAGCAGGAGTGAATCATATATTGATCTTTGAGATTGATCCTAGAAGTCATTTGCAGCCGGCTACTTTTCTGGAGATAGCCTGTACCTTTGGCATTTTATGGTCTCTGTCGATATTGGGGTTTCTCTTTCACGATCTGTTAAAGGTTACAGATCCTTTTGTGTTTCCCTTGGCTTTGATATTAATATTGGTCTTGCTGTTGATTAATCCATTGCCAATTCTAAATTGGCCAGCTCGTTGGTGGACAATACGCTTGGTGGGTCGTGTGATTGCCGCTCCGTTTTATTATGTGGGTTTCGCTGATTTCTGGATGGGCGATCAGATGAATTCATTGGTCATTTGCATGTCTGATTCCTATTATATAGTGCGATTCTATGCCACTTGCTGGCTTCGATATGCCGAAGTGGCCTTCTGTTTTGGGGAGGATGTGTTTGTGCCAATATCAAAATGCTTGCCAGCCTGGTTTCGGTTTGCTCAATGCTTTAGAAGATTCAGGGACAGCGGCTCCAAGTCAGTTGATTACTTGATAAATGCTGGCAAATATTCAACCACATTTTTTGTTGTCTTATTCTCGACAATGCGCCTGCAAACAGAAAGTAAGTTAAGTTGATTGACTATGCGTGATCAATTGAAATGAATTTATATTTCTAATTAGGTGGCTATTCGAACACATTTCAGAATCCATATACCTGGCTCTTTATTGCCAGTTACATTGTGTCCACCCTCTATTGTTATCTGTGGGATGTTATCAAGGATTTTGGTCTATTTCGCATATTTAAGGGCGAACATATGTTTCTGCGCGAGAAGTTAGTGTATCCTCAGTCGTTTTACTATTTTGCCATGATTGAAAATTTCGTGCTACGATGTTATTGGGCATTTGAGTTTTTGGCTCTACATCATAATGTTATAACTCCCTATAATGCTAAAACTCTGGGCAGCATTTTCGAAATAACACGGTAAGTCGGATTGAAAGCCATTTGCCTACTTGTCCGCTTCACCTTAATATCCTTGTAGACGATTCATATGGAATTATATACGCTTGGAGAATGAGCATCTGTATAATTGCGGCAACTTTAGAGCCACGCGTGATATCCACCTGGCCAGATTGAATCCGCGACAAGAGCGTATGCTGGAGGATATGATGGACGAATCGGATGGTGTATCAAACCGCAAAAGGAGAACAGATCAACGCACACGTCTTGGCAAGGAATATTTCTGACCCTTTTCTCGTTTCTCGGTGGCAGCTGTTTTGTTTTCCATTTTATTGAAGAGTGAGTGAGTGAGGGAGAGAGAGATCTGATCCTCCTGATGCTCTTGATACTGATCAACAAACGATGACGACGAAGACCACTTTGCCGTTAATGTTAATGGCCCCTGTCGTCTGGCTTTGGCTTTAATTAATTCATTTGTGCAAAAGAAAAAAAAAAAAAAAAAATGAAATGAACAAAAAACAAAAAAAAAGAGAAAAAGAGAAAGAGGCAATGGAGACACGCGCCAAACCGGTTGAACAGCTGCACCCAAAAGCCTTAGCCAAGCCAACTCCTTCTATATATACATATATATATATATATTTATCTGCCTCAAACCCATGAACAATTGTCATTGCTGGCTGGTTGCCTGGTTAGTTGTTGTTGTTAATGTTGAACATATTTTTCTAATTTCTTCTTTCTTTCTTTTTTTTTTTTTTTTTGTGGTTTGCCATTTAATTGTCGTAATTTGATTTGGTGAAATTGGGACTAAGAATTGTGAATGCGGATTTGCTTCCTATAAACATTTTTTTTAAATGTTCTTTTATTTATAAAGAAAATGGCTTAAGCACTTTTCTCTTAAATGACTTGCTCCACTTGGTTTTTTTTTTACCCCAAACTTCCGACATTTGGCAATTCATACATGTAGATAGACCCTTTTTTTTTGGTTTTAGACTCCTTGCCAAAAATAATGATTATTCAGCAGCTGAAAAATGCAGCTGGCTATAAATAAAAAAAGATCTTCCTTCGAAAAGTTTGCCCCAACTCAAAATTTTGTCAGCCAATTTCAGTGTAGAAATTAGCAACAACTGTGGCTTAAAAAAGAACAGAGAGCAAAAAAGGAGCAGCAACCAAAAAACAAAAAAAAAACCAATCTGAGCTACGATCGAGCATTTGTTTGTTGCCCCTTTGGAGCTTGGAGCGAGGCGCGTGCTCTGGCTTCGATTGGCCCAAAGCAGGGGGAGGGGTTAAAACCTGAAACCTGGAAATGGAGCGAAACTGGTTCGAAGTACCCTGTATCCATACTTTGTCATGTATCTATAGGGATAGCCAATGAATACTACAAAATCATTGATACACCCTATACATATAGATATATATAAGTATGCGGGTCTTGGCCATTGGAGACTTTTTGTTTAAAAACAGGGTATATCAAAGTCGACACCTAGAAAGTTTGTTTTATTCTGTTGCTTCTGTTGTTTGTTTGTTTGCTGTTTGTAAACAGCAGCACATATAGTACGTGCTTCTTTCCCTTCTGCCTTTCCATCTTCTTGGCCTGCCGAGGCTTGTTTTGGGCATTATGTTGCCATCTAAATTTAGCAAGATGCTCAGCTGACTGACTGGCCAAGGGCCTCCAATGCCAAAGTTTCTTCCTTTGTGATTGCATTTGCGCGCCATTTTTTTTTTTTTTTTGTTTCTTCTACCAACACAACATACAATGTTAGCCTGTTGGCTAACTTTTGGTATACATATGAAATGGTTGGCGGGAAATATATTTGCCCATGCTGCAGTTGCTTCTTTTTATGGTTTTAAGCATTCTGTAAACAAAAGCCTTAGTTCTAGGTTTGCCTATGCTTTTGATGGTGTAATCAGTGTGCAACATGAACAGCATCTTCAATTAATTATGGCAACTGTACTTGGCATCATCCCATCGACAACGTTACCATGATTGGTAAAACAGCAAAGACGTTGGTTGTTATTGTCGTTGACATGGCATAAATTGCAGTTGTCATTATCCAACAGCAACAACAATGGCAACTTCAACAGCAACAAGAACAAAATCAATGGTTAATTTATGTTTGACTCGTGCCCAAGTAAAAGACACGTACAGACATCAGACAAGAGGTAATGACGATCATCGCTTCAACAAATAAACTCTCTCTCTCTCTCTCTCTTTTTCTTTTTGTCTCTAAGCAATCACAATAAGACTTTTGTCTAAGACTAAAAAGAATTAATAATAATATACGCAACTTTCTTGTCCTATTGGCCATAAAATGTAAAAGAAATCTAAGTTCTAGCCAGTACAACTTTCTGTGGAATTCTAAATCACTTGGAAAACCTACTGAGGCAAATTTTCTTTATCAAATATTGGCATGAAAAATTAATAATTTAAATACAAATTCATTTGGTTTTCTTTACGAGTCAAGAGAATGATAATTGATAATGTTAAATAGCTCTGGACAAGGGGTGTGGCTAGCTTGGACAAGACCCTGGCAAATGTCTTGGTGAAGTAATCGAATTGGATCCATTGAATTTAATTGAAAAAGAGAAATACAGGGACAGGGAGCGACTAAGCTGTTTCATATAAACTTAAGCCTCTCATTAAACGTCCTTAACTTGCTAAACAAAAACTGTTAATAAAAGTACCAAATGAAAACAAAAAATCTATATAGAGACATGTTTGCCGCGCATTTTCCAGCGTCTTTTATCAAGACTTTTCAGTCTAAACCTTCAAGTAGCCCCCCACCCACCATACTCATTTTTACCAATCTCTGTATGTATATTTTGCGTACACTTGTCAAAATCCTATGCAGTTGGAGTAAACTACTAACAAAAGTTGAAAAGTTTTTTGTGACAGTGTAGCTGCGTTTTTTTTTGTTTTTTGGGTTCTAGTAACTTGTTGCTGTTGCTTTTTGACTTGCCACAAAAAACGAAAGAAAACAAACTCGTTAAGTCTCGGCGGTAAACGTGTTTTTTTGGCTTTTACTTTATCTGCTTCTTCTTCTCTCTTTCAGTTTATGTTTGTGCCGCCATTTTGATTGCATAAAAATCGTTTTTTTTTCTGCAAACTGAAAAATACTTGTTTTTTGGTTTAATGTTTTAAAATAAAAATATTTAAATATCTTTGAATTATTTCAATCAATTCATTCTTTTGATTATTAACCATAAAAATAAAATATAAGAGTCACAGAAAATATCTATTCTTATACGTAGAAGTCAAAGTATAAGAAGATAATTTCTTAACAGTCCAAAAGTATGCAAGACAAATACTTACAAATACTGGGAACGGCGAAAATAGTGGATCAAAATAAAAACTGGCAACACTAGTCGATGTCTTGTTTAGGCCCTAAAAAGTTGGCAACGCTGCGCTTCAGTTACGTCTGCGCTCTCAACTCTAACAGTAACAACGGTCGCTCGGCAGCTAATTATTTGTCTCATTTAGTTTGTTTTTGTTGTTCTTTTAGTGAAATATTTTTTATTTTTTGTTTTGATTATTGTGCTTGTGGATCTTAAATTGTGTATATGTGTGTGTCTGCCTTTTTGCTTCTGCCGTGTAAGACTTTGGACAGTAAAAAGAAACTAATGAAGACGTCCGACACTGAAGCAACAAACAGACTCAGTAGCATTTAAAAACTTCTTACCTTTTTGCCAACTTCCTCTCTGGGTTTTTGCTTCTTCGAAAATATTGCTGTAAACGGAAGCAAAGCCACGCAAAAGACAAATATGTGTTAAAAGACAACAGTTTTCAAGAGAGGAAAAAAAGTGTTAATAATGGATACAGTAGCCATTAAAACTGCACCGCCGCATACCCCACTGGCTGTTGCTCTGCAGCAACAGCAGCAACAACAACCGCAAAAGCAAACTGCTGCTATTGCCACTTCATCAAATACCCTACAAATCAAAAATAATCACATTGGCGCTCTCTTTCAAACCTGCAAGGTAAGAGGATAGTAGGGAAATGAGTGAATCGACAATCTTAAGGTCAATTTAAAGTTCAACTGTACTCAAGTCGAAAAAATTGTCACAGCAATAGTACACACAGAGAATGGGAGAGAGAGAGAGAGAGGGAGGGGAATAGAGAAATGGGTAGAGAAAGAAAATATAGAAATTACACATTCTACACAGTCGGAAAACGGAAAATAAAAACATTTTCTGAAAATTTCAAGTGCCGTGCACCAAAGCATGAAAAAGCGTGAAGGAAGTGAAGTAATGGACCTATGTGGTGGGGGGAGGAGGGTGGGCTTAGAAGCTGACAACAAGTGTAAGGCATTCTCTACAAATAAAGTGCTTAAAATTTAGTATAAAACATATTTCGACCACAATTTTAAAGAAATCATCAAACTATGCAAACGGCAAAACAAAAGACTTAAGAAACAAACTTGCTCAATTCAGAAAATTTTTATATGGCAAGCTAAAGCATCAACAATAAATTGGAAAACTTTGTTTTCTTTTTTTTTTGGTAAATTCCCTTAGCAATGAAAATTTCCCCCGAAAAAAAAAAACTTCGAAAGAAAAAGTTGGTCAGACACAGAGAGTGCCCCAGACACAGTGATAGAGATAGCGCGAGAGAGAGAGGAAGAGAGGAAAGGCAGGAGGTGGTATCAATAAAACCAGTCTCTATGCTTGGCAGAGACAACGACACAAAGATACCCTGTAACAAAGTAGGCAAAAGGTTGCCTAATCAAGTCTATGCAAAGCTTACAGAAAAAGATTTTAACACTTGGTTATAAAAGTCTTTACCCGCATGGACTGCCTTTGACAAACATTGAAGCACATAGAAATGCACATGTATTTCGGGGCGTGAATATACCCTTTCCAATTCATAAGTAGATGGTAACATAAATATTAAAGTTTGTGAACATAATTTATGCTGAACCTGTTGCTAAGTTGATATTTCAACTTTAGAGATTTGGTTGCTTTTCCCCCTTCCTCAACCCATCCCTCCCCCCACCCTCGCACATTCGTCTATCAATCAGCCTTATTTAAATTGATTAGCATAAATATTTATTTCTTCACTAGACAACGAGAGAAGAAAAAAACACCCAAAATGGAATTTGTTGACGGATATATATTTTTTCTTTTTGGTTTAATTTCTTGCAATTTTTCACAACTTCCGTGCATTATTTGTACTGTTGCTTTTCACTCTCTCACTCGAGCGGAAAACAATTGTTGCACATTTTAGGGTTAATGTCTAACACTTAAGCAGACTGACATAATTACATTTAACTGAGGGAAAATTCAATTAAATATATATAAAACGAAACATTGTGACAGTGTACAGTGTACAGAGATAAATAGATCAAGAGTTAGACAGCCAAAGTAGGAGAATGCGAGACAGAGAAAGAGCTAGACAGTTGCATAAGCATTACTCGAATTTCCCAGGATCAACTCACTGTGCACAAATGCATGACAGGTAGAAAACAACAACAAAAAAAAAATGCATATACAAAAATGTTGGAAAAAGGTTTCAACTTGAGATTCAGCTACCTGCATTTCCATAGATGCCGGCTATTATTATTATTAATATTATTGTTGTTGTTATTGTATGTGTCACGCAGCAGCAGGACAATAACATAAACTACAAAAAGGTTTTCCCCTTCCCGTTCTATATGCAACCGAATAAATAAATTTCTTCATTGCACAGTGTTTCGGAGACACGATTTGCCGTTCGTCTGTATATAGGTACATATATTTAGTTTTCTATATTTGTTTATACAATTATTATACACATTTGTTGTAAATGAGATTAAATGTATAGATCAACTCTCGTATTTTAGGTATCCCTTGGCTGCACTCGGTTCCGTTTCAATAAAACGCCCAGTCATAAGTAGTAACTGTTTCGTTTGTTTGTTTATTTGTTAGTAGTTGTTGTTGTTGTGTAGTTATGGATGTACTCAAAGTCTCTTGTTATGTAAACTCACGCAGTTTAAACGTCCAAAGTCTTTTCTTTCCACCTTTTCTCTATTAATGGCTAGCGAAAAAGTAAGTTAAAAAATAAAAACAAGTAGATAGACACAGTGACAATGTTTTTTTTTTTTTTTACTTTTGCTCGGCCCTTTCTTTTCATTTGTGGTTAAGTAAGATGGGCAATAAGGTTACATGATCAACGTTTGGCAATAATAAATGAAAGAATATTTTAATTACCAGCGCCTAAAGCAAAAAAGGTTATATCTTAACAATGGGCTATAGTGACTACTATTCAACATTCGGGGCTACCCACATGAAAGATGTAACAGGCGCCAAAATCAAAATCAAAATCCATTGGAAGCTGGAAATGGCTGTCCCTTCTTGTCACGCATTTCCCCGCTTCCATTTCCGCTCATAAAACATTTCCATGGGCGTAGACACGTGTGGGTGTTTAGGCCACTCAACTTTGTTTAAAATTGAAACTGCTCGAAATGTTTTTGTTTTTTAATTACTTTGATTTTCGGTCAGTTGTATCAAGTGGGCAGCATCTCGACATGGGAGTAAAACAAACTAGATTTTAAATTCTCCAAACTAACTATATAGATTTTAAAGACTGAACCATATAAGGGCATTAATTATCTTGTAAAAACGGTCACCGATTCAACAAGTAAAGGAGAAGATGCCACGAAAAAAAGATTGAGAGGATTAGATTTTGTAACAGAAACAGACACAAAGAGAGAGAGAGAGAGAGAGAAAAAAATATTGAAAGATAAAGACAGTTAAAAGCATTTGCAGCTGTGTTCAGTTTTTTCTTTTTTTTTCGGGCACCCAAAACATGAAAATTGAAGAAATAATATTAGATGCTGTGCATGTATGTGTGTTGTGAGTGTGGTTGAAAGATTTGGTCAACCGGTTTTTTTTTGGGCTCTTAGACCAGTGGCCAATGTGGCTCCATTTTCCAATCAGACATTCGCCATTAGACCAAGCCAAGCAAGGGAGTGAAGGGATCAAAATTGGCTTTCACTGGCTATTTAATTATATAGGTACATATGTATGAGATTGTATTCTTTATCTAGACAAAATGTATCTACAATTTTCATCAAAATGTTAGTTTCCTTTCCCCCCCACCCTTATTTTCTTCTTCCATTTGCCTCATGACTCACTCACTGTACTCACTTTGAGTGTGGGGGACAGCGCTTTGGCGCTTTTAGTGGCAACATTAGGGCCGGGGCCCAGGCCAGAATTGCCAAAATGATGGGATGAACAATGAACAAACGAAACGAAACAAAACTCGCGCGCCAAAAACAAATAAAATACTCACCTGGCTGGTTTCGGTCTCAAATCGCGAGTCTCGAGTCTACAAACCAAAAAACCGGCCTCTGGGACCCATCGAAAAGCTCCACAATTTCACCTCCAAGCTACAGCCACAGACCAACATTTTCGTTAAAACTTCTCAGTTCGTTTCTTTTTTTTGTTGTATTTTGTGGATTTTGCAGTTTTGTGGCCGAATACGAAACTGGTTCTGCTAGCAAAAAAAAACCAAAACAAAAAAAAAACAGACTTAACTCTTTTTCGCTCTTGAGTCTTTCAGTCTGATACTTAACGAAAGGTAGAAAAATATCTTTGACAAGATGGCGTCGTCTTAACCGGTTTGTCTTGCCTCTCTCTCACACACACACACAACCTCAGACAATTGCCCCAATCTAAGTTCCCCCCCCTTTGCTTCTTAGAGCCAGGTTTTAATGCATTGTTTCCCTCTCTTATATTTTGTGTTTTAGGTCTTGTGGCATCTGGATGTATTTCGACGCTCTTTTCGTAGCATAAATCAGCATGTATGTGGAGGACAAGATTGTATATTCTGTGCCCTAAAGGTAAGTGAAGTTCAAAATAGATAGAAGAAGGCATTGCAAAAATATTTACATTTTCCCACGTTTCACAGGCTAAAAAATAAAACTGAAAACTAACTTTTTGTCTAAAATCTTTATTTTGCTTTAAAATGGAGGTATCCATTTGTTCAAGTTTTTGGTCTTCTTTGCAACTGAAAATTATGAATTTTAAAATGTGTTGCATACTTTGCGGCACATATTGTTAAACTAAAATTCGCCCTATGGATATAAGACAAACGTATGAAACTTGAATTCGCTGTGTTATACGTATACATAATATTAGTAGAAGAAACTTGTAATGCTTGTCAAACTGTAGTTTTATATTCGGCAAGCAGAAAGGATTTCTTAGTAAGGATCCTTGCCCATTCATTAAGGGCATTTTCTCACATGAAAAAATAAGAAAAATATTGGTTGTCCTTTCTTTCAAAAATGACTTAATCTGTATAATGTACGGATTTGATCACCTTCATTTTAAAAACTCTTCAAGGCACTTCCAATCAAATGAACGTCTTTCTCTTTGGATTTTCCAAACTGATTTCTTTTGTTTTAATTGCCCTCTTGTAGTCGGGAAGGCTCTGAAATGATTTTCGTTTTGGCAAAATGTTGTTTCACACGTACCTGAGAACAATTGAATGTATGTGTGTATATATCTCTCTCTCTGCTTGGCAGCTGTTGCTGACACACTTAAGTGCGTTTTTCCCCATTTTCCATTTGCACTATCATTATGATTTATTTTTATGCTTGTGTGTGTGTGTGTGTGTATTCCCACAAAACACAGTGGAAAATCCATAGTTTTAATCATCCTCAATAGAAATCGGTTGTGCTCTTTGACATTTTCTAGAGACCAGTCACGTTTTTCCTCTGTTCAAGGCAAACTTTGACATTATTTTGTGAAAGAGGAAAAAGGTGAGAAAAGAAAACCATAAATAAAGTTTCATCCTACCTTTTGATTAGATCGAAAGATATAACAAGGTAGCGTAACGGTCAAATGGTGTTGAAAGGATCCTTTCCCAAAAAAAAAAAAAAAAAAAAACACCCTAGTTACAGAATTACCCGAGCATGGTAATTTAGATTAATGGTCAGTTAAGGTCAGGTTGAACCCACACACAAGAATGTATGTATGTATGTGCCTTGCATATGTTTAGTTAGTTTAGAATCCTGATCTAAAGGTAAATAAACTCGAACATTGAACCTAAGCCCACCCTCATCATACATACATACATACATGCATTCTCATTCTAAGTCAAGCGAAATCAAACACAGAAATGATCATCTTCAGCTTCACCAACATCATCATCATCATCATCATCTTGGTCGTCGTCGTCATCTTCACGACGAACAGCATCAGAGTCGTCGAGTCGTGAGTCTCGGTTGAGGTTGAGGTTGGAAAACTCGCATCAATCGGTTACGAAGCGCAACTGTACTTTCCGGTCTACCTTACCTGGGCCAAGACGCTGGCTGTCTGACTAAACACAGGGTGATTGTTAAATACATTTTCACTCCTGTCTGCTGCTCGCTCTCTCTTTCTATCTCTCTCTTTTGTACTCTTGCTGGAAAATGTTGGAGATGGAGTTGAAGTTGGGGACTGAGACGGAGACGAAGAATGGGAATGAGAATAATAATCATGACGTCGCTGACTTCGCAGAAGTGGAAAGTGTTGGTGTTGTGTGCCCTGTTTGTTTGGACTTTGTTTTTATCGTCGTCGTCGTCGTCGTCGTCGTCGTCTTTTAAGTTCTCTGCCCCTTTTTGGTAACCATAGAATCGGGTCTATCTAACTTAAGTCATAGGCTTAACCAAAGAGGGTAATAAAACTGTTCTATGTATTGTGATTTAGTAATATTGTTGTCCCCTATGAGGCTACGCCTGTTTAACTTTAGATGCGTCTGTTACCATTCTTTGCCCCCCTCCCACATGTTGTTGTTGTTGGGTTATTGGTAGTTAGTTGGGTTGTTGATTGTGGGTTGTTGGTTGTTGTTTTTGCTGGCTTATAACAGAGGAACCCCTTTTTTGTTCTTCGTTCTTCGTCTTCGGTCTTTTGCATTAATTATCTTTTTGTTCTTTTGGGGAAGAGGGTTTTCCACTTGTCGCTTGTTTAAATTAATTTTTCCACTTCCTTTTGGCCCAACCAACTTGAAAACTGTTTAATTATGAAAATCGTCTTTCTTCTATGTATTCGTCTTCGTCTTGGTCTTCGTCTTGGCTCTTTGCCTTTAACTTAAGCTCATTCAACTGTGCAAAGACAACTGAGAGAATACAAGAAGGGGGAAGTCTTCTTGTTCTTCTGTTTGGTGAGAAACTCCCACGACTTAAAACCGGAGTACCCAAGAACTTAATAATCTCGATCACAATCGGCTAACTTGAGGCTAACTTGAACTCTAGAAGAGCTTGAATTTGTAATGCTTCAATTCACATTTCCCACATTTTCCATTTACACAATTACACTTCAAGGACTTAGAGTCATTAAGGATAGGAATGCTGATATATGATGTCTGAAGAAAATTGTGTTTTCATTATATATATATGTCTAGACTCGTTTTGCAACATACAGACCAAATGAATTTAAATGTGAGATGGAAGAAGATCAGAAAATATCTTGTTCTTTATCTATGTATCTTTCTCTTCTTTCTTTCTGGGTTTGCTCCAATTAGCTTAGCTCTTGGACCCTTTTTAAACAAAGAGCCCAGGCATACAAATAAAAAAGAATTTCTTATCAAAAAGTCTTATTATTTGGTTACCAAACACACACACACACACACACACACACAAACACAAGATGTTTCACTTTTATTTTTGGTGGGGGAGGGGAGGCCCTAATCTTCTCCAGCGAACAAATAGAACTGGATTGTCTGTACATTTGTAGATAAGTCACTGGCACGAGCATAATGATCTTGATCATGATCATGATGATAATGACTTCGATTGAATTGAGTTTCGAGTGTTAATGAGCACAGGTAAAGGCAGGTAAAGGCGGAGGAGGAGGCCAGCCAAGCTGTTGCCAGGCACATGCCAGACCAGATCAGACCATAAAAGCTCTGTCGTCATCATCTTCATCTTCATCTTCATCTTACTTTTCTTTACTTCCATTTCTGTGATTCACTTTTCCAGCTAAATCAGTTTCTGCAATCTTCCTCTCTCTCTCTCTCTCTCTTTCAATTTGTTTTTTTTTTTTGTTCATTTTAAAATCTGCTGAGCCTTAAAACAATTAAAATAAATCATGCTCAAGCGTCTGTTTTTTTTTTAATATTTTTTTTTTTGTTCATATTTAAATGAAACTTTTGTAAATAAAATTTACATCTTCGACGTGCAATTTGAAGGTTTTGATATCTTCAAAATTATCATACCTACTTATCATGAGATGTGGCCAATAATATAATCTTGTTGCTGGTTTTTGGGGCAGTCAGCAAAATGTTTCTTTACATTTTGCTTGAGTTTTTGTATTTTGCTAAAGTTTGAATATTCTTTATGAAATATAAGACTTTCATGACTCTAAATGTTTGTTCCCCGTCAAAAAGGAGGATTCAAAAATAAACACAATTTTGAAAAAGGTAACCTGATAAATCTCAATATCTTATTTACTTTTAAAACTTAATATAAACAAAATAATTATATGAGTATGTAAAATAAGATCAAGCATAAGGGTTTTCCCCTCTTACTCCTCATACTTATAATGGGGCCATTACACAAACAGATGACTCATACGTGGCCCAAAACTTAAGTCCCCCTTATTCCCTCACTCCCTCAAATGAAAGTTACCAGAATGTCTTACCACTTACCATGACCATTCCCACTGTGGTCATCTGGTTTGGCTCACATCTTTAGCTATTAATAACTAAAAAAAATAAATAAATTGAAATTTTTAAGTCGCGTAGTGGCAATTGATTAGCAATTATTTAATATTGTTTCTTTTACCTGGAAAGCACATTTAAGCACGTTTCTTTTTAAATGGTTTTTCGAGTGACAATTAAACGTTGTTTTAGCTAGATTTTTGTTTTTATTTGCCCTTTTGTCTTGCTCCGCGTGCAACGTACAGTAAATCTCTTAGTGGGTCTTCTAAGTATACAAAATACAGGGTGATTCGTGTATGCATTAGACAGAGAGTGAGAACGAGAGAGAAAGATGGTAAGCAACTTGTTTGTTTACCTGCTGCTGCTGCTGCTGTTGCTGCTCTTGGTACGGTTCACTCATTTACCTGTTTTTCGGGGCCTACAACAAGCAAAACTCCCCCGTTTCTCGTTTCCCGTGTTTCTTGTTTTTTTTTTTTTTTAATGTTGGCTCAGGTGAGCGCAATCTGTCGCGCTTGCTCGTTCTCTTCTTTGCTCTTTCTCTCTCTCTCTCTCTTTTCTTTTCACATTATGTTGATGCTTAATAGAAGTTTCCATTGTCTTGGATTTCTTCTCTTTTCAAACCGGTCTCCGATTTCGACTACGTTTCAGTTTTGCGCGCGCTCTCTCTCTCTCTCTCTCTTTCTCTCCCTCTCACGGCGTCTCGGCCTGGTCATAACGAAACGAGTTTCAGTTGCTGGGTTATTTGACTCGAGTTTAGACGTACCGTGATCCGTTGATCGGGAACCCGCATAAAAATAAAGTGCTTTTTTTCTAAAAACTAAAAAACCTTAAGTCTCGAACGCGCGCAAAAAGTTTTTGGTTCTCTTTTTCTTCACGTTGTGTTTTTTTTTTTGTTTTGTTATTCTGTGAAAAAGATTAAACAAAAGTTGTTTGACTACTGGCAAAGTGCATACATAAATGTTGATTGAATAGCAAAAGCTAAACTGAAAATCATTTTGGGAATTATTAAAAAAAAACTACACACAGCCATATATTCGAAAAATCGAACACTGGGATTATAAATCTGGTTTTATGCATAATTTAACCAACTTGACAAAAGCCACAACAATGTGCGGGTAAGTTATTTTGGTCAAAACCAAAAGATTTTTGCCAGTGAAACGGAAGATTGGAAAAGCAAGTAAACCAAAATGATTAATCAATTGATTTTCTTCAATCGATAATCTATCAAGATTCATGCGTCAAGGTATCATCCCACCACCCCCCCTCCCTCTTGACTCACTCAATGTCAGCTTCAAATTAACTAGCCATTGTGATTGGAAGTTCTTCTTTAAATTTTGTCACAGTCTTTGAAATGATCGAACGTTTGGCTAGTTTGCCACTTTGACTTTTTCAATATGTTGGAAATGTCGTTGCTACTTTGAAGCAGGTTCCATCCGATTGTTGGAAGACTCTTGAAATTAGCATTTGAATAATTGTACAATACAAGCTTCATTTTAATCTTTTGAGCACACGCAGAGTTCTTTCTTTTTTTTTTTTTTTTTGTTCCCCCTATGTTGTTTTCTATTCTTCTGCTCTTTCCCAAGGGAAAACTGAGAGCAACTTGACGATTAGTGTGGAATCATCACGCGATATTCTTCTTGGGAGTTTGGGTTGGGCTGTCTCCCTCCCTCCCTCTTCTTCTTCGCCAGCTCCTGCTGCTACTCCGCCTTTTCTTCTGCAAGATTCTGACAAAACATTTGCATAACTTACAAATGCAAGCCATCAACCTGAAGAGTTTTTTTGTTTCTTTTTGAATTCTTCTTTTGGTCATATGTCACACCATTGCAGACTTATGCCCAAACCCAAGCCAATCCATGTCATTATCGATACAATATATGTAAAAATGTTGTTTCCCTCCAAGAAAGCCAAGAATAGTTGGCGCCTTCTGTTGCATATTAATTGAAGTCCCCCCCCCAAACTGAGAAAATTATGTTATGCAACTTTTTGTTACCCTGGAATTATAAAGAAAAAAAAACACAAATTTTGAAATTAAAAATTGTAAAAATTAAATATGAAATGGAATTACAAAAGACTTTAGTTGTTAATTTTTAATTATTTATGCAAATCCTCAACTCTTTAGAGTGAAACATTCTCAAGACAACATAATGATAAATTTTGAAAAAGAAAAACCTGTTCAAAGTCGAAATCATGTTTGGCATAAATAAATAAATAATTTCCAAATGCATTCCAATCACGTGCTTATGTCAAATCTAGGGCCCCATTCACCTGTATCTATAGAATAAAGGCTCAATTGAATCTTTGTCTAGAGGTCTTTAAGAGGTATAGATTGTCTTAAGACTTTTGCTTGTAAATAGCGGAAGGCAATTCTAACCATTAGTGTTTAAAATGGTTAAATGTTTGCTCTCCCCTTGCCCCTCTCCCTCTATCCCCACTGTCTCTCTATCTATCTACTCCCCCGCATAAAGTAAATCTATGAAAACAATTAAAGCCATAAATCATAGATCAAGCAAGAGTACAACAACAATAACAACAACGTCAGGCAGCTGCAGGTAATTCTCCAAACTTGTTTTTGCATTTTATATCTCAAAGATCAAATTCATTGTGTGTATGTGTGTGTGTGTGTGAGTGTGTGTGTGTGAGTATGTGGTGCGCAAATTAGTAAAAACAAATCGAATTTTCAAGGACCACAAGTACCGGGTTTACTTGGACCTGGGTTGGGTTTTGCAACTTTCCATTTGATTGCTCACATTTTAGTTATAAATATCTCTTTGTCTTAGGGTGTCACTTATTAAGTAGATATGTATATACATACATACATATATACTTATATATCTTAGTTTTAGATAAATTAACTTCCCCTAAATAAGTAAAGCAAACTTTATTTTTTATATCAGGAATTTCCTTTCTTCACTACCTAAAATAAAATCTTTTTTGTCAAGTTTTGTGACAATTCTGTTTTTTTTTTACCAATGTTTAAGCCGCTTCCGCCCTGGAAAAGTTGAGGCATTGCAGTTTAGGCCAATTTTAACTACCTTCCTAGGTGTGTGTGTGTGTGGTCAAGTCATAAAAAACACATGTGGGTAATTGAAATGAAAGATCTACTCGTTTTATGATTCACTACTTTAATTTAGTTTTATTATTTTTTGTTCACTTGTTTCCTTTTTCTTGCAATACTCTTCCCTTTTAAGATGCCAATCGTCAAATTCATATATATATTTCATCAAATTGTAAAGTAGGAGAATGCTTTTGAGTTTTACAAAAGTGTAGAAAGGGCCCTACAATTCGATATTTACTTGTTGTTGTCACAAACCAGATGACAAGTGTTAATTGTGCCGAATATATATGTATATATATATATAGATGGATACCCGTACATATGTCTGTAAGCAAGTATTCATTGTTAACTCGAAGTAAATTGCTGGTAATTAAGGCCTTTAAAAAATTATATATCAGCCATATGTTGCTTATGTCGTCATTTGGTAACGTCTTGGGTTCTATATAATGCTCTTGTTTGTGTGTGTGTGTGTGTGTGTGTGTGTGTGTGTGTGTGTGTGGTGTTTGCCATTAGAGCTTCAGTTTCAACAGATCTAAAAATTGCTAGGTCAGCATAAATTAATGCTGAATAAAATATATATTTCAAAAAGCAAAAAAAAAAAAAACTGCACTACGTTTTGTATTTGGATTTTGGACCGGTTTTTTTGGGGCGAAACTTTCAGTTCAATATTTACCAAAAAAAAATAAAAAAGAGGTCGTCGAAAGATACAAAAGCGAAAGTCTTCGTCTTCGTCTCTGTCTCTGTCTCTGTCTCTGTGTGTTCTTTGCTGGTCACTTTCAATGCATCGAATATTCATGCGAATATACATATGTATACAGTGACACTTAAAAGCACACCCTAAAAAAAGAAAAAACCTGTAGCAGCTGTTATCGGAACGCGTGCCCATGATGAAGTCCGAGTTCAAGCTTTGCGGTTTAGTGTTTAGTCTTTTTTTTTTTTTGTTTTTTTGGTTTGGTGTAACTTCCTCTTTCTCTCTGTCTCTTCATGGACTAGTCTGTCATCATTTCTGTTTGCCTTGCTTTTTCCACTTCCGTTCTGTGCACCAAAATGTGCTGAGTAATTAAATTCGGTTCTTCGAGTCAAGTTGTTGACCTGTGCAAAGGCAAAGCTTCTTCCCCTGTTCCCTTTACTTACCTCATATACCTTTTGCAGGAGACACTACAACAATTAGTTGAAGAAGCAAGTAACGAATTTGGAGTCCCTTCAACTGCTTAGCAATGATAAAGTTTCGCTATAAACGTAAAGAGCCCACTAATGTGGTGGCTTCTAACCCAACGCTGCCGGCAACAATAACTTCTCCTGCAAATACATTGACGACGACGACAACGACAACGGCGGGGGCGGTGACGACGACAGTGACGCCAGCTCCATTTCAGCACCAACAATTGCAGCAATTGATAAGCAATAATGGCGGCACTTTACCACGTAGTAGCCCTCGCAAAGTAATCCTAGACAGTCACGAGGGGCACAAATCATCAACCCTGACGCGTCAAACGAAACATCATCACCCCCAGTTGAAGTCATCAGCCGGCTCCCCCTTCACATCAGCATTGGCCAAAGTGTCCAGCAGTGTGGAATTGGCCTGCTTGGACTACAATAATCAGCATCATCAGAATATTGGCATCTCAAGAGATGATCGAGCCACTGGAACAACTGAGCGGGATCGTTGCATTAATGCGGTCATTGTAAGATTATGCTTTTAATGAATTCTTTTAATACACTTTTGCAATGCCTTAGATTAGCTTTTAAAGAGAGTCAAGCATTAGTTTTTTGTACTTTTTCTAATCATTTCATTTCATTGTTTGCAGGAACTTTTCCAACAATTGCAAACCAGCTCGGAGCCAGCCCTATGTCCCGAGCCATTGCGTCGGGCTTTGGCCAGTGGTCCGCTGGCTGGACGACGATTCCCATTGGGTTGTTTGGGCGATGCTGCCGAATGTTTTGAACTGTTATTGCATCGCGTGCATTCTCACATTTCGCCAGATGATTCGGGCGATGCATGTGAAACGGCCACTTGCATAGCTCATCGACGATTTGCCATGCGGGTCATCGAGCAGAGTGTGTGCAAATGTGGAGCCAACTCGGAGCAGTTACCCTTTACCCAGGTGAGTCTAAACTGCTAGATCGACTACGTTTGGATCGAATTTGAGGGAATGAATGAGTTTAACTAAGAGAATCGAATGACTAAACCGACTGCAGATTTTGAGTTATTTTGTTTTCAATAAATTTGAATCACAATTTTTTTTTTTATTCATACTAGTTTAATATACATATATAGGAATTTAAAATCATAATTTTTAGCAATCTTAATTAAAATACAATTTCTTATACCAACTGTCCCTATCAACAGTCCTGTGCCTCAGTAAAAAAACCAAAAAAAAAATTATAAAAACAAAAAACCACAAAAAAACATAGTTTTTAGATATTTTATTATTTCACTTATTAACATACTGATTGCTAAAAAATATATTTTTGACATTGTTTAGTTTATTTCTATTTGTTAAATAGATAATTAATAATATTTAATTCTTTAAATAGTCTTGTCCCTATTCAATTGCATGTCAGTCTACATATATTCAAATTATTTAAATATTTCAATTTATCAATTTAGTTTCTTTCATTTAGTTTTGAGATTTAACCGATAAAAATATCAATACGAATTCATTTCATTATATAAATGATATTCTATTCAAATGGATTCATTTTAAAGCATGTTGTAAGCGAATTGAAATGAATTTGTTTATTCTAACAAGTAAATATATTCATATGCATTCATCCATTCGAATGGATTCATTCTAAAGCATGTTGTAAGTGAATTGAATTGAATTTTTGAATTCTAACGAGTAAATATATTCATATGCATTCATCCATTCGAATGGATTCATTCTAAAGCATGTTGTAAGTGAATTGAATTGAATTTTTGAATTCTAACAAGTAAATATATTCATTTGCATTCATTTCATTATATACATGACAATTCCATTCGAATAGATTTATTTTAAAGCATGTTGTAAGTGAATTGAATAGAATTTTTGAATTCTAACAAGTAAATATATTCATTTGCATTCTTTTTATTATATACATGACAATTCCATTCGAATAGATTCATTCTAAAGCATGTTGTAAGTTAATTTATACAGCTGTCTAGTTAGAATGCAGATCTTGCCTGTTCTATCAATGAATTCTAAAGTGAATTTAAGTGCTGACGTTTTTTGCCACTACGTGGAGTGAAGCGGGGTGGAGTAGGGGGGCGGGGCTAATAACAACATGGCAACAACTTTTTCAAAAAACACCTGCAACGTAGATGCATGAAGATTATGCAAAAGTCTGTCTACAATTTGGTTCGTTCTGACCATTAACAGTTAAGCAAACTAGTTTTCTTCCCCCTCTCTCTCTCACCAAGTAGCTTGACCAGTTTCTGATAGACAACCACCAGCACCACCCACATACATTAGTTTATTAGACGATTATAGATCCCTAAAAAGGGTATAAATCCGCAAACACGTGTAATTCAAACTTCTGTTTTTTTTTTTTTAAACCAGATGGTCCACTATGTATCCGCATCGGCCCTAACATCACAAAAGAATCTGGCCATGCAGAGCCATAAGCAGCTGAGTTTTGGCCAATTATTGCGTGCCGCTGGTAATATGGGTGATATACGTGATTGTCCGGTAAGTGTAATTAAAGAAAATTCAAAAGTTTTGACATTATTAAATATTGGTTTGTTTGTTTGTTGGGTTTTTTAGAATTCGTGTGGAGCAAAAATTGGAATTTGTCGAGCTCTGTTAAATCGACCAGATGTCGTATCTATTGGCATTGTATGGGATTCGGAGCGACCAGCTGCAGATCAAGTGCATGCAGTGCTGAAAGCCATTGGCACCAATCTCCGACTGGCTGATGTATTCCATCAGGTCAGCGAACAACGTTGGGCCCAACAATATCAACACGAACTGGTCGGCATTGTGTCATATTATGGCAAGCATTATACGACCTTCTTTTTCCATACCAAACTGAAGGTTTGGGTCTATTTCGACGATGCCAATGTCAAGGAGGTGGGACCAAGTTGGGAGGGTGTGGTGGATAAATGCAGTCGTGGCCGTTATCAGCCATTGCTGCTTATCTATGCAGTGCCACAACCGCCGAGCTCCGCCGCCATGGAGGCGCCCATTGTCTCGTCACTATCAGCCGCCGCTGCGGTGGTGCGTCGCGCCATAACTCCCAGCCCGGAGAAGCCAAGTTTGGGGCACACACGTCGAGCTATAACACCGACTCCGTTGCGGAGTTCACCGGCCAATGATTATCAGAATCTCAGTATCATTCAGAAGACAATACAAACGAATCCTGGCAATGATGAGACTGATGGCTATATTAGCCGGAAAACGGTGGAACATGTCCTCAATGCACAATATCAGAATCTGAGTGTCATTCAGGATAAAATAAATGGAACTGCAGGCGGTGTTAATGGTGGGTCTCTATTGGATCGTAAACCGCTCATCGATACGGCTCGTCGTCAGCTGCATCATCAGCATTTGCAGTTGCAGCGTAGCCATAGTTCCGAATCCAGTGGAGCCTCCAATGGGAATTCTCCGCCAAGCGATGGTCTAACCATGCCTGAGCATTTGAATCAGCCGCGACGTCGGGATTCGGGCAATTGGTCTGGAGATCGGAATAGCGCAAGTTCGGCTAGTTCGACCACCCTGGACAATCCATACCTATATATGGTGGCCAAACGCGGAGGAGGAGGTGGAGGAGCAGGTGGCATTGGTGGTGGAAGCATCTCGGCAGTGCCTCAGAGTCCTACGAGGCATGGCATGCCCTACGATGCTGGTTATGACTCATTCTCCCTCAGCTCGACCGATTCGTATCCACCCAAGCATCCATTGAATCCTCAACTGGCCAAGATCCCAGAAGCAGCAGGTTCAGGAATGGCCCCTCAAGTGGTGTCCAGTGGTCTCCACTTGGCGGGGGATTGCGAAAAACTTTGCCACGAGGCCGATCAATTGCTGGAAAAGTCGCGACTTGTTGAGGAATCGCATGATCTGGAAACGGCTTTGGTCCTATGTAACGCCGCCGCTGGCAGGGCGCGAGCAGCAATGGATGCTCCATACAGCAATCCCCATACCATGACCTTTGCTCGCATGAAACACAACACGTGCGTGATGAGGGCCAGAAGCCTGCATCGCCGCATCCTTGTGGAAAAGGGCCCCGAATCGGAGGCCATGCCAGAGCTGAAGCATATGCGAGAAGGCAGCACCAGCAGTGTGAAGCATGTGAGGCAGAATAGCAAGGATCGCACCCTGGATCCGCTGAGCAAGGAGCAACATCAATTGCAGTTGCATGACCAACAACAGCAGCAACAATTGCCAGCGTCATCAGCCAAGAGCATTGAGATTTATGCCACTTTGCCCAAGCGGAAGAGTCCATTGAAAACATTGGCCGCTGCCTCAGCAGCTTCAGGAGGCACTGATGACTTGGCCATTGCATATGAGCAACAGCATCAGCAGCAGCAGCAGCAATCCAAGCCCGAGCGTGAGAGTCGTTCGATATTTGGTCGTCGGGATAAGGACAAAGACAAGGAAAAGGATAAGCGGAGCCGCAGTGAAGATCGCCATAAGCTGACGCGGGAATTTTCTTTAACCGAAACGCTGCTCGTCAATGCCAAGGATACGTTGAAGAAGCACAAGGAAGACAAGGATGAGAAGAAGGAGAAGGATAAGAGTGGCAAGAAGCAGCACAAAATCCGACGTAAACTACTAATGGGAGGTCTAATACGACGCAAGAATCGTTCCATGCCTGATCTAACCGAAGCCGGGGACGATGCAGGGCCCATGAATCAACTGAAGATGACCTTGCCCGCTGCTGGAGGCGCTGGTGTTAATCACAGATCCAAGGACGACAGTTCCCTGGGCCTGGGACAACATCCCGAAATAACCGCCATGAGTGGCTATATCTCCGAGGGCCATTTCGATTATCCAAATGGTGTAACTGGTGGAGTAGGAGGAGCCAAGGAAGCGATCAATGGACATAATCCGAATCCAAATTTGGAGCGCAGCAAACTGATGCGCAAAAGTTTTCATGGCAGTGGCCGGCAATTGACAATGGTCCCGAAAGTTGCTCCTCCCCCACCCATGCGAACCAGTTCCACGCTTAGCCAGCAGCAACAACAACAACAACAGCAGCAATACCACCATGAGGCAAACCTTTCGAATATTTCCAATATGAGCTCCAATACTTCGATTAGTGAGGACTCCTATCAGACCATAATCACCACCTGTGCCCAGGTTCACTCTGAGCAGAGTCCATTGAAGGATTTGGGCCTAATAGAGGCGCCCCACTTGGACTTGCCACCCTATCCCAGCCCTCCGCATTCTGTGTGCCATTCCCGGCAGGCCAGTGAGGATTTCCCACCGCCCCCACCGCCGGAAATCGACTTGGAACCCCTCAATCATCAGTTGAACCAACTGCAGGCATTGGAGGCAGCCACCAAGCAGCAGCAGCAACGCCAGCAATTCGATTCCATGGCCGATGGCATGGGAACCACTAGCATTTTAGCCCAACTGCAGCAACGCCAGCATTTGCTGAAAATGCGCAAGGAGCAAGAGCTGCAGCAGGAGCAGCAGCAGCAAACCGATCTCATAACAGCGAAGCAAAGGAACTTGGAGGCTAACGTCTCGGCCAAAAGTGTGCGGGACTTGGCCAATCGTTTCGAGCAGACTGCCATTATACGTTCGTATAATTCGCAGGAGCTGCTCCTGATGCCGCCTCAAGTGCGTACACAGATGAATGGATTACCCACCTGCAATAAGCAATTGGATGAGGATGAAGTGGATTGTCCACCGCCGCCAACGGTGGCGCGTCATCAACAACAACAGCTGCAACAACAACAACAACTGTTGCCCAAACCCAAATATGAAATGTCTGAATCTCAAATAGCTGAGGAAATACGCGAAGTGGAATTGCTCAATTCCTTTGTGAAGCAATCATTCAATCAGAATCCAAATCAATCTCCACCCAAAAGGGTCAAAAAGAAGAGTGTCTCATTCTGTGATCAAGTTATATTGGTGGCCACCGCTGACAATGATGAGGACGATGATTTTATACCGAATCCGATATTGGAACGGGTTCTAAGGACAGCACAGAATCCCAATGAGAAGGTTGCCACACAAATGGTACAGCAGCCAAATACCCAGAGATTGCAAGCAGAACCACAACCGCGTCCACAACAACAACAACAACAGCAACCCAACGTGTTGCAGGCATTGCAACAGCAGCAACAACATCAACAGCAACCATCACCCATAATGGGCAGACCAATGGCCACAGATATGCAACGTTATGTTCAAAGAATGCAACATCAGCAGCTTGTTCAACAGCAACAGGAATTGTATCGCCATCAGCAACAGCAGCAGCAGCAACAACGCACCAGCATGAACGGTTTGGCCCAGCAGCAACATATGCAGCTACAACAGCAGCAGCAGCAACAACAACAACTGGATAGTCCATATCTTAGTATGCCTCGGCTTATAAATCATAACCATATGATGCCCCAAAGTTATTCGGTACAGCTGCAGAAACACCAGCAACAACAACAATTGCAGCAACAGACACAGCAACAACTCAATCTCGCCTATTTTAGCAATGGTTCAACTACTAATCAAGAGATGGCTGGAGGAGCAGCAGCAGGAACAACAACAGCAACCACAACATTGCCTTCACCCTATCAACGAGTGCCCATCCCACATGGTTTTTATCCAACACCAGCAGCGGCGGCAGCAGCAGCAGCAGCGCACCAACAACAACAGCAACAACATTTGCAGCAATTGCAATGCAATGTTGCTGCAAAACCATTACAAAAGAAGGTCAGTTTTGAGCCAGGCACAAAGGGTGAAGCCACAAATGATGGCCATCTGTTAACACCACCCCCGCCGCCTCCGCCCCTGCCATTGCAAACGAAGCTAACCATACAAAATGGTCTACCCGAAAGTAATTCAAATAATCCGCCGCCCCCTCTGCCCAATACTGCCATCGCTGCCATACCTACCCGCGTATATAACAATGCCATTGTCAAAGCCTCGGCCAAGGCTGTGGAATGTAATCTATGTCGCAAACGGCATGTGATAGCTCCGGCTGTCTATTGCAATAACTGTGAATATTATTTGCAAATGCTCAATCAAAGGAGATGATGATAAATGGAAGAAGGAATGGTCAACCAAGCAACAGTTAATCTCAAAAGCAAGTCTTATATGCTGCCACATTGCCTAGAATGAATTATTAAGGATTGCGTTAAACCTTTTAGTATCTTAATTTTTAATCTTAGAGTCTAGATTATAAGTATACGGGAATTGGCCACGGCCTGTGGGCATTCAGTGCCTTCTATGGTTCCACATGAGAAGTTCCAAAACTGTTCCCACTCTGCCTATCGACAATCTCCATATATGTACACATGCAATGTGCACGAATTAAATTACTATTATTTAATATTAATTCAGTTGGAAATAATCTCATAAAAGATATGCTCTTAACTGAATAAGTCGCTTCACATTGAAATATATACATTTATCATTATATATTTTTTTTTTACATTTTATGATAAAGTATTTTTTTTTTTTTTCTTTATACATATAGATATAGATATTTTTATAACAATTTTAAGAATTCTTATTGATCAGAAGTTTGAAACTCAGTCGCTGAGCTTCCCATTTATGGCAAGATGTTGTCGAACGACTCTTGCATAAATCTTATTATTAATACAACGACCTTTTTTTTACAATTTGTACTTAACATAATTATTATTGCATTTAAATGATGTCTTGTATTTTTTATACATACCTATATTATATATTTTTATACAATGATGTCCTTTTTTTATACAAAACGAAAACACAAAACAAAAACACATTTACAATAAAAACAAAAAAATGTTTCAAATAAATTAGACAAAAAATATATTTAAAAAAAAATAATTTGGACTTAATCTTCGCGTTAAGTTTAAGGTTTCCAAAGGAAAACAAAAGAGGATACAATATAAATGGAATTACAATTTCCTATTCCAAGGACACTTCCGGATTTGGAGCTGTCAGTCGATGCGAATAAACAAACACTTCCAACTAGCCAAAGGACATCTCGTTTGCCCTTAAAATGACCGAGTTTTGATCCACTTTTCTTTTTTTTGATCTTGTAATTTTTTCCAAGTCTAAAATTTGAACTTAAAGACCTAAAAACTATAAAATCCTTGATATCTTGGCTCTTCGCAGGACTATCGAGACGTTCTCTTCACCAAAGATAGTCCTTGAGAAATGGAGTTTTTTGTAATCATTTTCGTCTTGATCCTTCAATGAACTTGCGAGATATTTGACATTTTCCCAGAAACAAAAAAGTCAGTTTTTCTGACCAAAAATTCGAACAATATATTTCTAACGATATTGAAAATCCTTGAATGCGAATCAGTAGTTCTGATCTGGGAAGATTCCAAATAGGATGCTCTGTCGTAATCGGTCAATGTACTGCGGAGATATAACTTCGAAAATATCATCCTTTTTTCGTTTTCTTGCTCTAATTTCCATAAATCTTGTTGAAGGACGAAAGGACTTTGTATCGCTATTAATTGGCGTCAATTGGTCAATTTAAAGTAAAGACATGAACTTTAAAGATCGGACAAGAAATGTCAGCCTTAAAATAAATAAATTCTCAGAGTAAAATATTTTTTAGAATTTTCCAGATATTTCCCTCAGATATCCTGCGTAATATGGGCTATTATTTATTGAGTATCCATCCATTGAAAATAAAACACATTTTTTCATTAAAATTCAAATATTTTTTTTTAATTCTCAATTTGTTTATGGGCTAAAGTCGCATGCTTTATATATTCACAATCTTTAATCGGTAGGGAAATAAAACCAATTTTAATTCATTATATTCCTCGGCCGATTTCCATTAATTTATAATAGTTAGCCAGCCAGAAGCATTTTGCGCATGCTTCTTAGATGGCATTAATCAAAATATATATTTGAGTCTTTGTAAATCGGTCCAGGCGTATAACAAAACAAATATGATTCTTTAGAAAATTTGGGGAAAACGCGTATAACGTTTCCACACATTTTCTTGCATTTTCTTTTTTTTTTCATTTCTTTTTCGTATTGCGTAAAACGTTTGATTGCAAGATTTTTTTATACTTTTTTTAGTATATTTTTTTGTATTTTTTTTTTTCTTTTTTTTTATGTTAGTTCTGTTTTTCATATCTTTTTTAAACAGTATTTCAAAGTTTTTTTTTTAAAAAAAACTTTCGAAATACGTTTCAACATTAGTTTTACGCAATTCGATAATTCTTTTCTTTTCATTTCGGAAAACGTTTCAAACATATTTTTTCTTTTTTTTTTTGCTCCATTTTTCGAAATAATTATTTTTTTTTATTAGATGTATTATTGTATTTTGTGTGTTGTATGTCTGTGAATATGATTTTTTTTTTTTAGATGAATATTGTGAATTTATGAGTGTATGAAGTGAAATGAAATTCCCCTAAAACAAATCTACACTGGAAAATCTTCAAAAAATAAAACTGCTCTCAAGTTAAGTTGACTACTCTCTCATCTGAAAATAAATAGAAAAAATTGCAATAGGTTAATAAAGGCAATAAATAAAATGCACAGAAATCACAGAACCCCAAGATGATGGCAAGAATTTCTTATCTATTATGTTGAATATTTTTTGGCATTATTGAATTCATTTTTGTAATTCATCTTGAGGTTTACAAATTGTATGCCAACTATAACTTACCTTTTACAAATGTTTTCAAACATACTGAACTATTTTCTAAACTAAACTAAAGATTATTAAAATTTTGAAAACCCTAATAAAAAAATACATTTCAACAGTTGATGAGGGAATATTTAAATCGTTTAACACATTTTAATCTAACAATCCAATCAGCCTACTCTCTCTCTCTCTCCTCAAAGATAAAAAATATGGCAGAGACCTTAACAACTTCCAGAAGAAAAAATTGCCAAATAATAATTTAAATTCAAAGTTATCCGCACAACAATTGTTTTCACCTTCAATTCTGTATTTAGAGCAAAAACGACATGCATAGTGCACCCTGTGGATAGGGACTTTTTGGTTTCTCAACTGTTATACACACTGTAACAACTGTTGTTATTTATTTATCAATTTGACGCTCACTCTTCTATTTCGCTTTGCATTCCTCTGGTCTATAGCCGTCTCGCTTCTTTCCGCTTCAAATGCAAACATTTTCCCAGCTCTTCGTCGATTCGTGTGAGAGTAGGAGCGCCTTACTCGCCCGTTTTCATCTCTTTCGCTTTCGTGTGATGCCACCACACACTGGCACTGTACGATTTGAAGTATGTTTTTACGCTTCATCTCTCAAGTGGTCGTGTCGTGTTGGGTTTTTTATTTTCCTGTGTGGCACCAAACAAAAGTCTTTTATTTGCATGCATTTTGGCAGAGCTGGGAAAATTTTTCCATGAAAAGCGTTATAAATATGTATGTACATAAGAATATTTGTATGTACATATGTAGGCTTCGACCTCGAAATGCAAAGTTTAAGTCCCGCCGTAGAGCAACAGATACATGCCGAAATTTTCCAGCGCCAAGAGTTGTGAGTCATTTCCACAACAAATGACACCACAGAAAAATAGGTGCAATTAGCTGCCAGAACTTTGATTTTCTTTTCCACATTAACTTTTGTTTATAACTTTTGGAAATTGCCAAGGTCTACCATTGATTATTTTTTTTTTTCTTAGTAATTCACATTTTCACCATAACTAAATTGAAATAAAATTCTCTATCACTGCCTATTTCGGGACGTGCCCGCTAGTTGAAATGCTCTAACTCGACTGATAACCGACTCGCTGAAGTTGCAACGAGGAAGACTCGGTTTCAGCCCCGAGCACTCGTCGTCTCTGACCATGGGACCTTTTACCAGGTAGACGCATGCAGATTTGCATCCCCTAATCCGGTTTATTTTTAACAAGGGTTCTTTCTTTTACAGTTTCTCAGACATGCAGCTGTCTACCTAATTTCAAGACATTTTCTTGCCCTGGCCTTGAAAAGTTTCAAATTTTATACCTGAAATTCTCGGTAACTTATAAGTGTACCTAAATATATGTACATATATGAATGTGTGTACATATTTTCTTTCTGCTGGCAATGCCGTTTTTAAATACGAGGGCAGTTCAATAAACAGTAACTTATTTTCCGTTAGAAGAGATTATTTTGTTTGCCTGTAGGGTTGCCAGACTCCATATCCCCAAGCCTCCCATATTTTTGTGGTGGGGGCGCCACACACAACATCAATTTCCCAACGCTGGGGCAACACCACTCAAAGCCAGTTTGGCTTTACGTTAAATTTGAAAATGTTAACAGTTTTTGATTTAAAATAAATAAATATATATTAACAAAAATAGTTACAAAATGTACAAAAAAGTATAAATAAAATCTTATGACATAAATTCGATAAAAAACATATTCGATCCGTTAAAATAATATTTTGGACACATATATACAAAAACATAAAGCATATTTAAAATACCAGTTAGGCTTCGGAGTAATCGTCATCATAGGCATGATTGCGATATGCTCCGTATACGGGTTCAGCCCCGGCTGACTTGCGAGGTGTGACCGCAGTCTGGTCATGGAAATGTGGCTCTCCTTTAGCCGCATCTTTATTGTGTCCATTGCTTACATTTTCAGTGCTCTCAGAGTGATCTGCATACTGATAGTTGCGAGCCAAGAAAAGAAATATTAGCATATCCACCAACATTAATGTGGCAAATAAAGCAAATTCGGCCGATTGCGAATCGACAAATTTAATTTCGGCTATAACCACAACAATCATGTTACCAATGGCCACCGATAGAAGCCAACAGGCTTGCAGCACCGACTTCATGCTAGCCGGGGCCTGGGTAAAGGAAAATTCCAGTCCCGTAACCGAAAACATAATCTCCGCTGCCGTCATGACAACAATTTGTGGCAGTTGCCATAGTATCGAAATTGAACGGGGGGAGACAACTTCAAACATCTTGAATTGCTGTAAACGGAGAAATGAAACGAATATTGGAAATATTATAGATCATACAGATACATAAGTAGAGAGAATTAAAAATCAATTCTTTGGCTTCAGAGACTTACATAGCCATCTTGAGCATTGCCCTCCAAAAGCAGACTGTATAGTCCTCCCATCTTGGTCTCAAAGTTGGCTACCCTCTTTCCATTGATATCCACTTCCCCATAACCTGGACTGACTTTGTGCAACTCTGAGATATTGCGCATATCGAGTGATCGGGTCGAAAGACTAGAACCAGGAATCCTAAGTAAAATGGGACCCTCCTCTTTGGGTGTATTTATGAGAATCCTGAGATATGTTGCACTATTTGGACTATGAATATTTGCCAAGCCATCGGCGAATTCTTCAATTTGATTCCCGATCAAAAAATAGCCAATCGACTTGCCGGGATGCAAGTGTAATTCACCCTCAATGGGTGAAGAGCATTTTACTCCTCCTTGCGATGAGTCAGCCTTGAAGGTGTACTCCTTGGACTCGGGCAAATGTATTGCAAGATCTGACCACATGCCAAGTGGTTCGATTGAATGCTGTTCAGAGGTTCCATTTATATTCATAGTGAATTCATAGCGACAGGGCATGCCATTATACAGTCGCAAATGAGCCATATTGGGCTCTGTGGGGGCTGACAGTGGCGACGCTTCTTCCATTTTCATTTCCAGTCCGGCAGAGAGGAAAAAACCCAATGCTGCTAGTAGGAGACCAATCGTTAGCTTCTGCAAAGGTCGTTTGATGCCAATGAGTCTCAGAAGAGGATAAACGGCAAAGTCAAACAATGGGATGAATGCTAGAATAAGCAACGGATTGACCACTTGCATCTGATCAGGTTTAATGTGATAGCCCCACACATCTCCATCCATACGAGTTGCTTGGAATGTCCATCGTGATCCCTGCTGATCGAATAGAGCCCAAAAAATGGGAAATGGCAGATATAAAACCAGAATCTTGGCCAAACATTTCGTTTCGTAGACCATTTTGGATCCCACCGTAGGCTCCGCATAATCTAGGAAATGTGGCAACGGCTGAACCTTGCGCTGCTTACGCCATCCCTTATAGGCATCCGTAATGCATTGTGATACACCGAAAATCATGTTGCCAGCCGCTGGATTACAACGATAACGACTCTTGCCGGCAATAAAGATCAGCACCGAGACCAACATTAAAATGGCTGGCACTCCAAAGGCCAGCGAGAAGCAATCGTGCTCACCAAAGCAATGGACATCTTCACGTAGTATTGGCGTTACCGTCGTTGAGATCATCGATCCGGCATTAATTGCAAAGTAGAAAAGCGAAAAAAACTTGGCCAATTGTGCACTTTGATCGGGTAAAAGGAATTGATCCCCACCAAAGGCCGAAACACAAGGTTTGATGCCTCCAGTGCCCATGGCAATTAATAGAAGCCCAATAATAGTTACCAATCTGCAAAAGAATCATTATTATTATGCTTGATCTCAGTGGTTAATGTCTCAAATATCTATCTCACTTGATGGGCATGCCCTCCAATGGTACAGCTCCAAAGGATACGACCATTGCTCCTATGCTGTAAACGATCGATAAATACAATATAGTTTTGTATTTACCTATCCAACCGTCTGCAATGAGAGCCCCAATCAGTGGGAATATGTAAACGAGCATTGTAAACGTGTGAAACAGCACCGTGGCAGCTTCCTCATTGTAACCAAGCTTATGGGTAAGATACAACACCAAAATGGCTATAATGGAAAATATTAGGTTTTGAATTTGTTTTTTGTTTGGTTTTTTTGAATAGTCATTTTTGTGGTTATCATTTATACTTACTGCGCATGCCATAATAGTTAAATCTTTCGCAAAACTCATTGCTGATAATGAATGCCACCGACTTGGGATATGGTATAGGTTTCTAAGGGTAAAGGGAAAAAAAGTTAAATGGAATGATCAGACAGTTTTTTTCTTCTCTTTAGTTTCTGCTTATCACAAAACACGTAGAATCAGTCTGTCTAGTGAATTATCAATGCCATAAAAATAACAGAATGCCATATCATTCAAATGACCATCTGAATTTTTGACTTTCACTATATATGTAGGTACACTTTTGGGTACATACATACCTATATAAAGAAAATTAGTATACTTATTAAAGCGTTAAGAAGTGGAATTCTTAACAAGGCTAAGGAAATAATTCAAAGATGATATCAGTAAATTTATAATGAAATATATACATACGTATATTATTATTTAAGCTTATAATGCATATATTCTTTGTATTCGACTTATGATTTAAACTTCAATTTTAATAGCACTTAAAACGGCATTTTTGTCTGATTGATAAGCAAATTGTTAAAATTTCACTTACCACCGTCGCTTGACAATTATCTATGCCAATTGCATTGGTCATAGTTGATCAAACTGTCTTTAAATTTTAGTTAGACAGATTTGATGTAACGATTCTCTCTCTCTCTCTCTCTGTCGCTCCCTGTCTCAGCGTCTTCTGAGCTGTCCGATCTGGTCATGTGCCAGACAACGTTTGGATTCAAACTAAGAACCAGCTTTGAAGCTTGCCATTTTCATACCCAACTGGTAGCTTGTCTTGGCATTGACCAGGGCCGGATTAAGATACACATATGTGAGAGACCAGAAAACTAGGGCCAATTGTAATTTTTGCTTGGCAATTAAGTAAAATATAAACAATTGCCTATTATACAAATTATTTATAGTAGATATTTTTAAGAAAAAAAATTCCTTTTTTAAATTTAATTTTAAAACATAGTCCGCCCTAGTAAAACAAAATACATAATAAATTAACAAAATATAAAATGAACAAAACATTGTAAACAAAAAAAATAAAAAAATAATAATATTCACTATAGATTTAATGAGTGTGAGAGAGAGAAAGGGAAAGAGAGAGAAGCTGCATTAGAGAACGGTAAAGTGTGAACAAAGTAAACATAAATCGATTGTCTAACATTTGTCTAGGCAACCCTTCTACCCAAGCCCCTCCAAACACAACCAACCTGTTGGCCATTTGTATGAGACAATGGATAAATCGAAATTATTAGTAGACGGATGAAGACGAAGATCGATGGACAGGTTTTAGGTTCCCCCTCCCCCCGCAAACAAACTTTAAGTTGAAGGTGAATAACACTAACCAATGACCGCCCGCCTGCCCGACTCTTTACCAATGGGAAAGTGGGTCAGTTATTAGTTAAGGCTTTTGCGCACACACACACACACAAAACGATTCCAACCACTATGGTAAGAGGTTTGAAAACCTGTAACTAAATATATCAAAATTCTATTGGAACAACATGATATTGAATATATATTTGAAACGTTTTGTTTTATGAATTGAAAAAAGAATGCATTATCTCTAATCAAAACTATTGTTCAATTGTTAGCCAACAAATTAAGTAATTTAGTCAATTTAATTAGTTAATTGTTGTAATTAATTTAAAACAAAAAGCAACAAAAACTTTAGAATACTTAGCGTATATGTATGTAGTCATCATGTTGATTTTATTTAATTTAGATTTGAGAGAGAAAGTCAGTAAAGGGTATTAGTAAGAGATCTAACATTGTTAGATCGTGATGGGCAAAAACTTGTTTGTATTTTGCCAATCAATCAATTTGATAGAGTGACCAATAAAAGAATTTGTCCCACATTTTAAATTCAAGGTCAATGCGCAAAAATGTTCCACTTGTGGTTGTTTTTTTTTTTTTTTTTTGTTTCTCTTCACTTTCGTCCACTTTTACTTCTTACCTGTTCCCGTTTCACTTCATCCATTTTAATGTGAGTCAGTTCCTTTTGCGTATTACCGTTATCTTTCGCCATTTATGTATGTATGTATGTGTATGTCTGTACTTCAGCAATTAGTGTAATTCCATGCACATAACGGTAACTATACAAGTTGCATACAAGAACACGCAGCGAAACTAGCGAAACAAAAAACGACTGACAACAAATATATATGTATGCACACTTTGGAATGCCCACGAATTGCCGAAAATGCACGCACAACAATCACAGAAATTACAGAAATAAAAAAATAACAAAATTCAAGATTAAAAAAGAACAGGTAAAACTGTTTCGACGGGGCTAGGGAGGGATGGAGGCCCTTGCGGGGTATGAACAACACAATTGCCAGACGATAAATGTTTTTCTCCACAATGCAAGCTGCGCTTTTAAAGCAAGTTTTGACAAGCAAGAACCGTAAGAAACGAAAACCAAATATTGAGAGAAAGAAATTAAATCAAATGGTTTTTTTTTCTTTTTTGTAGAACAACAACAAGTAAAACAGCAGAATGCAGCAAGCACGAAAATGAGAATAGTGGACTAAAGGGGAGACGGGCAGGGTAGAGGGTGTGGGCCTTCAACTAAATGAAGCTTTGGCTCTCGTTTTTTTTTTTTGATGATGATCTGTACGTCCACTCTCCCTCTCTCCCACTCTCACACTCTCTTACTCTCACTATCTAGAGAGTGAAGCTTAGGCTTAGTTTTACCCAAACCACAAACTTCTGCCTCGACCTCTGCTTCTGTCTCTGCCTCTGCTTTTGCCCCAAGCTGGAGCTTTGACTCTCAAGTTCAATGCTGACTGCACCCACTCATCAACAAGTCACAAAATTTTGTACATGTATTGCATATATGTACATAAATCATTACTAGCTACTACTAAGCCATACATACATAGTATGATGTACATATGAAACTATAGTAAAATGATTAATGTGGGGTTTTTTTTATATATTTACACTTGACAATCATTGCTTTACACATGCCTTGGAAAGTAAGTACATACATATATTGTAATGTTATTGCTTGTGCTACTTATCAATAGTTAACTTATCTCAAAGGAATGCTGCAACGGTGGCAACTTGACCCTCTTTCTGTAATAATTACAAATGAAAGTCTTATTCACTCTTTGATTACATCAATATTTACACAATCTATCAGATTATACTGATATCTACTTACATAAATTAGATACACAAATACCCAATGCATTTGTAAAAGTATTTTTATACAAGTTTTTCTTGGGAAATCAACAGAAAAAGTGAGTATATAAAATAACGATATACCTTTTTTTAATTTCATTATAAAAGTTTAATAATGTTATAAATAATGGCAATTTTCAGTTATCAGTGAAACGATGTAAAATTTATAGACCCCATTGCTTGGGTTTTCATAAGAAACACAGTTAAAGTTAGATTAAAGCAATTATCTTGTTGACTAATCTAACTAACAATGAATGTCAGTCCCGGAATGGGGACTCCTTCTAATTTGCTTTAACTTGCTGGCACTGGGCCAGTAGCAATCAAAATCAAACTAAAAAATAAGTTTTTAGCCTTTCAAAGCAAATTAGAAGATCACTTTCCAATGTGAAAGTTGGAACATTAATGATAATGGTTTAAAAAACGATTCGCCAAGATAGAGAAACATAAAATTTTTAAACTTTTAGTCACTATGCCAATTTTCTCTAGCCATTTTCTAACTGATTTAATTTTATCATTGAAATGCACTTTAAAATTTCACGATATTTTGCAAAAATTAGCAAAAACAAAAAATGTAGTTGTCGAGATTTAAATGAAGTTCGAAAGACATTACTCTAACTTCAAAATAAAGACATGAATTTTTGAAATGCTCAAAAAATTGACTAAATTAGAGCTATGTATATGAAATTCATGTTTATTGGAATATTTTTATTTTCATTGGCATTTCAAAATTGAATTTAAAAACATTAAAATGAGATACTACTTTTCAAAACCATTTAAAATTTGGCAAGAGTTAAAAGATTAAAGAATTTTATAGAATTTTTCAAGTTAAGTCAGTGATTAGAAATCTTTTAACAGCGTCTATCCTTTGTCTAAACCGGAACTGATAAACGTTATAAAATCTATATCCTTGAGTTTCATAATATATAGCTTACCCTTTTTGTTTTATCGTGCTTTTTCGTGCTTTCATAGATGTCCGAGATTTCATCTTCATTCTCTCTACTATTCTGATCTGTTGTATCTAAGCCTCCATAAAGGCGTCGACGGCTATCTCGATCATTACAGTTATCATCACCAACACCATTGAGAAGGGGTATACCAAACACTATACGAATGTATTATTATTATTAGGTATTATTATATAATGGAAATTACACATTCTGTCAACTTACATTGATTGTCTATATCGGAGTAATAGCATGATCGTGGACTACGTCTGGAATTGGAAGAATGTTGTGCCTTCAAACTCAGATGCATAGTAATTCTCACAAATATTGACAAACTGCTCTTTGATATACTATGTATATAAAAGCAGCCAATCATAATTTCAATTTAGAGAGTAAACAAACTGTGCACACTTTGTTATCAATAGAGTTGTCAATATCAAGATATCACATATTGTCGATGGGCGATGGGCGATTACAATGGCTGACGCAGCAAAATTGACCAAAAACCATCATCATTTTCAATAGTCTCGAGTATTGGGCACTTAAGAGCACAATTCATGCTTTACTATATTCCTGATGATGTCTGAGCCATGAGCCAATATCAATATCTAACCATTTTCAATTTTATTTATAGCCCTGTTAGCTAAACCTGATGAGGCAAAGTGCGTTTTAGCCAACTAGCTAATCTATTTAATTTAGGTACATATATGTACATATATACATATGTACATATGTATGTATGTTTGTACATACATATCTACATCAGTTTCATCTAATCACTGTGTTTGTTGTCACCTGATCAACTGATCGGTTAAACGATCTAATTGGTGCAATAAAAATGTAGTGGGAATATCCAGGATGTATGTATATATATTGGTATAGATATTGATGGTTTCCTATAACATGTACATATTTTCTGTGAATGAAAAATTTGTAAAAATTTATTGTCTGCACAACAATCAATTGACTTATGAACTCTATAACTACAAATATATGTATTTAGTTATAAATGTATCTTTAACATGCAATCATGTGTAATAGTTTTAATTAAGTGTTACCCAATCTCAATCATATAATCAACCATTTGAAATAAAAGTGTCAAGTCAAGTTACTCACATTTTTGTTGTTGTCGTTGTATAGCTTAGCAAATGACAAATCATAAAAATCGAAAGCACTAAGAAAGAAAAAGTGGCATAACCCACAACAACAACAACAACAGCAATACACATATGTACATATGTATGTTTGTAATCTGTTATTTATCGCTCCAAATGGCAATAACAATGTACCTACATATACCGCAACTTATGCATGTACCTGCTTGATGTGGACTATATGGTTATAATTATAGGGTAATCATAAATACTATTTGCAGTTATCAACAAATGCGACAATGGCGATTAAGTCAATAAAAAGAAATAGAAACAAGAAACGAACAAATCAGCCCGATTAGTTTTTTTTTTTTGGCGGGACTTGCCATCGGCTTGTTTAACAGATCGTTTTTTTCCACATGGTTGGTCGAATTAAATTTATAAGAAACTTTTCATATATGTACAATCCCCTAGTAACAGTATAAAAAAAAAAAAACAAAATTTAGTAAGTTTTATGTTTTTATCTGCAAGATTAAGCCAAATAGTTTAAACAATTTTTGTTTTTTAATACCGTTGTTTTTAATGGCTATTAGAAATTAGGCAAGATGGTTGTAATGCAAAGAAGAAGACGTTTTCCACCCCTAGAAATAGGGGAAGTTTATCAGTTGTGGTCCAAAGTTTTTTTTTTTGCCTGTGTATGCAAAAAGTTCAAAGAATTAAGTAACTGCCAGTAAAGTAAATTGATTCTTAAAAAAAAAAAAGTTAATCACACATTCCAAAAAAAAAAGAGAAAATGGAAATTTATCTAGAAGATTTCAGTTACATAAAGAACAACAAATTCATATTTACATGGTGTTGTTGTATAGTCCATTGGGCCAGATTCATTTTTGTTTTTTGCTTTAAAGTTGTTTAAAAATTCTATTTTAATTCTACATACATATATTCTATATATTATTGATTAGCATGAGTAGACGAGACCGCTTGTTCGTCTGTGTGAATCAACTTTAGGTTTTTCATTTTATCGAGACTTTTGTTTCTTATTACCAAAAGTAGGTCAAGTTCGAATATTGGCCAGATAGGACTACTAAAACTGAGTTCTTATTAAAATACAATCTTTGCGAAAATTATTTCAACATTAGGCATGGATTCTGACCCTAAATCCGTTTCTGCTCATTATATGTACATATATGTATACCAAAAAAGGCTTTAAATGGTTTTTGACCATACTAAGTACTAACTTTAGTTAATCAATCATATATGTTCTTAGTCTTAGTAAGTTAATAATTAAAAAAGCTATTATTGGTTGATTTTTTAAAGATTTTAATCATTATACGTTAAAAAAAAAAAAGACCAGGAAAGTTTTTTTAAGTTAAAATAACCTGAGACTTTTTAAAGCTCCTTCCACTGTCAGGATTGTTAAAAAAAAAAAATAGCCATAGCTTTATCAATTAAAATGTAGGTAAAAATGCCCAAAAACAAGTCTAGAATTCAAGATCGATTTTGGTAAACTTTGACAGAAATTTAAAATAAATGTTTTGAGTTAAATCCAAAACGACTGAACTTCCAAAAAACGCAAAGCAAGAAGATCTAGGATTATTGGAAAAAATATTTTAAAAAATACAGAGGTGGTCAGAAGTATTTAAACAACTTTGCAACTTTTATTTTCGAAAAGATTTTGTTGATGTTGTATGTGAATTACAATAACAAAACATTGTATTTAGTGCAGCTGAAATTAAGAAAAAACATAAATAACAGAAATATCCTTAAAAAAAAACAGTTGCAATTAAATATTCAGTGTGTAAATACTTTTGGCCACCTTTATATATGTACATATGAAGGCATATTTTATTTGGACCAAGAACTTTGATTTTGAATTTTGTGAATAAATAAACTAAGATTAATAAACTCCTATTTAAAATTTCTAAAAGCAATTGAAGGTTTTTAGGGTATATAAATTTCGTTACTGACAAGAACTTTTGCTTTTTTTTTTTATTTTCTGCTTTTTTGAGGTGATGATAAGCTAGTTGAGAGGCGAAAACATTTAATAAATGGTTGGGCCTGTTGAGAGCTAGTCTCAGACAGGGCGGATGAGATAATTTAGATAGGGATATAGATAGATGTTGATACAAAAAACACACACACACACACACAGAGAGAGAATGATGAGGATGATGATGATCCGACACATGTATAGACATGTCATAAATTATGGCCGACTAGCTTATTTAGCTCAGCCAGAAACTGGGCCGTAAATACTTCAGAATTGGCGATAACTGTTCAATGGGTTTTTGGCTTATCAACCATTTCAACCCCCAAACAACACACACACATACACACACACACACACACTCAGGTTTTCCAACTAAAAAAAACACCTTCACATACGGCACGCGCGCAGTCGCAGCGACGCTTCGTCAGCGTCACAGTCACAGTCAACAGAGTCAGAGTCAGAGTCAGAGTCAGTCTGTTGATCACCGCTGACGAACTTGGATGCGCGTTTCTCCCCTTTCGCTTTTGTTGTTTTTGCGCGCGTGTGTGTGTGTGTGTGTGTGTCTCGTTTCGTCGCAGTTTTTTCACCTGTAGAGTGTAGTACTTGTCATTATTGTTGTTAAATATATATGTATATATTTTCTTCAATGCTTTTCTTAATGTGAGTGGGAGCAAGAATGCAAATTACCTGCAATGAACAAACAGAACAGAGAACAGAGGAAAATACTATAATGTTTACATATCATCTCTCAATTAATCTCAACGAAATCTGGTCCGGCCCGGTCCAGTCCATTGGCCGCGTTTTGACGATCGATGACCGTTTTAAGTGATCCATAATTTCTTTTTTTTTTTTTTTGTTATTTATTTGTGCTTTTACATTTTTTTTTTTCAATTATTATATTATTATTATTTGTATTCGGTTTATTTTCAAGTGAGGCCTGACGGATTAATAACTAACCACCAGAACCGGGCTTAGAAACCCCAAAAAAACGAAAAACAAAAAGCGGAAAACATGACGGACAATGAAAATGGTATTTACACTTGTTTATGTTATAATTAAGTTTTTGCAATTAAATTTTTAAGTTATGATTTTCAAATATTATAGTGTATAAGAGTGAATTATAGAGGTAACTTCCTTTGTTTTTGTTTCTTAATCTTTTACATTATATAAATTGCTGATTATAAAACAGTCTTTAAAACAAATGTTGTTATATGGCTAGAGACCTATCATTATTCCAAGTGCCACAACTTTGCTTTCTATCGCTCTTCATACTCTTTTTCTTATTATCTCACTAATCGTGGGGAAATAGCACGATTCTAGTACCCTTTAGTACAGAAATCAGTGTCGGATTTACAGTCATAATCGCCCTAGGGCCATGTAGTTTTATTTAGGCTCAGATGGTCATGCAACATCCCATCATTTAGTCAAGCATAACGTATACGCACTATAGGACAACTAAAGTTATAATATGGTCAATTCTCTAGGAAAGTCAACCAAGAGCACAAAATTAAAAATAAAAATAAAAACATAATTAGAATAATATAATATAAAGAAAGAAAACTCTCTTGAATCTCAATGGTCGTAGCATATTTCCTATGCCAAAACTATTTGAGAATTACAACTAAAATAAAGATAAATAATTATTTCAAGCATGGCGAGCTTAATTCATTGATTTTTCGAATTTAAAAAAAAAAAACAATTGAAAATTTGTTTGTGTTTTTTGGCCCTGGGTCTCGATCTAGAGTGAATCCGTTAACAAAAACTTACTACCAAAATTGTTAGCTGTTTGTCAATGAGAGTTCGTGCAATTTGCATATACCTACATATCTATGGCTTTACCAATGTCAAATTCAACATTTGCATAATCATACAAACGATCGCAAGATTTACTTCATTTGGTATTCCACCAACGCCCTGAAACAAACAAATTGCACTGATTTGGCCATATCATTACAATTGCTATTACTTACATACTTAGCCCCCAAAATGAACTGACGACTGACAATAAGTATTTGCAATTACTTAAAAACTCGAGCACAAGTTGGCATTCGCAGAATTTTTGACACACCAGCAAAGGAGATAAGCCCCCTCCCACCATATCATTCTGGCATTTGGCCTTTTCACACAATGGCGTCTACCAATATCAACTGCCAATTAAACAGGAACAAGACAATCAATCATGAAAAACAAATATTAGGAAATGTGTCAAGTGTCTCATTGAGATATAAACAACTCTTGAATGAAGTCAAACAGAAATTTTTGAACAGAAATTGAAAAGTTTTTTTTTTGTTTGCATTTAAAGTGAAGTTATGACTACCCAATACATACATAAATGGGTGTAAAATTTCTAATTCTAAACTTTTTTGTTGGGTTTTTAGATTATTATTTCCATTATTTTACGAGCATATGCCTATATATACGATTATTTCGTTCTCGTTCAAAGTTATGGCGATAATAAACAGACTTGTGGCTTAATCGCTTGTAAATCAGTTAACACAAGCAAACCAAACGCAGTTTGCCGACAATCTCTGATAAGGCTAGAATTGAAATTGCATAAACATATATACATATGTACATATAGGCCGAAGGTGACAAATTTACGGCTTATATAAAAAAGGTAATAATCTGAAAAAAAGGCACTAAGTAAATTTTGAGCAAACAAACAGAAAAGAAATTCATTCATTCAAAAAACGACAAAAATTCTAGAATGTCTAGAAAAGAAGAAATACCAACACACATAAACAAATATATTTATATAGATGTATTTAGGTGAATTGTGTATATAAATTAAGATAAGATTAAACACTCTTTTAAAAGCATATAGCATAACTTTGATTGCTTATATGTATATATAGTATGTACATACTATGTATGTTTAAGTAGTTCAATTTACGTATTACCTAGTTACATAGTTAAAAGTGTGTGTGAAGTAACAAGTAATATGTATATCATTTCATTCATTAAAATTGTGATTGGCATAAGTGTGTGTGTGTGTGCATGTTTAATTTTGGTCACATTTTGTTGTTTTTGCAAAGACTTCAAACATTTACCGCCATGAATTGAATCGAAGTGTCGATCAAGTAGAGATAGGTAGATACATATATACATACACACATATATGTAGATAGAGTGAATGACGGACAGATGGACGTACGTACGTACGTTTGGACGGATATGAAAGCAAGTAATTACGTATTTATATAGCTATGTACACTATTGCCTAATGGCTGTCATAAAAGTTGATAAACTAACGATAATGCGTTTGGGATTACCTCGATGGGTCGATATATACAACATAAATTACTCTAAACTTCAATTGGACATTACTGAAGGTTGAAATAATGTTTGATTCGACCTTAGATAGTGCCTGGAGTGGAAAAATCAGAGATCAAAAAATTAATTTATACGAATTTTATCCCGCATGTGTTTAGTTTTGCTGGGCACACCGTGCGTATACGTGATTATTGCCTAAAAAACGGCAATGGGCGACCATAGCTATAAATCCGCCACTGGCCTTAGATGTAGTAAATAATAAGATAAACTGAAGCCACTAAGTTGTCGCATCGACTTTGGTATACCATGCACCAAATGAGGCAACTATTTTAAAACTTATAGCAACAAATTCTTTGTGATATAAGTATTTTTGAATATTTCTGGAAGCTTATGTCACACATAAAATGAGAATAATTTTTAAATGAAAATGTTTAATGTGAATAATTTTTTTTATTTTTAGGTTGGTTGCTAAAGTTAATAACTTTAGCGTTAAGCTATTAAAAACAAACCTTTTCTCCTTTGGTTTTTTTACAATCTTTTAATGGAAATATATTCAATCCCATATATGTGAATAAATCATTTATTTAAATTTATAAACCAAAAATGTTCAAACCTTGGAAATCTCACTGGCTCTAAATTTGGCAAATTAATAAATATTAATATGTTAAATTTGATGGCTTTAATTAGGGTGAACTACAAAAATATTTTTTTTCTCTGATGTTTTAGCAGTTAAATGAATTAGAATTTTTAAATATAAATTATTGTTTAATCTGTCGAATTTGACAGGCTGTATTTTCGCCTATTTTAAACCTTATATAACAATTTAATCGCAATTTAGTAAATTTTTAAATGGCAAGAAACATAAAATTTAAAAAAATTAATTTTTACTGGATTTTTTTAAAATATGATAAATTTACAAAATTTTAGTTTTTAAAATATAAATGCAAACTAAAAGAAGAATGCAATAAGAAAACTAATATTTGCATTTCTAAAATCGGTAAAAAATAAAAAGAAATTGAAAAATTTATAAAGTTAGGATTATTTGATATATTTTGGAAATAATCTTTGGTAATTCCACAGACTGTATTTTGCCCAATTTTTAATCGTTTTCAAAAAGTTATATATCATTTAAGTGGAAATTAAGCACATTTTAAAATGGCATCAAACACTTGAAAATTAATAAATAATAATTTTTTAGCCTATATTTGAAAAAAAATCATGCTATTTTGCAAAAGTTGACAAAAAATTTAGATCTTTTTCGATCCCTTTATAAACATTTAAAGACATTATTCTAAAAAGATGTAAATTTTTTAAAATACTTTCAAAATTGACTAAATTAGAGATTCATGAAATTTAGATTTATTTTTTGCCTTTATTGGCAAGTTTTGTCTAGCTCAAAAAGGTGAGCTATTAAATTATCTTGATTTAAAAATCAAAAATAAATTTAAAAGCATTAAAATGAGATATCACTTTTGTAAATCGGTCAAAATTTGGCAAAGTTTTTAAGAAGTTAATTTTTACTCAATTTACCTATTTAGCTTAAAATAATATTTTAGTAAATGTTTAAAGTTTAAACATTGAATCAGAAATCATTATAAAGCTTTGCTAATCCTGTTATATGTTTAATCCGGCACTGTCTTATGGTCACCGATATCTAGGAGTTTATATAAAAGGTTTGACAGACAGACGTGGCTTAATCTGATTTCAAATAAAATTCAAGTCAAAAAAGTTGAACAACAAATTCGTAAGTTTTAGAAAATTATGTTGAGCTGATGGAAATGGAAATTATGTAAAGGTTTTTCAAGATGTGGCTAAGTAGTTTTCTTGAACCTCTCAGGAACTAAAAATGAGGTTCACCACCATCTTCATTCATCTATTTATATACTCTATGGAATCGAAAACGCCTCCTGTTGGTATCGTAAAACTTTGCAAAGCATTATCCTGTTCAGGTCCTTGTATAGCGGCGGAATTAGCTATTCAATTTGTTGGGAAAATTTTGATTATTGGGGAAAAAAGAATTTTAAGCATTTTCTGAAGGAAAAATCGTTAGATATCGAAATGTTGGTTTATTGCGACGGAAATTATTCCCGCTTTCCTCACCCTTGACGGATCCGCCACTGGCTTTGGCATGAGACAAATGTCAAATGGGAAATCCAAACGCTGATCCATTTTCATTATACAAGTGCCTAAAAAAGGTATTCACACACATTTCATTCTAGACAATTCAGTATACGATTATCTCTATTTCGGGCTAGGCTTCTATGTATATCTGGTATTATCATTATAGTAAATGTCTGATGACTCTGACGTTGACTTTATGACAGCGACACGACAGATCTTCTAATTCGTTATAATTTATGCTGAGCATTAAGTTCACACACCTTCTGTGAGGTGAGAAAGAACACGGTTAGCAGCGTATAGAGGGAGGGTAAGGTGGGTAGGTGGGTGGGTCTTTGAATAATATTTCAACCTGATGAAATGCCTCCCAAAGATCAGTAGTAATCGCAATGGCAGAGCTGCATGAGATAGTGCCGCTCTTAGGTTATACTTGAATTTAATTGTTAAATGAAATGAAATATAATAATTTCTTCAATTTCTTTTTGGTGGTTTTCTTGTTTGCAGAGATCAAGGCTGCGTCTGCGGATATAACCAGCGAACCTGCTCCAACTGCACAACCCCTCGATGTAGAAGTAGCAGCAAAAGCAACCGCTGAGCCAGTCATTGAAGCAGCCCCTAAACAGGAAACACCTGTTGTAGTACCTGAAGTAAAATCTATTGCCGCACCAATTGATGCCGATGGCCAGACGAATGGCCCAGCTTTAGTTGAGTCCAGAAAGGAGCCTCCAGTTGATGCCGATGCCCAGACAAATGGCACAGCTTTGGTTGAGTCCAGAAGGGAGCCTCCGCAAAAAACTGATCCCGATCAGAATGGCAAGGAACTTGATCAGTCAAATAACTTGGCCAATGTATCAGAGGCAGAAGGCCAACAAAAGGTATAATTATATACCCTTTCCCCATCACCCGAAACGTAAGGAGTAACGTTAATTATTTAATTGTCTTTTCAGAAATATCCGTACCCAAAATCCGTGTTCTTTATTATCAGCAATGAATTCTGTGAACGTTTCAATTATTATGGCATGCGAAGTGAGTGTTCGAATTTGTTTATAAATTAAAAGAAATATTCTCCAATTTATTAACATTCTCTTTTCAGCTGTCTTGGTACTCTTCCTTAGTCGTGTCCTTAGCTACTCGGATGACACTGCCACAGTGGTTTTCCATGTTTTCACCATGTTTGTGTATTTCCTATGTGTATTTGGTGCCATAGTTTCGGACTCTTGGCTTGGAAAATTCAAGACAATTTTATATCTATCAATGGTGTATATATGTGGTTCTGTTCTCCTGACTCTGGGTGCCATTGGACCCCTCAATTTACCCGTGGAGACATTTACCATGCTGGGACTTTCATTGATTGCCCTCGGATCCGGTGGCATAAAGCCATGTGTCTCCGCCTTTGGTGGTGATCAATTTAAGGTACCGGAGCAGGTGAAACAAATCACATCGTTCTTTTCGCTCTTCTATTTCGCAATCAATGCTGGCTCATTGATTTCGACATCGGTGACACCAATCCTACGTGAAGATATCTCCTGTTTCGATGACATCAATTGTTATCCATTGGCCTTCGGTGTACCAGCCATATTGATGATCATATCGGTGATCATCTTCGTTCTGGGTCGACCTTTGTACAAGATTAAACCACCAGCAGGCAATATGGTGGTCCTGGTATGCAGCACCATTTGGACTGCTTTGAAGACCAAAATCAAGGAGAGGAAGACAAATCCGCGGGAACATTGGCTAGACTATGCGGACAAGAAACATGATCGTCAGCTAATCGACGATGTCAAAGTGTTGATGCGTGTGCTGTTCCTTTATTTGCCATTGCCCGTGTTCTGGGCATTGTTCGATCAGCAGGGCTCACGTTGGACCTTCCAGGCAACCCGTATGGACGGTGACATGGGATCATGGGACATTAAGCCAGACCAACTGCAAGTGCTCAATCCGTTGCTTATTCTGGTCTTTATACCCCTCTACGATGTGGCCTTTTATCCGGCATTGAGATTAGTTGGCATACGACGTCCACTACAGAAATTGACCATGGGTGGTATATTGGCTGGCGTGGCTTTTATCATATCGGGCGTGGTCGAGTTAAGTCTTGAGGTAAGTCTGATGTTAAACACTGCGATATCTCTTCACTCTGCACTCTCTCACACTTTTCCACTTTTCCGAATTTCTCTTTCTCTTGCACATACTTACACACACACACTCTCTCACACTCTCTCTCTCTCTCTCCCTCTCTTCCTTTATTTCTCTCGTCCGTTTTGGGGTCGTGTTTTTTTTTTTTTTTTTTAGAAAACATATCCCACCCTACCCTCAGCCCAGAATGTTCAGCTGCGAGTTTTCAATGCCGAAAACTGTGCTTACACCTTCACAACTTCAGAACCGAGTGGCACTTCACAACTTAACTTCAATGTGGGCCCGTATGAGGTTTATACCAACAAGGATGTCTATGTCAGTAGCTCTTTGAATTTGCAATATACAATTAGCTCAACCGATCCGGATTGTTACGATTTCGGAAGTGGGAATCAAATTCTAACTGAAGCCACAGCCTGGTCGTTAGTCCTCAACTCGGCGAATACGACAGGAGCGGCTTTCTGGTTAGAGGACTTTGTGAAAAAACCATCTGATGGACATCCATTGGTCCGGAACATAGCCAATATTGATCCCAGGAAAAAGATTGTCTGGAGAACAACAAAAGGTGTGGTCGGCTATGATGACTATGCCAACGAGACACTGCTCGAAAAATTGACTTCGACAACATATGAGGTACTTGTTGACAATCAGCCAGTAGACAGCTACAGAATTCACACCGGCGGTGTATACACTCTAATTGTGAGTGGAAACGATGCGACTGGTTATACGAGTTACATTCATGAGATCACTGAACCCAATTCGATGAACATACTGTGGCTAATTCCACAGTATGTGATTATGACACTCGGCGAGGTAATGTTCTCGGTGACCGGTTTGGAGTTCTCATATGCCCAAGCACCGCCGAGCATGAAGTCAGTCCTGCAAGCCTGCTGGCTGCTCACTGTGGCCTTTGGCAATGTCATTGTGGTCATTGTTGCTGAAGCTGCCATCTTCGAATCGCAAGCCTATGAGTTCTTCTTATTTGCTGGTCTTATGTTTGTTGATATGCTGCTCTTTATGTTTATGGCTAAGGCCTATAAGCCAAATGATCCAAATAAAACTGTCGATGAAGCCGAAAAGCCGCTGGCTCTAAATGATAGCAACAGCAGCAATGATGATACGGGCAGACGAGAGATTCCTCCGCTAGAGAACGGTGTGGATAATAAGGGCAAGGACATCAATGAGTAATTAAGCTCCTTTTCCTTGTGTATTATACATATGTTATTGCCAAAAATGATAAAAACAAAAAAAAAACAAAAACAAAAAACAACCTTCCATTTTGTATGTTCATCCCCGCCCGCCCCCCACCATACCCTTTTTATCCTTTTTACAATGTAAGTATGAAGTGTGACACACAGAGATCCAGACTCCGTTGTTACAATATGACAAGACATTCTTTCTAGTTAATCTACTGAATAAAATATAATCTTTATACTAAATTCTATGCCTAATCTTTTGCCCCCTAAACTATGCTTTTGTGCACTTTTTGATATGCTCGGGTAATGTAATGGCCAATAAGGTATTTAAAAAATCAAAAATAAGTCTTACAAATTGGGGAATGCAAACGATACAGCAACTGGAATGAATTGATGATGCTTTTCCTTATAATTTCCAACTGGTTCTAGACAACCTGCTCGCTGGTTTGATCTGTTTGATCCAAATGTAACGCTTGCATTCCCCTGTAAAAGAAATTAGCAATCATTAGCTCGCTCCTTACAGCGCACGTATCCGGTTATAGCATCGGCGGGTAACACACAATTCCGTATCTTTAATGGCATTCCCGATTGTGACTATCGTGTAAGCACTAATTTAGCTGCACGCAACAATTTCACACTGAATGGTCTGGACTTTTATTATAGTGGCAGTATAGATACCATTAATGGGACATACACACTAACCTATAGTATTGAATCTTTAACCGAAGGTGAGTGCGAGAACTCCTCCTCTTCCCGCTTACTTCATATTTGATTGCTTGCCAGGCTGTCGCAAGCTCGATGGGGGAACCCAGCAGCTCTATGAGGCTAAGGCCCATACATTGTTCCTTCGACCAATGCAGATAATTGGTAAATATTGGTACGAGGATGATGTACAAAAATCGAACAAATCTTTAGCCCATGTCCGGACGCTGGCAAATTTATTGGCCACCACAAAGATCATATGGACAGAGGTGAAGACATCCAATACAGCTCTCGAAATACAGGCACGAAATCACGAATTGTATGAATTGAGTACAGTTCAATATGAGATAACCGTGGGCGAGTATCCAGTGGCGCAAGTGAATCTTCGTCCTGGTGGTGTATACTCCCTAGTGATTGGCTCGGGTCAAAATGGTTATGTGGCAAGCATGTTCGAGGTAACCCAACCGAATTCCATAAGTATGCTCTGGTTGGTCCCACAGTATGTGATTATGTCACTGGGTGAGGTTATGTTTTCGGTAACCGGATTGGAGTTTTCCTATTACGAGGCTCCTGCCAGTATGAAATCGGTGCTGCAGGCTTGCTGGCTCCTAACGGTTGCCTTTGGCAATGTCATTGTTGTGATTGTGGCCGAACTGAAGTTCTTTCAATCACAGGCTAATGAGTTTTTCCTATTTGCTGGTCTTATGTTTGTGGATATGTTAATATTCATGTGGATAGCCTATTTCTATATACCAAATAATGGCCAAGAGAGCAGTGCTCATGGTCGGCGGCATGACGTGGATAAGTTGGACTAGAAGATATACCAATACCTCTCGCTGGATATCAGTATGGACTATAAATATTTCAAATAACCTTTTTGTTGTTTTTTTTTTTTGCGTGTAATAAATATACATACATATACATATGTTGAATTCAAAAATAACGGTTTTTACTAGACTTTTTCGATTAATGACAATCGATAAATATTTGATAACAATTATATTCGATAGCGATTCGATAGAATTAGGTGTTTTTATGATTTTCATTGCACCTAGCACCTGGTCACACTGCAGTGAAAAGTCATATGACTTGTGGATCGATATAGAAAAAAAAAAGGTTGATTTTTCTTTAGACGGCTGCATTTGGAAAAGTCAAGTCGAATCCAATCCCAGCACTCCTCCAATTACTGTAAATAGATATAAATATATATCAACAGAAAACTATCAAAGATGAACAGCTCTGGATTTATGTTCAACGTTGACAACGGCTACTTGGAGGGCCTCTGCCGTGGATTCAAGTGTGGCATCCTAAAGCAGGCGGATTACCTCAATTTGGTGCAATGCGAGACCTTGGAGGGTAAGTGATAAATATACAATCTGCCTTGCGTGCCCTGCTTAGTCAGTCATGTGACGCCCCAAACAACACGGAACGGAATCCAAGTATTGTTAGTTAATTTTCCTTTTGCTATCAGTGAATAGTTGTGTTTCCCCTCCCTACCATTAAACATTCTTTTTGTGTGTGTGCGTGTGTGTGAGCTTGTCTTGTGATTTTATTTTACGCGTGCCAAAATGTGTGCAACACCCACCCATAAGTTTTTGAACAGCATCCAAACCAGATTCCCTAGATTCACTTAGCCACCCCTTGGCAGTATAGGTGGACTACTTGGAGTATAAAAATAGTATATATAAATAAATAACATTCAAAATTTATTATGAAACCTAAACCCTAAAGGCCAATTCCCTTATATTAATGACGTATGCCAATATCTAATACATATATAATAATGGCTCTTTCCTCAACAGATTTGAAGCTGCATTTACAAGGAACGGACTATGGCAGCTTTTTGGCTAATGAGCCGTCTCCTCTATCGGTCTCGGTCATCGATGACAAGCTGCGGGAGAAATTGGTCATTGAATTCCAGCATATGCGTAATCATGCTGTTGAGCCCTTGTCCAATTTCCTAGACTTTATCACTTATGGTTATATGATTGATAATATCATTTTGCTGATCACCGGAACTCTGCATCAGCGTCCCATTTCGGAGTTAATTCCCAAATGCCATCCATTGGGCAGTTTCGAGCAAATGGAAGCCATCCATGTTGCCTCGACCCCGGCTGAGCTGTACAATGCCGTGCTAGTGGACACTCCACTTGCACCATTCTTTGTGGATTGCATTTCCGAGCAGGATCTTGATGAGATGAACATTGAGATCATTCGTAATACCCTGTATAAGGCATATCTGGAAGCTTTCTATAACTTCTGTAAGAATATGGGTGGTGCCACTGCCGATGTAATGTGCGAAATTTTGGCTGTAAGTGTAACTATGATCCGTCCCGTATCTTGATTAAATAGCTCTTTTGTTTTGTTCTTTTATAGTTCGAGGCTGATCGCCGTGCTATTATCATTACCATCAATTCATTTGGTACTGAATTGTCCAAAGACGATCGGGCCAAATTGTATCCCAACTGCGGTAAAATGTATCCCGATGGTTTAGCCGCCTTGGCCCGTGCCGATGATTATGAGCAGGTTAAAACAGTTGCCGAATATTATGCAGAATATGCCGCTCTATTCGATGGCTCTGGCAATAATCCCGGCGACAAGACGCTGGAGGACAAATTCTTCGAGCATGAGGTCAAATTGAATGTCTACGCCTTTTTGCAGCAATTCCATTTCGGAGTATTCTATGCCTATCTAAAACTGAAGGAACAAGAGTGCCGCAACATTGTCTGGATAGCCGAATGTGTGGCGCAGAAACATCGTGCCAAGATCGACAATTATATACCCATTTTCTAAGCGGTGGGCCACGCCGGACAAAGATACAAAATAATTATTATATAAAAGTTAAAAAGTGTTTTCATTTTTTGTCCAGTCCAATATTTTTTCGTTAATTTTCTCGTTATGCAATTGTGTTTTATTTTTTTTTTTCTTTCTCTCTCAATGTATATTATATATATTATGCTCTAACTCTATGTATGTGTATGGATATTTGTTACAAGTATTATTATAAAACAAAATTTTTAAACATCTGTTGCGCTTGTATTTGTATAAAACACAAAAACGAAACAAATTCTAAACAAAAAAAAAATTATGTTAAAATCAAAGCCCATGTTTAAAGAAAACAACATTATAAATACCCTGAATCATTATATATACATATGTGGAAAGTTGCATAAATCAATTATTAAAAGAAAAACAAAAACATTCCTTTAAATTAATGTGGCTTAAAATATTCTATCAGATTCCAAGAGATTGCAACTATTACAATAAACTGTTATTCATTGAGTTAGAACAAAACGAAACCAATACAAAGAAAGTTTTATCACACACACATATTCATTCGAAAGACATATTAATAAATAGAACAGAAGATTGTAAAGTACAACATATATTAACAAATACATTTTTGTTCGTATTTCTTCATTTGCCTCGTGTCGTGTCACAAACTAATGATTTGATTTTTGAAACTCACCTTACTTGTTTAAGTGAGTTCTGATAGAGCAAAGTATTATATGGAATGCGCTAATATATATGCATATCAACTACTCAAATCAAAGCTATACATTATTCAAGGGGATATATACACCTAAGAGGTCGACACTTGCGGAAAGTATATATATTTAAATGTTTTTCTTAAAAATGCGATAAATATTTTGCGATATTTTGCCAAATTTTCCAAAAGTAAAATAAAAATGATTCTTTCATCCAGAATCCTTTCCATTATGCCTGATATCTATCTGTAACTACTAACTTTCAGTATTGGCTTTTGAAAAATTTAAATTGTTTTTCTGAAAACCAAATTTATTGTAAATAGGTAATCAAAATAATCAAAAAAAAAACCATAGATCCTGTAGTTTTGCAATTTTTTTTGGTTTTGCTATTTAAAAAGATTTAGTTTTTGTCATACAAATTTTTTTCAGTTGCTTGGTTTTCTTTTTATATGCGATATAAAAAGTATATTTTTAGCCCAAAACTTACTTTTTAAATTCAAACATTCAGCATTTGGTTAAAAATTAATATATTCAGAAAATATCAGCAATGACAAAAACTAGTATTATAACTTTTTTGGCCTTATTCCATATAAGTTATTAAAAAAGCCGACATTAGTTACCACTAAAGTGTGTTTTTTTTTTTTTAAGAACTCTTAAAGATTCCACATTCTTATTTATAATTTCTTGCTAAAAAAAAAAAAAATGAAAATATTTTTAAATTAACAGTTTTAAATATTTTTTCTTGAAAAAATTCTTAAAATTTACCTTTTCTTCTTTTGGGGTACATTATAAAATAAAAAAAATTGGTTGGCAATAGTTAGAAATGAAATTGTAGAACTTAGGAAATTATTATCTATGTCTTAAAAAACTCAGATATGAAATTGCCTTTCTCTGGTATTTCGCTGAATTCTAGCCAAAAATTTTCCCCCATATTGGAGCATAGTAAATAGTATATTCTTAAAAGCTCCGAAACTATATATTTTAGAGATTGAAAAAAATTCTAGCAGTTTATTCTGTTCAATATTGAAAATTCTCCTTTTTTAGTAAAATGTTATTCGACTCAAAAAACGCAAAAAAAAAAAACACATTTTTTGAATTTACTTTATAAATACACCAAGTGCAATAATTTTCCTATTTATGACTAATATGCTTAATTAATTATTGTTAAGGGTGTATTCTTGGTTGTGAATGTGTGTGTGTTTTTTTTTTTGACTCTTTTTAAAAAAATTATGATTTTAAAACCGAAAAAGTTAAAACCAAATTACAGTAGAAAAAAGAAATTACAATTTCCGGCACAAGGGAGTTAATCCAAAAAAAGGTAAGGATAACTTGACACAGGATCGTCTGAAATTAATATTTTAACCGGCGTTAGGTTTAGCATGGATATTATTTTTAATCCAAACTGAATAATAATTTATAGATTTTTTTTTTTTTTTTGACAAATTGGCGGCCGTTGTAAAATAAAAATCAGTTTTTAGTAAAAAATTAGTAAATTTATGATTGAGGTTGGGATTATAATGTTGTCTGTTCTCCATTGATTAAACTGTGTTTAATTAAAATTACACCCTGCCGCCAGTTGCCCCGCAAAAAATGTGAAAAAACATTGGGAAAATATTCTCAATACTCCAAAGCATAATTTAAGGTAAAAAAATAAAAATTCCCCAACCAAGAGTGGTATACAATCCTCAGGGAGTGTATATTCCTTTCAAAAGCAAAATGTTCAGTTTTAGATTAAGTGACTAAATTGTATGGACCTTACTCACTTAATAATTTATTGCAGGAAAAATATTTACCCTTGAAGTTATTATGTTCTTTGTTGTGTTCCTTTTGAGCCAAGAACAAAAGTCTGATCACGTCTTCCAGTTAAGTCAAGGCCCATGAGATTGTGGGATTCACCTTTAACAAAGAAATTTACAGATGAACATAAAGACGGGTAAAAATACAAATGATTCGCCGCTATCTAGCACTTGAGAGCAATTGTGAGTTGGTGGCACAAATTACCATTGATGAAAAGTGTTTGGCTTGGAGTCGTTTGTTTGTATGTATGTATGTATGTATGTACATAGGTGCTGTCTCAGTTTCTCAGTTTTTGGTGCCCATAAAGGCCCGATACCGATATGCAGCGTTACCGTTAAGTGACCAACAATCACATCAAACCGCAACCAAATCAGGAGCGAAATCGAGGCTATAGTTGAAAATTGAAATAATTTCAACTAATGTCTGGTATAAACTTTGGTTAACACGTTCAACTAATACTTTTTTCTTATTTTTTTTGATAATATTTAGCCCGTGTTACTGTTCTGTTTGAAGATCCGGGCCTGAACTGGTTCGAGGCAAAAAGAAAGCCGCGCTTAGCTTGGCTTGAAATTGCCAATAACTCGGCTCGATGGCTTCGTCCAGCGGCAGTTGTCATTCGCGTCTCCGAGTGTTGAGTTCAGGTCTCTTCTAAATAAAAAAAAAAAAATAGAGAGACTTATCTATATACATATATTCGAAAAAAAAAAGACTTGAAACTTTTTCCCCAAATCTAACAACGCGCGCTAATCCGCAAACTTTTTTTCTTTAATTTTTTTTTTCTCATCGGAGTGATTCGAATTAATATAAATATATACACTTATATTATACATATATAGTGCGTGACCCCGATTTTTCAGGATACAAAATTATCAAGTGTAGGTAAAGGATTTTTCTTGTCATTGTTGTTGTTATCAGTGGTTCAACCAAGTTAGGACCAGGGAAAAGCTCTAGGTGAAGATGAAGATGATGCACATTAAAGTCGCCTTGAAATTGTGTCAACCAGTTTGCTTTTGGGTCTGTGCCTCCGTTTTCATCATCTGGTTGTTGTTGTAGTCGAGTCTTCATTAAATTAATTTAATTTAACAAAAAAAAATAATACTTATATCAGATTCACAAAATCTAGACTTAGACCAAAGTTTTCTAAGTTTTGTTTTTGTTTTACTTTCTACTAAATTGTTAGTGTTGTTGTTCTGCTTCTGTATGGAGGGGAAACGTTGTGGGCACCCAGCACCTCTTTCTAAAAAATTGTTGCCTCTTCGTTAAGTTGGCCAGTTGCCATTTTTGGCCAAGAGAAGTTTTCTCTTTCAGCACAAGAAGCTTTGATCCCATTGATAATGGCCATTAAAATACTCTTCTTCCCCCTTTTAAAACCATGTAAGACACATTAATTGTATCCAAATGATATTTAAGCCAAAAAATATATTTCTTGATATATCATATATATGTATATGTCGATGGATTACATCAACTTGATGTAGATCTTTAAAATTTTGTGGCAAATGTTTTCTTCTTGGCCAAAATGCTGATTAAGTAAGGATGGTCACCAAAAATGCATGGCATATTAATGTAGGTTATTAACTAAGCTAATTTCTTTGTGAAGCCAGCTCATTTAATCATTAATTCTTCTTCTTCGAAATATAAGTTTTGCCCTCCAAAATTGTTGACCTAATTATAGAACAAAAGCAAATCAACTTAATTTATATATCTTAAACAGATGAACAGATCAAGAAAATGCTTAACTTTAAAAATTCAATAATTTTTATTGTAGGCTTTTTCGTGATTAAGGAAATTTTTTAAAAATTAAACAATTACTTTAAAAATCATTTGAGAGATACATCTATGCTCTGATATAAAGGCATGGCTAAGTTTTAGTTATTCCTAAGCTTTACTTGACAGTTTTTGCAAAAGCTTTTGCTAAGTGCAAGTTACTAGTTAAATACATTTTGTTTACACAAGTATAGGGAGAAAATCAAAGTTAATATTTAACTATTCTTTTGACTACAAATTAACATTTTGTTACCGGAAATGTTTAACCTTAATTTTTTTGTCTCCCCACCCAAAAAAAGAAAAAAAAAATCACAATTTAGAGACTATATTTAAATAAGAAAGTGGCAAGATAGACGAAAACAAATTTAAAATGTTTTTCAATCTCACAAATTATGCAAAAATTTCTATGAGAGTTGCATTATATAAACCAATATAGATAGAAGGATGTAAACAAAAAAAAAAACACAAAAAAAAACCCATTTAACATAATCGAAATGTATGCCGTAATCTGTGTGGATAATTTAGATAGAAGAGGAAATCTTTTGATTTGGCCAACACTTTCGCTGATGGCTAATGAATTAATTAACAGTTTCGATTTCGATCGAGAAATGCTATACATAGAAACGATATTTATGTATGTAAAGAAACAATATACATATATGTAAATACATAGATTGATATGTTATGATAATTTTTTGTCTCTCTTTTACTTACTTTCTATTTTCCTATATATTTAATAATTAATAAATGCTAATATCTTTTCACTAACCGTTATAATTTATTGACACATAGAAAACTAAAACCACACGTGGACCTTAAATAGAGAGAGAAAAAGAGAGACTTGTCTAAGGTGTTTTTTTTTTGTTATGTTTATGTGTGTGTGTGTGTGTGTGAGTATAATATGCATATGCATGTGGGATGTCCATTTCTTTCCGAATTCGGCATGCAAATGAAGAGTTCCGAAACTTGAAAACTTTTTTCGGTTACGTATTGAACGTATTGGAATGTTCGTTGACGTCGACGTCAACGCCAACTTTGGTGTTTTGGTCTCCCAGTGAAATTATATATACATATCCACTTGACAACATGCCTTACCTTGGGCATGTTTTCTCCACCTCTGGTACCTCACCTCACCTCTCCAATTAAGAGTTTCCACTACACAATTTCCATTCTGTTTTCCGTTTGACTGTTTCACTGTGACTCTATGACTCTGTGTGCTGCCTTTTGGGTCATCAAGCGAACTTGTAGTAATATTTCTTTTTCCTCTTTTTCTCTTAAAAAATTATTAATGATGATGATCAGTTTTAATGGCATTCGATCTACAAATGTGAAGCATTTTCTTTAGTTTACTAATAACAATAAGTACGAAAAATTGGCCCCCTAAATTATGCAACATGTGTTTCGGTTTATATACACAAAGACTGTTCTTTGTCTTGACGAGTATAAATTTGTAATATTATTAACTTGTTTGATCAATCAACAACTAAGTTTTATAAGTACATTACAAGAAAGACTTAATAACTTAATTTAATAGAAATTTTATATGCCTATTTTCAAAACTAAAGTCGATTTAATAAAGAACAAACATTTGGGATTAAAGAATAATGATTTGCTTACCAAAAAAAATAGCTTTTGAAATGTTTTTATAGCTTCTCATTGCAAATACAATTAATGGTTGATTGGATATTTAAATAAATACATTTACCGTTTCCAAGTTTAGTAAATAAAATTTAAATATTTTTCAAATGATATAAGTATTAAGTAAGCTAATTGGAAAAGCTAGCACTTTGAAAGCAAATTAATTAGATTTAGATTTATTTCAAAAAATGATACTAAAAACACTCAAATTCATTTCATTCATTTACCAAAAATTATGGCACAAGTCGATTACAACAAAATTTCTTCGAAATGCAGAAGTAAACAGGGCTTATTAAGTGCATTCCCAAAAGTGTTTAAAGGCCCATTGCATACTTTAAGGAACGAATTTCACTTAGTGGCAATTTTTGAACTCTGCTAATAAAAATTATACATAAAAACCAGTGCTGATAATTGATGCAATATTTTAATGAATTTATTATGTTTGTGAAGTTTTTAAAAAATTAAAGTATTAGAAAAGAAGGCAAATGACTTTAAGGGTTGGCCTTTTGGTCTCTTTATAGGAACATGCCTTAAAAAAATATATTTGAAAAATAGTAAGTTTTAGTTTAGGTAAAATAATAATATAAAAATCATTTTTGATAGTTATTTTTGATTTTTAAATATAAATATAAAATTTTAAATAAAATAAAAATTAATTTTTGAAAATTTTTGAATTTAAAATGTTAAAAAAAATATTAAGCTACTGTGAATTATTATTTTTGATTTTAGCAAATTAAAAACGTTTTTAATTTTATATTTCTTTAAAATTTTTTATCAAAAATGTTTCGAGTAATTTTTTTTTTAGCAATTTTTGTTGTGGAATACAATTTAAATTTTAAAATAAAGAATGATTGTTTTTAAAATGAAAAAATACGAAATTTAATTAAGCAAGATTTTGAATGAATGTTATTTATTAAACTAATCTTAATTGACAAACTTTATTGAAGAAAATCTAGAAACAAATTGAAATGTAATGTAATTTTCTTGAATAGTTATAACTTATATTAACTACGCTTTCTGTTTTAATATCATCCACTTGAAGTAGTTTTGGGCTCAGATTTTGGTAAAAAGATGTTAATTGAATTTGGCCATCTTTTTTGGTGCATGAGAAGAAGAGAGCTTCAGTTAGTATTCAAAGATGAAGGAAATGAGAGGGAGATGAAGACCCACGCATAACCATGAGTCAATAGCTTTAAAAATTTCACTTTGTTCGTTTATAAAATGACGGCACAAGTTGAAGTTGAATTCGAGTTTGAGTTCGAGTTAAAATTGTTTTGGAACGAAGAAGACGAAGCAGATGGTAGGGAGCAACCTGGGGGAAGAGAGCGGCATAAAAGCTTGGGGTGAAGACACATTCTAATGAGGCTAACCCAATTCGTCAATTAAATAACTTTGAAGATTTCACTCTCGCTTTTGTCTCGCTCTTCCTTGGTATACATATATATGGTATTTCTCCATCGTCTTTAAGAAATTCATTTTCATTTCTTTCTTTTTTTTTTTTTTTGTGTTAATATTGTTTACTCTGCCACTGTGGAAGAGCAGCTCAAAGAGTGGAAGTGGTAGAAATTATGTCAATATTTATTTAAATCCATTTCTTTCGTCATTTTGGCAACACGCAGAGGAGGGAGAAAAGAATGTGGAGAAATTTAATCGCTGACCATCAATTGAAAGCAGCGATTTTTTGCCTTCTTTTTTTTTTCTTTTTGGTCTGCTTTGTTTTGTTTGTTGACTTTTGGAATACTTTTTTTGGTTCGATTTCGCTTGGCGTTAATCTTTAATGTTTCACTTGTTCCAGTTTGAGTTAGAGCAGAAAAAGAAAGAAAAAAAACCTGGACAAATCATTACTGATTTGTTAGTGGGAGCAATTTAGATAATATAAAAGACTGATATTTGTGTACAGTACTGGCCATAAATCTAATTGTAAGACTTTTGAGTATGTTCAGACTTAAGTTCTAATTCTCTTGAATTTGAATAAGTTTTTGTCTAATTTGTTGGTAAAAACTTTTGTGCTTTAATAACCCGTAAATATTGATCATCTCAGATTTTGCAATTAATGGACAAATCTGTACTATTTTTTTAAAGAAATTGTAGATCTAGAAAAACTTATAGAAACTTTATACCTCAAATTTTCAACTAAGCAAAGAATTTTAGTTCAAAATCACAATTTCGTATATAATTTTAATATCTTTCGATCTGATGTCATTTTAAGAAACTAATTTGTACTAAAGTATTTATTTTTTAAAGTACAAAAGAAAGTAAAACGAATTCTCCATTTAATTAAACGGAAATTGTATAAAAAGCTTTCGTCGCCTTATAAAATCTTATAAATATCTTCTCTCTCGTTCTAACTCTCCGCCCAGGTTCACTAAGCATTTGAAATTCATGGTCATTATTATATAGATAAATATATATTCGAATACTTAAGATGACTAATTGATTTGAAATACTTTTTCTTTTAACTTTTTAAGGTCCTCGTTGAAGGTAAACCCATTCGAAATGAGGAATTATAAATTTGTGATCCTTCTTGCTTTGGTGGCCTGTGCAACTTTAACCCAGGTGCAGGCCAAGACAGTTTTCCGACGCACTGATAAGATTTCGGAAAATTTCAAACAATTGGATTTGCCGCCAGAGGAGATTGATCCCAATGTGGCACCACCTGAAGCTCAACCGGTCAAAGGAGATGCAGATGAAACGGACGCCGAGTCGACAGATGACACTGTGGCAGGAATAGCCATTAACGAGACCCTCAACGAAATACCCAGTGAAAATGCCGCCTCAGCTGTGACCTCGGCCATCACCACTTTGGCACCACCAAAAGCCACTCCGGCGGCTACCACCGCCGCTGTGGCCGCCAAGCCAACAGCTAAGCCGGAGGATGATAAAAATCCCATTAGCCGTTACTGCAAATGCTCGGACTCTCATTGCGATTGTTGTCGCAAATTCGGTCTTCCCCTGCTGCCCAGTGGACCAGGTTGTGCCAAAATCTCCTATTTGGGCAACGATGAGATGAGCGTGTCCCTAAAGTATGGAGATATCACATTGGCCTCTCGTCGTATTTCATCGAAAAAGGCGCGTCCCATCTGCGTGGGTCTGCCCGGTGGCTATTCACAATTCTGCGGCCGTGTCTATGGCCTGTCCCGGGCCAAGGAGAACTTCAAGGCTTGTCTGGCCTTTGAGCTGCGTGCTGATGAGGAAGTGGAAGCCTCATTGAGAGTCTCTTGCTTTAAATTCGGTCCCGATGGCTTGAGAGTGGCCGAAGCCGAACCATTGCCAGTAAATGTCAACAAGGATGATGATGATGATGACGATGATCTGTTTGGATTCGCTGGTAAGTTCAATAAAGTCAACGAATCTTGGTTCTTGTGTGTAGCTAATTACGTGATTCCCTTTAGCTGGCGGTGACGACGATGAGGACGATGAGGAGGACGATTACGATGACGCTGATGATGATAACGAAACAGAGGACTATGTTGAAGAATCCGAAGATGATGATGCCGAAGCTCCCGAAGATGCCGACTATGGTGGTTTCAGCCTAGGTGGTTTGCTGGATGAACTGGACGATGATGAGGACGAAAAGCCTCCCAAGAAGAAGGCAACAGCGACAACAGATGCTGCTGCAGCTGGAGCTGGAGCTGTTGCTCCAGCAGATCAGACTCGTGAACATGTCGAGTCAATGGTCCAGAGCAAAGATGAGGTGGGCTCTGTGCCAGCCGTGGCCACAGAAGCAGCCATTGTCGTGGACAACGAAAAGGAAAAGGAAGAGCTAGAGCAGGTGACCGTAACACCTGTTGATTCGACCACCGCCAAGGCGAAGAAATCGAAAAAGGCCAAGAAAAATAAGAAAAAGAAGGCGGCCAATGTGTCCAGCAGCGAATCTGGTTTCGCCTATGAATTGTTAAATGGAATTCTTGATTTTTTCAATTAAGCGGCCAGCCCGAATTTGCCAATATGCTGGGCAACAGTGTAAATACTTTATATCGATGACATTATAGTTGGAGTCGGAATCGGATTCGGAGTCGGAGTCGGAGTTGGCCAAAAGAAAAATAAACGCCAGTTTTCTTTTATTTTTAGGTTTCTTACTTTTCTACTTTTTGCTTGGTTTAATATTATTTATTTCTATTTATTTAATTTATATATTTATGTATAATTGAGTGTGTTTTTTTTTTATTTCGTCAAAATTGGAAAGCTTTTTAAATATTCTTTAAATTAAATGTATACCGAATAAAGCAAAAGGAAATTAAGAAAGAAAGTGAAAAAATATTGGCAATTTATTTTATTGCCTTCCCCTTTAATTTACTTTAAAAATTCATTAAACCTTTTAGGACCGATATAAATGGGGAGACTGATAAAATATATGATTTCGTATTGAACAATAAATATATACATATACAGGTATGTTTCAGCAAAACAGCCGAACTATTACCCTCTCTTTCTTCGCATAAAAAATAATGCTGCTTAGGTAAAAAGGAACGAACAGGTAAAAGTATCTTTTTTGTGAGGCAACAAAGTATATATAATTGTTATCCGATTTTGATGAACAACATCTTATTTGACAGGAAATTTAATTCACTATCTTTCACTATCTGGGGCCACCTTAAAAATTAGTGGTATGCAGTTGATCTAGAACTAAAACTTATTTTTAGGGTCCAAAGGTGTAAGATGAAATTTCAAAAATTTAAGAATGTGTCCAAATTTTGGGCTTTTTATCAAAATTTATTTTTTAAAAATGCAGTAAATGTAACTCTGTAACTAAATTATAAAAACCATTTTAAGAGCCAGCCAGCAATCACTTAAAAAATTCGATATCTTAGTTAATTAACTAAAACGGATAAGTAAAGGTCAATATTGAGTCTCAGAACCTTGCTCAAAAAAAAAAAAAAACACAAATTTTGTAATCTTGTGTTATTTATGTATATAATTTGCCAATATAGTCGAAAGCTGTAAATTTAGTTAATTAAGTCTTGACAAAATTCCAATAATTTATTTATTTTTTAATTCAAATATATATTAATCCACAGATAACTGGCCAATAGATAGTTCCTTTATGTTGCCTGAGAAATTGACTTTAAAAACCTTTTAAAATACCATTTCCAATATATTTTGGTAGATCAATCAGTCATCAATGATTCATTAGGATATCAATTAAACATTGATTAATACATTCGTAATGACGTCCAAATTCTAATTAGAACCTTTTTATTTTAAAAATAATTTGTTTTACTTGGCCTACTGTATTTTTTTTTTGCTTTGGATCCTTCCACATTGTCCTGATTCGTGTCGATCAGCCCATAACTAATTAAACTTTAGTCCACAAAACAAAAGAGTTTTCTCATAAAATTCCATTTAAAAATTCATTTGTATTCACATTTATTAAACACTATACAGTGAAATGTTTCATGTTTTTATTTTGTTCAGCATTGTAAAGTAGCATTCAAATTACAAAAAAAAATAAAGATTTTTAAATAATAATAATAAGTTTTTTAAAAAGATAAATTTTGTAAATAAAACAAAATGTTGTTAAATTATTAGTTGTAAAACTAAACGGTTCTTTAAAAAAAATTGAAGTTTTAGGTATTTAGGTATAGTTGAGTGTTAGCAAAAAAAAAAAAATATATATATATATATACAAAGTCGATTCCTACAATATAATTTTATATAGCTTACAATTCTCTTTAAACATATATAGTGTATATATATAGGATAATAATAGATATAATTTTTGTGTTAGCTTAGTTACTCATCAGTTGCTGTCAGAGGATTTGAACCAGTTTTCAATTATGTGCCTAAAAACGTAATTCGTTTAGAGATTTAGTCTATATATCTAATAATTATATACATCGACTCGACGTAACGTATTTTTGAGGTTTTCAAAAAAAAATTATAAATATATATATTTGTATATATATAAAATGTATTACCAAGTATCTATAGCTATACTCTAATGCTGCAGTGAAATTTCAGTTTGAAAATACCAAGTATTAGAGCTTAATCCATTGCTAGTTCAATTCAATATTCAGGAAAAACTTATCAATACTAGACAATCAGGCTTATTATTATAAATATTTCGTTTTCATGTTTTCATTTTCTTGTTTCCTTTCATATTTTAAAATTAATTGTATGTAAAATTATTACGAAAGCAATATTTATGAATTGTACACATTTTGATGATGAAAATTTCTTCTCGAATACTAATAAATGAGTGTGAGTGCATGAGTGAGTGTGTGAGTGACAAGACCAAGATGAATCACATTCATCGAGGCCTAGGTGGTTAGAGAGAGAGAGTGGGGGGGAAGGGGGATAGGAAGAGAGAGAGAGAGAGATGGGTTTTTCGCTTGACTCTGGGTTTAACCCGGCTCCAGGCTTCAGAATTTTTATTTAACCAGTCGATGAATCTTTGTTATCGTTGGCTAAGGCCAACGGTGGCACCACCTCCTTCATGGACTCCACTTTGGCCACTATCTTGAGAGCTGGCCCCAGTTTCATGCCCATGGCATTTACCAAATGGCTCTCTTTTAGCAATAACAATGCCTGACCATCAATCTCTTGTTGAACAAAATCATCCACATAATCCTGGCAACCAGGAAGATTGCGTATAAAATCGCTAACCTCATCGACGCTCCAACTGCAAATGGGTGGACGTTCGCCGCCAGCTGTTGCTGCTGCTGCAGTTATTGGTGTTGCTGTTGCTGTTTGTGGCTGTTGTTGTTGTTGTTGTGGTGTCGTTGCTGCTGCTACTGGCGCTGTTGTTGCTATTATAGTGGCCACTCCACCTCCACCACCTGCGCCGCCTCCACTAGCTATATTGCCGCCAGTAGTTGTTGTTGTTGTTGTCGTTGTTGGCACTGATGCTGCTGCAATTGGCATTGCATTCGTTGTCATCAGTGGAACAGAAGCCGAGGCGGGTGGCATTGCTGATGCTGCCGTTGCCGATATTGGTATTAATATGGGTGGTGCTGTTCCTGTTGCTATTATGCTATTCTCCACTACCATCGGAAGCATCTCATTTGTTGCCGCTGCCGCTGCCGCCGCCTCCGTTTGCATTTTCTCTTCCACCGAGGCCATGGCCTCATCTAGTTTATCCACCAATGCCATGGCATCAGCTCCAACAATACCATTGCCAGCGGCCAGTGTGACAGCTGCTCCAGTTGTTCCTGTTTTCGCTTGCCTGGCACATGCCGGCGAGCAATAACGTTTACGTTTCAGTTTCGTTTTATGCTCCGGTTTGCCACATTGTTCACAGGCCACCATATCCGAGGGTAAACTTGAGGCAGTTGCTATGCCCATCGGTTTCATATCCTGATCCTGCATGGCAGCCTTTTTCTCTGAAAAAGCAAAAGCATTTGATTAACATTGATTGTGGCCATTGATGATATGAATTGAATTGGTACTTACTTGGCGGCTCATCGTTGCCATCTTTGTCGGTGTAACGTTGTCTGGCCACTGGGAATGGCTCATTGGCCTCTTGGATGATGAAACCATCGATGACATGGGTAAGAACATTTGGTTTTATCATTGCCTTGGGTAGATCTTTGCCACCATTGCTGCTGCTATTGTTACTACTGGTTGTTGTTGTTGTGGTTGTTGTTGTGGTGCCACACGAACTAACCGACGTTGCAGATGTTGGTGTTGTTGTGGTGCTACTAGTCGTCGTGGTGGTTATTGCTCTCGTCGACAATATGCCATTTGTATTGGCCGCCATTCCTGCCGTACTGCTCACTGGACTGCTCGTTATGGTGGTGGCATTTGTTGTCATTGTGGTTGTGGTGGTGGTGCTGCTGCTGCTACTGCTGCTTGTAGTGGTTATTGTTGCTGCTGTTGTTGTTGGCGTTACTGAAGTGGTGCTATTGGCGGTGATCTTGCCTTCATTATTATCTTTAATGCTATTACTATTACTACTACTGGTGGGCAGGACGGCGTTACTTTGTTTTGTGATTGGCGGCGTTGCCTTTGCTGCACTGCTGGTGGTGGTGGGCGTGGTTGGCATGGCAGCCGATGCTTCTGCCTCCCCATTGACCAGCGTTTCGGACTCAATATTGGCCACGATTTGACTTGCGGCGGATGTGGATTTTGGTGTTGTGGCAACCCCCACCAAATGATCCTGTCCACCAACTCCCGCCAATGGTGACTCAATGGGCACTAGAGTGGCTGTTGCTATGGGCGTGGTTGCTGCTGTCAGTGTTGTTGTCTTCGTTGGCGTCTGCGGTTGACTAAATGTAACCAAAGCCGCCGGTGAACTAGCCCCACCGGCCGCACTTACTCCACTCGTTGCCAAATGGCCAACTGTAGCGGCCGCATTCATCATCGAGGTCATGGCCAAAATGGGATTGGTGGCAGCATTGGTTGTCGGTGAGGCGGCGGCAGCTGCAATGCTGGCTGAGATTAATTGTTGCTGCTGATGTTGCTGCTGCTGCTGCTGATGCAACTGTTGGGCCTGTTGCTGCAGACTTGTCACCGTACTGCTTGTGACCAGAGGACCCGTATTGTGATTGGTAATGGTGACCACACTGCCCGTTCCCGTGCTACTGGCTGTGGGTTTGGTGCTGCTCTGAAATATGGCCTGCAGGGCACTAGACGTTGCTATGCCGGCCGGCGTTGTTGTCGACGACACCGAGAAGGGAACACTGCTCAATTGGAGTTGGGCGGCAGCGGCGGCGGCTGCAGCGGCCGCTTGTTGTTGACCACCCACTCCAGCTGGGACCACAATCTGTTGGATAATATTCTGTTGTTGTTGTTGTTCGCGTTGCTGTTGCTGGGCTTGAGCCTGCGCTTGGGCCTGTGCCTGGGCCTGAGCCTGGGCTTGGACTTGAGCTTGCAGCTGTTGTTGGAGTAATTGATTTTGCAATTGTTGCTGCTGCTGTTGTTGTTGCTGCTGTTGTTGCTGCTGCTGTTGCTGCTGCTGGGAGGTGATAAATGTATTTGGTGCCACATGGAGTATTTGTTGGGCCAATGCCTGTTGTTGCTGTTGCACTTGTCGCTGTTGAGCTGCCGCCTGATCTACAACCTGTTGCTGCTGCTGTTGTTGTTGTTGTTGCTGCTGCTGCTGCTGTTGTTGCTGATTGACCTGATGTTGCTGCTGTTGCTGTATTTGTATGGCAATTTGTTGCTGCATCATTTGTTGTTGGAATATTTGCTTTTGCATCAATTGCATTTGTTGTTGCTGCTGTTGTTGTTGCTGCTGCTGCTGTTGTTGATTGTGCTTGTCCACCAATCCGGCGGCCGCCGCCTGCAATGTTTGACCATTTTGCAGGGTTATAGGAGTGCCCGAAGTGCTCATAACGACCATTCTGTAAGATTTTATAGACATTTATTATCAATTGTCACCTGAGAAGAACCAAAGAGGTGGGGAAGGGACAGAAACCAAACTTACTTGTTGCCAGCCGTCACCACCTGGTGAAGATTGGCCTGCTGTTGCTGCTGCACGGCCAAATGTGCTTGTTGCTGCTGCTGCTGCACTTTGCCCTGTTGTCCCTGGCCATTTTCCGTTTTCGTTCCAGGCAATGCTGGACGTACTGGCTGCTGTTTGTTGCGCATTTTATTCTTCAAAAGACTTTGATTCTGCGCCGTTTGTGTGGACACAGAACTGGCAGGACGTACTTGTGCACCATTGTGCGGCATTATGGGTGCCCCGGGTCGTTGTTGTTGCTGCTGCTGCTGCAAGGCGGCAGCTGTCAATTGCTGTTGCTGCTGTTGCAATTGAGCCGTGGCCACTGCCACTTGCTGTTGGGCAGCGAGCTGCTGCTGTTGCTGCTGTGCCGCCGCCTGTGCATTGGCTGCAACCTGTTGCTGTTGCTGTTTGGGAGCCAAAGCATCCAATTGGGTGCGTGGCTTGGTGGGTGTTTGGGTCACATTGCACTGGATAATCTCTGTGAGAGAAAGAGAGAGAATTAATTAGTTGAGATTCGAGTCCAAAGAATTCAATTACACTTACGATTTTGTTGCGTCTGGAGGGCCTGGTGGGTGGCTGGCTGTTGTATGAACATGCCCGATGTCCCATCCGGCTGGCCGCGCAATATAATGGGACTAGTACCGAATGGTTGTTGCCAGAACCAGGGAACCATCGGTTGCGGCTGCCCTGCTGTTGCCCCCGTCAGGGAGTTGACCAGCTGTGCCTGGGCCACATTGACGCTGGGTAACGTCGACTGTGACACTTGCACACACTGCTGGGTGGTGGTTTGCTGCTGTTGCTGCTGATGATGATGATGCTGAGCCTGGGCCACAATACCACCCCCACCGCCAGCAGCATTGCCAGCTCCTGCGGCTCCAACAGTTCCAGCGGTGGCCGCTTGCACCGTATTCGTTGTGGTAGTCACCTTTTGAACAACTTTCTGCTGCAATTTCGCCTGCTGTTGATCTGTGGATGTTGCACCACCAGCGCCTCCCACTTTGGCCAGCGTAAGGGCAGCTTGTTGAGCCGCTGCCGCTGCTGTTAGTTGCTGTTGCTGCTGGGCGGTTAGTTGTTGTTGCTGTTGTTGTTGCTGTTGTTGTTGTTGCTGCTGCTGTTGTTGTTGTTGCTGCTGCTGTTGGTGTTGTTGCTGCTGCTGTTGGGCAGCCGCCGCCATCGACTGCAGCAACGTTTGCTGCTGCTGCGGTGAATGGGAAATAACATTTACCGGCGATATGAGCAACGTCTGCGGGGATTGGGACGATGGAATGGCATAGGTGGCGGTGCCTCCAGCGAATCCCGCCTGTCCACCAATCATCTGTTTGGCATTCTGTGTAGTTGTGGTTATCATTTGTGGGCCATTGCCCTGAAACGGTTTGCCGGCGGCAATCACTTGTATCGGCTGCTGTCCCAGACCGGCCGAATGCAGCAGATTACCGGAGACAATCATGGGCGGATAGAGGAAACTGGTCGATGGTTGCATCAATTGTACCGTACGACCGGGTGTTGCCCAATCGGCGGGTACTCCTCCAGTGGCAGCAGCCAATTGCATCGGCGACATTGTGCTTATGGCTGTGGAATGTTGCTGTTGTTGCTGTTGCTGCTGCTGTTGTTGTTGCTGCTGCTGTTGGGCCGCATTGGCCGGACTAGCCGCTGTGCCACCACCAGCAGCAGCTGCATTGGCCGCTGCCGCCGCTGCGGCTGTGGCATCTGTTAGTTGCTGGAGTTGCATCTGCTGGAGCTGTGTGTGAGTTTGTGTGGCATCCAATAGACTGGCGGCATGTTTGAGTTCAGTGCCACCAGCAGTGGCTCCACCACCACCTGCCCCACCCGCCGTAGTTGTGGGAAACTCTTGTTTAACTTGAATGGCAGCATATGGATTGCTGGCATAGAATTGTTGCAATTGCTCTTGTGATATTTGCAATGGCACCGCTGTGGCGGCAGCAGATGCCACCTGTTGGGCAGGACTCTGGGATTTCTCCATCACAAGAATGGAGCGTTGCGTTACAGGTGTTGACGGCGTTGTCGCTTGAGGACGACGCAACGATGTCGGTGTAGTTGGTGCTCCTCCACCTCCTGCTGTACCTGTTGTTGAAATGGGTGTAGTTGGTGGTGCTGCTCCTCCACCCGTGTGTGGAGGACTGGCGAAATCGTATTTCTCGTCAAATGTGATTCCAGCCTTTTGGGCCAATGTTTCCAGGCACTTTAAGGGTCGCTCGTGCTGCTGCTGCTGGGAAGGCTTCTGATGATGATGATTCGAGTGATGATGATGATGTTGCCCGCCTTGGGAATTGTGATTTAATAGTGGTTTTTCTCGTATATTTGAATTATCCTTAAGGGGTAAGGTAGCGTTAACTCCTGTTGCTGTTGTTGTTGTTGTTGCTGATGTTGCTGTAGTAGTTGTTGTTGCTGTTGTCGTTGTTGTTGTTGTTGTATCGCTTTCAGTGTCCGCTCTACAAAATGAAAAGAGACAGAAAAGAAAACATAAGTCAGGTGAATATACACACATCTAACATACAAATGGGAAAAGGAGAGCAAGACTAAAACAATAAATACAAATGTGATCAAGCACACACACACACACACACACTTGGCACGTTTGCTCCTCCGTTGGGATGGGGCATGCTTCATCTTCATTAGCAGCAAACCAAACAAACAAATGAAAGTAAACTGAAACAATAATAATAATAACAACAGCGAAAAGAAATCAAAAAAAAAAAAACTAGCAAAACGAAGCAAACAAACAACAAACACAAGACACACACACATTTTTCAAGCAGGTTGGCAGTTCCATTATTTAAAGCTCGCTCCACGGCTTAAACCCACCAAGAGAGCGAAGAAAGGGAAAGAAGACGGCGAGAGCACGCTGACAAGATCATACACACAACACAACACAGCTGAGAGACAACCCAAAACAATATCATTCACACGACAACAACTGAAAGACATATGTATACATACATATATATTTATAAATAATAAATTATAATTATAATATAATTAATGAATTTTCAAATTAATTTTTTTAAAAAAAATTCTCACACTTAAGTTTAAGCGAAAGTACCAACTAGACGCATAATATATTTCAAAAGCTATTAAATTTGCTTAAATCTTTTTTTTTTTTTAATTTATGTGGATTTACAGAGAACTCCTACTTATGTACATATGTATGTATGTACGTATACACATAATGAATATTTATGCAGATAGAGTACCTTTGATTGTGAAATTTATAAGAAATTATAATGGTATATATTTGCTTAATCGAACAGATGAGTTAACTATGACTTCTATAACCCGAAGAAAGGACATCTTTGAACTTGAGCTTAAAATTTGATATTTGAAATTTTTCTTAATATCTAATAAGCTCGTTGATTTTAGACCCCAATTTCGAATGTCTGTGCCATTTTCTATGTTTTTGGTTTAGTTTCTGACCTACTTCAAAAATGCATGCAAAAATGCTCATTTACTCCAATTCCAAAATGTATCATACATGTAGACGAGTGTTTGTGTGTGTGAGTATATATGTGTATGCAAAGCAGGTCATCATCTATAGCCCGCGCCCCAGACTAAGCGACCCCACACAACATTTATTTTTAAATACCGGCCGGGTTGGGCTCCCCCCTTTCTTTGCAAAAGGAGTTGGCGGGCCAGTGTCAGAGCGAGAGAGAGAAAATGAGAGGTGGAGTGAAGTTTGACAACAAAGCCTTGAAATTTGGCAAATGCACTCAAAGCGAAAGAGAGAGTGAGAGATGAAATCAATCGAAAAGTTCAAAGACCTTCCCAATCAGAACGGTTAAAGTCGTCTTTTAACCACCTAACCTTCTTTCCTAGTCCTACACCCCAATGTCCTTCTCTTCCCCCTCATCCTTTTCCACCCACAGGCGGAGATAAAACCCAAGGGGCACATGAAAATATAGGCAAAAACTTAAGGAAAAAAAGGCAACATATAAATGAAATTATTGGACGCCGAAGGACGGCCGGTCCGCTCCGGTAAAGAAATTTAGGGTTGTCGTCCATGACAACAAGTAACAGCACAACAACAACAACCACTGTAGCAGTCAAAGCCAAAAATGTGAGCGGGTGGCAAAAAACGTACATTTAGGGATGTTTCAAACGACATACAGGGTTGCTTTTTTTTCTTTGGTATTACGAGAAACTGGTGGGTGGCTTAAGGTCGGTTGGCCACCTCTCCCCCATTTCAGTCACAGCACTACCAAGAGAGAGGCAAATAAGGACTAGACATGCTTCCAGACGACGACGACGACGACGTCGCAGCAACAGCAGCATCCTCAGACAAGTAAAAAAAAAAAAAAGAAAAAAACTTGCAACTCCAAGACGGGTTTTTTGTTTTCTCTTCTTTTTTTTGTCGGAGAGTGTGGAGCTGCTGCGTTTGTGTATGTTTGCCTGTCTGTGACTGTTCGTGTGAGATGCCAGAGCCATCATCATCATCATCATCATCTTCATCAACATTTTTTCTCCCATACAAGAAATGATAACAACGCTTTTGAAGCCTATGAGGGTAAACGCGTCAAAGTGAGATGGAAATAGAGGGTAAAAACGGCAGAAAGAGAGCGAGAGAGAAAGAGGAGGAGGAACATCAAATGAAATCAAATCGCCAGAATCATGCGTGCAAAATGTGTTTTTTGTTGTTGCGGTTTGGGGCGTTCGTTAAACCTAACAACGACCGATGAGACTTTAGCGGGGATCGCAGCAGGCAGAGGAGAGTTCAAAATAGATGACTACATATTGATTATACGAACGAGTTTCGCACACACACTCACACACAAATGTGTTCATAAGCGCGAGAGAGAAAGAATGACAGAGAAACAAAGCAGGCAAGATGCAGCCAACAGCGATGATGGCGCGCTCACACGCTTTTAGAGTTGTCAACACTATAAAACTAACTATATTTTCACAATTACATATTATGAAAACACACAAACTTCGGATAAATCATAGGATATTTTAAAGTTTTACGATACGAAAAGCGAAACATACTAGTATGTTAATAATTATGTATTATATGTTGCTGGCAATGTCAGTGCAGAATACATTCTGTGATTAATTTAATTTGACAAATTTTTAAATTTTGTTCTTGATTTAGACATAACTCTTCTATATAACTTTGTCTGAAGCTTGATTCCATTGTGTTTATCTCTCCGGGAATGTATTGACAAATTCATTATTGATATGTATATTATTTATAAAAATTCACATGTATGGCAACACTGGCCCCAGCTCCTCTGTCGGCGGTCTCTGCCCACACTTCAAATTTTGTTTACTTCAGCCAAGCCGCATGGGGAGAGAGCGAGAGCGTGAGCGTAAAAGAGAGATTTTGTTGAGAGTTGAGAGCAAGCATTGAGCATGGTAGCAGTAGCGTACTTCAGCAACTGCTGCTGCTTGCTGCTCCTGCTGCTGCTGACCTGCAATTTTCAGTTTCATAAAAAAGAAAAAAAAGGAATGAACAAAATTTGTAACTTTTGCTTTTCAGTGCAAAAAAAAAAAAACATACACACACTAAAAGAGAAAAACAACCACCAAGCACACTCTCATTACCTAGTCGCCCTCTCTCATTCTATCGAAGACACTCACCGGCCCAACGGACAACGGGCTGGCATGCATTGCGAAATTCTTGTTGTTGCAAGAGGGGAGGATGATATGTTCATGGTGGCAAAGGCGAAGGTGGTGGAGGAGTGTTAAAGCAAAACTCGTTTTTGGGACTTCTGATTTTTGCTGGCATGCAGAGACATGGCCAAAAGTATATGTACGTAGGGGGAGGTCAGAAGTAATATTTTACAAATTAAAAAAAAAAAAAACAGTCGCTCAGTGTTGGCAAATACATTTCGAAACGATTTGGTCACACTAAAAGAGAACCTTACTTAATTTAAAAGATACACCAAAAAAGAAGAAAAGAAACAAGAGAGCAAAAAGCAAAAGTGTAAGTGCAGCAAGCAGCAACAACAAAATCCAAAATTAACTAAAACGAAAATGAAAACGAACGAAAATAATACCTTTTTTGCATAAACTTGAATGCACGACGATCCATTATTTAAATTAAAAACAACTTTTATAATAAATTAAAAGTAGGCATGCGAGACGTCAGCGTCAGTGTCAACAGCGACGACGACGGCAACGGCGTTGTGTTGTTCTTGTTCGATGCTTCGGCGACGGCAGCAGCGACAACGTTGATTGTTTTTGTTGTTGGCAGCATATTGCTGCTGCAGCAGGTTCTATTAAACATTAACAAACACAATTTTCACACACACACAAATATATAAGGACAAATAAATTATAATTATCTATACATGTATTATGAAAAACAAACACATAATATTACTGCATAAGGCAACAACAACAACAGCGGCAACCAAAAAAACTGTCTCTTGCACTCAGTGTGTGTATTTTTGTTTGTATGTGTCTCTCTCAATGTGTGTGTGTGTGTGTGTGTATACAGTGTAAATGAGTATTTCGTGCACGAGCAATAATTAACTCACTCACTGCAGCGGCGAAGGCGGCGGCGGGACAAAACAGCGTCACAATTTCTATGCAGGCGCCTCTTTTTTTTTGTTATTAACTTTTTATTTGTTGTTGTTTTTTGTTTAAATGTATTTATGCACTTGTACACTCAAAAAAATAAAACCACCAACATCGACGGCTTTAACATTTTTCCTTTCTTCTGCCCCCACCATACACTCTCACTAAAAACTCCATACACACACTCTCTTCTCGTCGCAATCGCATTCGCACTCGTTTCTCACTGTGGGGCATTAACAGCGACGCCACCGTCGTTGGCGCTTTTTACACTTTTAGCATTTGGTTAAATAATTTTTAATTAATTAATACATTTTTTTTCTTTTTACTAAGGCGCGTCTAATGGCGACGCAACCGATATCACAGCACCGTATATTCACAGTTTCCGTGCTGCTCTGCTTCTTCTTGTGCGACACCGAACGCTGCCCTGCCGAGTTGTATATTCAGACTGAAACGGCGGCGGCAACTCTGCCAACGAAACGAAACAAAATGAAGCGCTCTCATATCTATATTTGTACAAAGATACATATACATACATACGTACAAGCATACGTTTGTATGGGTGTATATTGTCCGAGGGTTGGCAGCTGGGCCCACAGTAAAAACCAGTTTCTCACACACAGCGGCAACATTTCTCTATAACAAAATCTACTAGTGCGAGTGCAATGGCAATAACACTTCGGCCTCCGCCTTATGCGAGTGCGAGCGAAATGGCCAGCGGGGTTGGAATGAAACAAACGACAAAAAAAGAGAATAAGCGCAAAACACAAAAAAAAGAACGAGGCTACAGCTGGCAGGCATGTGTATTGTATTTGTATTTGCTTTGCGCTGTCAACCACCCCGGCCCCGGCGGACGAGACCAGTTTTGTGCTGTGTGTCTGTACACTCGAATGTCGTCGAGCTATACTTCATCTTCTTTTTTTCTTTTTTATACCCATTTCCATTAGCAACATCCACCACCACTACCACCATGACAGTTGTGCTACCTGAACCCCGAACCCCCAGCCCTGTCCATGCCCCTTCTCCGCTTGCCAACGTACCCTAGTATCAAGACAAGAGCCAGAGCCAAGCGGCTTTATTTTATTATTAGTTTTGCTTGTCGCTCACAGACGACGACGACGACGACGACGACAACATCGGAAAGAGCAGAGGGGAACGGTGGAAGTGGTAATGTTGATTGTGTTTGGGTTGGGGGGAAAGGCAAAGGAAATATAGCGTATGCGCAGCAGAGACAAAAAGCAAAATGCTTTTTTTCATTCATTCATTCGTTTTTGTTGTAGCTAGCTCGCTCATACCTACACAACATGCTACAGTGGCGTGTGTTCGATGATTATTATGTGAATTGCATTTTCGTTTTCTTCTTGATTATGTTGTTGTTGCTATTGTCGTTGTGGTTGTTTCGCTTTCTCATGGTAGTCTTTGATTTAATGCCCATGGTTGTTGTTGGCATTTTGTATGCAAGCAGCGTTTGCACAGTGTCACCAATATACAGGTTGGAAAGTGAAATCGATTTATTTTAACAAGCAATTTTGTACTACTGGATAAATATATTATTATAGATTATTAATTTTTTTCTTAAATATTGTATTTATGTCTTACACCTTGTAGCATTGCATTAGTTTTAAAGTATAGGAGTCAGAGACCTGCCTTTTGCTTCATTTTATAAAGGGAATAATATTTTCACTTAAATAAACTGAAATAAATGAAAGATACATTTCAAATATATTTGTTGTAACTATTGGCAGCTAGTGCTTCAATATATAGTAGGTTTTAAATTTACCTTGTCAACTTTTTTCTTAATACTAATATTAATTTAGCTATTATTTAATATATTGCTTGTTTAAAGTTTCATGCTTAAAAATCATTTATGCCCCACTGTGTCTATGCCAACGTTTTTGGCATTCCATTTTTCATTTTGTGTGGCTGCCTGCTGCTGTGAATGCGTGTGTGTGAGTCCGTGTGAGACTGCATTTGTATGGGTGCAATGCTTTGGGCTGTTCGCTGTGCATGCCTACCTAGCTGTGTTCTTCGTTTCCTCTCCTCTACACCCCTCACTATAATATCATTCGGTTCGACAAATGCTCATCATTATGTTGTTGTTGCTGTGGCTATAGCTGTTGTTGGCAATGACTGATGTTTGATCGCGCGGCGGGTTTCGTTTCGTTTCATTTCATTTCGTTTTATTTCGTTGTTTTGTTGTTGCCGTTGCCGCCATATTATTTTTTCCGCTTGCTAAGTGTTTTTGCAGCCCCCCCCCCATACCGAGACCCCTTGCTCTGACAATCTGAAGATTTTCAGTCAACCTTTTATTTGCTTTTAGATTGCGGTCGCCAATACTTGTATACAAGTGTGTATAAGTGTGTGTGTGTGTTATTGTTTTAGTATTAGTTATGGGGGCTTTTTTGTTGTTGTGTGTTAAGCTTTCTTGGTCTTCTGCTTCTTCTTCTTTCACTCTGCCACGTTGAAAACTGTACAACAAGCAGACAGACAGGCCAGTGTCGGAGCATGCGCTCTTTTTTCTTTATGTTTTCTTTCTTCGTTTTCAATAATTGCTGTAAATTTGTTGGGTCACAGTTGTTGTTGTTGCTTTTGTTGGGGTGTGGGGGGTCTTTTTTGTCCCAGTGTGAGCGAGCGAACGAGTGTGCGCGCAATGCCGTGCATGAGTGCGAGTGTGTGTGTGTGTTCTTGTTCATTTCGAAAAATGACAAATGTATAATCAGCGTAAATTGCTTTGCGCGTGCTTTTACTCTTTCTCTCTCTTTCACGCTCTCTCTTTTTCTCGCTCTCTCTCTGTCTTACACACAAACCTGATCTCTCTCCCTCTCTCTATCGGTTGCTCTCTCACTTACTCTCATGCTAGCGGTAATTGCTGCTGCTGCTCACACATACACACAGACACACATTAATTATTGTTGCTTTTGTAATTGTTAGAGTTTCCTACACCATTTTAAAAAAAAGAGAACCTTTGGAATTATCAACATCTGCATACACATACACATATCACACATCCATTGACAGATTAGTGGTGGTGGTGGTGGCAAATAAAAGTCTTAAGACACCTCGTAAATACATATGTACATACTTATATACGGACGTTTGTGTGTATGTCTAATATGTAATCAAGATCCTCTACAAAATGAATTCCATTCTGGATTTAACTCTTAAACATTATTTCTATGCATATAACATCCTAATAATCTTCGTTCTGTCTTATGATATACATAGGCTTCGCACTATTTTCACCTTTGCTCTTTTTCTCTCTCTCGTTTTTGCTGATACACCTCACGTTAGTAATCTCTCCTTTTGTTTATTCAAATGTCCTGTGAAATTTCAGTGTAGCGTATCAGGCATTGGTACTAGTTGTAGCCATTGTCATCGCTAAGGTCCTTATTTGACTTTGGCTTAGTGCATTGTTTTTTTTTGGGTTAAAGTGGTTGAAATTTGTGTAGTTTTTTCGATCGTGGTGACATTTGTGTGCCCTGCAACGAAAAGTGACGACCATGAATTGGTAAATTTTGTGTACGTCGTGACACGAATACTCTCGCAAAATATGTACTAGGTATCGGAAAACGATAAATCGAGAATCAAAACTATAAAAAATCCTTTAAAAAATTAAAAACCTATTAATTTGAAATAAAATATTGATTTTATTTAGTCTCATTTCCGTTTTATATAACAAAAAATTTAAAAGAATTATAAATCCGAATTGTCGTGACATAAAAAATTAAATGTGATTTTGAGTACTATCTTTTGAATATTTTATGATTGCATAATACCATAATTATGACACAATGTCATGTCGTGACACGAAACCTCTTGAAAAATGTTATTGTAACTATGTATTTAAAACCTATATTAAGAAACGCTGCCAGTTAAAAAAAATCTATAAACAGATTTTATGAAAATCAAACTTGTTTATACTTTCGTGTCACGAGCCTGAGAGCTCGGAGTCCTGCCATTTGACGTGCCCCGTGCCCCGGTGACATTCAAAGTTGGCAGAAAAACCAAACATTGCATGAAAAACGAACATTACGTTATAGTCCCTTGATCAGGTTGAATTTGCTAACCCTTTGAAACCCTTGTCACAAAATATGAAATTGTTAACGGCCTTAAAACTGTACCTACTTACATAAATATATGTACATATGTATGTGTTTGTATGTGCACACATATGCCTCTCCCAGGACGTATTAGCCATGGGTAAGGGTAGGTTCACGCACAGGAAGAAAGGGTTGAACTCTGACATTTGTTCGACAAATAATTAAAGACCGTAAAGAACGGACCCTTCATCCTTCCAACCCCCATTACCATTACTTTTTACTCCATTTTAGGGGAAAACATCGTTTTCGAAGCACAAACATGCAACATTTACCCTCAAAATTTCAAGTATGTATTTAAACGGATAGTCCAACCCCTAAGCTCATTAAGGGCTGCTATTCAGGAGAGCTAAATAATACTAAAGCGTAGACGGTTTATTCAGAAATGCGAACTCGAAAACTCAAGAGAATGTGGTGGACGCAAGAAGGGGATCTCGAATAACAATCATACGTAAAAGTGTTAAACCCTCTGGGATCAGTTTCAATGAAATCTCACAAGAAAAGTTCTTGTCTTTTACAAAATGTTATCTTAAAATAATTATTTTATTTTTTGACTTCGAGGTATTAAAATATTAGTTTCCACATCGATTGAAAGATAATAACTAGTATCTAGAGATCTTGTTTTCAAGTTTAATTCTTAGTCATTTAGCCAAAAAAGACATTTGAAAATATAAATCTTTCCTCCAACTTTACCTAAAATAATAACTTATAATTATAAGCTATTCAAGATTAAATTTAAGATTTAATTAAGATGTTACCAAATATGTCAAAACCAACTTAGAAATATTAAATATTATAGTAGTTAATTGTTTATATTTTACGTAAAATTTACATGTCTTGGTTTATAAAAAAAAGTATATTTATTAATTTAAGACGATTTAAATAAATTTAGATAAGTAATCTGAATTTAATACCATATTTTGTAGGCTTGATAAATTTATTTATTTATTTATTATAAGTATAGGATATACTTGTAAACTATCAACCTAACTATATTTTACAAGCACTGGCAACTCAGGCCTTCGGCTTAGACGAAAACTACATCCATACACTAGCCTGGGATTCGAACCCGGATCCTCGTTGTTCAGTTGCCTAATTGACTGGGCCACTTACACAACTCATCTACCGAGGACTGCGCTTGATAAATATAAAAGCATATCCAAGGACGAAATTCAACTGATAAAAAAAAAATTTTCCACGATAAATTGTTTGGAATTTGGAATGATTTATTTTTATAAATCTATTAAAGAAATCTAGATACTTAATGGACTAAGCTTTTTGATATAGTGTAATGAATAATTCATAATTATTAAATTTATTGAACTTAATTTTGTTAAGTACATTTGATTCGCAGAGGTGTTGCCATTAGCTTTTTTTATACCTTTTGAAATGAAGGATTCGCCAGGTGTGAGTGAGTGAAAGGAAATCCATAAGTGTGAAAATGATAAATGGGAACTCCGTTTGAGAGTCATATATGAAGAGTTAAATGTTTATACTAAATACATAAGCAGTTAAATGAATATTTAAGCAAACATTAAAACAATTCATTTACCATTCATTTACCAATCGTTTTCCAAGCTTTTTCATAGGAATATCTGTGCCTTTGTAAATACATACATACATATGTATGTAACACATACATTAGTAAATATGTACATGCATGTGCTTGCTTATATAAATTTGTATGCATATATGTACGTACACATATACGTTCGCCATTTTGCAAGAAGAAGAAATAACTACAAATCATAGGCAAGGCCAAATTAAACGGGGCCGTCACTACGTCACCGACATGAAAAACGACAAACAACTTTCATCCAATACAAAATGCCGACGGCTAAAATACTAACAGGGTGGGTGTTAACGTGCGAGTGAAACGGCCATACTGCGCTCAGCTTGGTGTGAGAAGGACAGTTATATGGATACATGGTAGATGCGGCCATTTTGTACTGTGTGGTGAGTTTTTCTCACTTGCCACACTAAATGCATATGGCCATAATTTTTATAACTGTTGCAAGTTAAAATTCAAAGGATGTTGAATAATTTTGAGCGTACATACATACATACATATATCAAGAATATAAATCATATATTTTTTAATGACATGACTTATCCCAACACAGAATCACATATACAAATTTCTCATTGTTCCTTAAAAATACAGTAGTTTTTGTATTTAATGGTAATAAAAAGAATTTTAATTGATTTTTATCAAAAACAACATAATACGTTTTTAGTGATTTTGCGTAATTTTATAATTGACAATTATATTTGCAAAACGTGATTAATCATTTTATTTACAGATAATGGTAACAACAATTTGTTTACAATAACTTTTATCTCATTATTTTATCCTAAATTTTTGAATACTTTTCGGAATAATAGTAGAATCAATGTAGGTAGAGCTAATATTACAAATTATTTTGAGAAATTGAATGATATTTCATTAATTATTGTTCTTCTCTAAATCAAGCATAGAACAAGTAACTTACATATGTATATAGTCTGTTTATAAGTCAGAGGACATTTCGATTTTAGCTCTACTTTTCTAGAAAAGGTTCTTCGAGAGATTTAAGACATTTAATATTTGAAATTCGTTTCGGCAGCTTTGATTGGTTTTTTTTATGAAGTAAAGCTATAAAAGTATATAAAAGGACAGGACTTCAGTCAATTTCATTTTTATACGACAATTTTGCGTAAATATTTTTGTGTTATAACCAATTCATTGAAATTAATGCTACATTTTTCAAGTACTTTTAGTTTTCTAAATAGTTGTCTTGAAGGCTTTTTAGACTTTAATTATGAAAGTGTAAATTTATCATATAAAACGCAGTGTTGTAATAATTGAATTGTAAATACAACTATTATTAAAATGTTTTCAGTTATCTAACAAAAATGGCATTAATTTATATGGGAAAATATCCTTTGAAAATGTCTGAAACTTTAAAGAAATTAGTTTTAAGTTAATCTAGTCGAAATTACGTGACTATCACGACTCCCAAAATTGGTGATATCAATGTTATACTTCACGAATGCGATATGCAAATATACATATGTATATACAAACATGAAAATTAGATTATAAACCAAAGTCTCGTTGGGATTGTTCAAATCTATGCAAAACAAATGTTTTAAATGATTTTAATCATTAATATGAAACTTTAAACGATATTTATAAATCTATATGATACACATATGCATGTGTGTGGGGAAAGCTCCTCTACAGCTGATCACAGTGGAGCTTTATTACTCTCTCTCTCTCTTAAGCTTTTGGGGGGGGTCTGCTCTCTTTTTTTTTTGTTCATTTGCTTTGACTCTTTCGCTTTGTTCGGTTTTAGTTTGAGTTTTGTTGTGATTCCAAAGTAGACGAGGAAAATTAGCTCCCACGTCCACACGCACTCGTCCCTTTTCAAGGGTAAGAACAAAGTTGTAATTATTTACATTTTCTGCAGTTCATTTACGTAAATTTGTATGTGTGTGTGTGTGTGGGTGACTATGAGAATCAAGTGCACTGTGAGGAAAGATGCCATTGGGGTTATTTTCCGCTCCAGCCTCTTGGGCGGCTGCGTCGCTAGCTCTGTTGGCGCGTGCGGCTCTCTGTTATAATGTGTGCGTGTATGTGTGTGTGTGTGTGTCTGTGTTTGTGTGAGGATCAAGCGATAACGATTGTTTGTTTTGAAAATTTGTAACACCTGCTGATGCGTGTGGCCACATCGAAATGGCAAACCGGTTCGCAGCTGGTTTGTTTATTGTCACTTGTAAGCCCGGCTGGCTTCGCTCGCTGTCTCCCTTTCTCTCTCACTTTTGCTTATCACTTATCAGTTATGTGTCGTGAATTACTGATTTGATATTCAACACGCGAGCAACTAATACAAACGTATTAAGCTTTTGACGTTATAACTCACACACATGAGAGAGAGAGAAGCAAAGTAAACAAGTACAAATTGTTTATTCAATAAAAGGTGTTCGACTTGAAGATACTCTATAAAGCAATGCACTATCAAAATGAAATTTATTATTTAATTCAATTATTTAAGCTTTATTCTGCTTAACCGAAAAACTTTGGTATGAAATATTAGATTACCGAATTTCAAATACCCTATAGTTTCACTTTATCAATAAAAACAGGATAAAGTGAAACTACAAATAAAGGATCGGTTGAAAAGATCAAACTAGCACTAATTAAGTTAAATTTCTGTAAACACTATATATATTTCTATTAGTGGCAGTTTCACGAATCTTAAATTGCAATAAAAAGGACAGATTTTAAATACTCAAGATCGGCCAATAGTTTTAAATCTAAGTAATAATAATATATAATATTTTAGCTAGAAGCTATTTACGAAATCATAAATGAAAAAACTATTAAAATAATTTAAGTTCTTTACAGAACACATTGATTTAGTAGATAATATTGGTTGGGGATATCGGGTATTTAGGAGAAAAAGTCGTGTGTTTTGTAGAGTAATCGTTTTTCGATATTGCAATTTGACCAGTTTTGGAGTCAAAATCTGTTTTTAAATTTCCTGAATTTTGCCCTTAAAGACTCCAAACTGGATTTAATAATTTTATAAGCTTGTTCCGAACAATCTATCGTTAAATCCCTAATAACTAAGGCTAGAAACACGTTTTATTTTATTTAATAAATTACTCGTTATAATTTTAAACTAAAAAATCAAAAAAATTTCTGATGACAAATTTTTAATAAATTTTGAACTAAAATGGCTTCACATAGAGCTGCTATGGGCAACACTGGTCCTAAAAGGTTTAATAAAATTAAACAGTTAAAAAAATGTAAAAATATTACACCATTATTTTGCAATTTTATCACTGGCCTAAACATTTTAAGGATTTTCAATATGCCAATCTCTGTAACGAGACCAGTTTATTAAAAATTAGGTTCATTTATTGTTCCGCTTTAATCCCACACAGTTTCCGTCAGTTCCCGAGACCAACAGGTAAACTGAAGAGTATATGGGACAGAAAATGAGTTTATGATTATGTATGCAGTTTTATGATGCTTTGGTTTTGGGTTTACCATTTGGTTTACCTGGAATCATAAAGATTTTGACTTTAACTGCAGGCTACAATCCGTCTGGGCTACACCACATTCATATAGGCACACATATATGTACATACATATGTCTAGGAGAATAAATGCTAATTATTTTTATTGGTCCCCCCCATTCACCTCTTGTGAAATAAAAATAAAGCTTATAAGAGAACAAGAGGCCCCCCTGATATGGCCCCATTCATCCCGTGGAAAAATTCAACTGAAGAGTCAGTGGCTCGTGCATTATCAGCTGGAGCAACAATGATTAGCACAACAACAACAACAAAATAAAAATGAAATGAAATGAAAAAATTACATAATTAAAACAAAGATGATTGACATAAGCATTTAATGAGCAGTAAGCAGTGAGTGTGGTTGGGATCTGGTAGTTGGTTGATTCAAGTTTGATATCCTAAAATAAGAACAATTAATTTATTTTGATCCTTTAGACAAAAGCCATTAAGGAAGTACATAGTACATACGATAATGGGCTAAATTTCATCACTCTGATTTAAGTTTTTGAACAACTTTTTATCATATTTGTGTTTTTTGTTTGGTTTGCAGAGACAAAAGGATTCACACATAAATCAAAAGTGAAGTGACGTCACAATTTTGAGTTTACCCCATCATTTTTCCTTAAAGGGAAAACAAAATAAATAAAATGCGTTTCCAGCAATTGCTGCAAATGCGCAGATATGCGTCCGCCACCCTAAGAAGGTCCGTGACAGCAACAACAACAACAATAGTACGCACGATGGCGGGTAGCGGGGCTGCAATACCAGAGCTCACACAGGTAGGTGCACACACACACACACACACACACACACGCACATAGAGACAACTCTCACTCACTGTGGTGAGTTGTTGCAGATGGGGCGTGGCATGCATTTGAGAAAGAAAAAAAAAACAAAATGGTGGTTGTTGAGGACGTACAGTTGTGCAGGAAAATCAATGTGAAGAAAGCTTTATTTTTGCAGATCACAGACAATGTGCAACGTGGAAATTATGCAGAACTGAATGACAAGGATGTGGCACATTTTGAGAAATTGTTGGGTAAAAATCATGTGCTAACCGAGGATCTGGAGGGTTATAATATCTGTTTTCTAAAACGCATACGAGGTGAGTGATAGAGTAAACCCTTTTACGAATGTTGCCACGACTAAAGAACCTTTTTTGCGCTAATAGGTAACAGCAAATTGGTATTAAAACCCGGCAATACCGAGGAAGTGGCCGCCATTCTACGTCATTGCAATGAACGGAAGTTAGCTGTTGTACCGCAGGGTGGCAATACTGGTCTTGTCGGCGGTTCGGTGCCGATTTGTGATGAGATCGTATTATCGCTGCAGCGTTTAAATAAAGTCCTTTCGGTGGACGAAGTGACGGGCATTGCGGTAGTTGAATCCGGTTGCATTTTAGAGAATTTTGATCAGCGGGCACGTGAAGTGGGTCTTACAGTTCCTTTGGACTTGGGTGCGAAGGCTAGTTGCCACATTGGCGGCAATGTATCGACCAATGCCGGTGGAGTGCGTGTAGTTCGCTATGGTAATCTGCATGGCTCTGTTCTTGGTGTCGAGGCTGTTCTGGCAAATGGTCAGGTACTCGATTTAATGTCAAATTTCAAAAAGGACAACACTGGCTATCATATGAAGCATTTGTTTATTGGCTCCGAGGGTACGTTGGGTGTGATAACGAAGCTATCGATGCTCTGTCCCCACACCTCCAAGGCTGTAAATGTTGCATTCATTGGTCTCAATTCGTTTGATGATGTCTTAAAGACATTTGTAAGTGCCAAGCGGAATTTGGGTGAGATTCTTAGCTCGTGCGAATTGATTGATGAAAGGGCTCTGAATACAGCACTCCAGCAGTTTAAGTTCCTCAAGTAAGTCCAAGTAAATATATTTCTAGCCAAATTCTGACTCTTTCATTTTATTTTGACAGTGCTCCGATATCGGGCTATCCCTTCTATATGCTAATTGAGACATCGGGCAGCAATGGAGATCACGATGAGGAGAAAATCAATCAATTTATTAGCAATGGCATGGAAAAAGGTGAAATTCTTGATGGCACTGTCACTGGGGATCCAGGCAAAGTGCAGGAAATCTGGAAAATACGCGAAATGGTTCCACTTGGTCTAATTGAGAAGAGTTTCTGCTTCAAATACGACATCTCCCTGCCCCTACGCGATTTCTATAGCATTGTGGATGTAATGCGTGAGCGTTGCGGTCCCTTGGCCACAGTTGTTTGTGGTTACGGTCATTTGGGTGACTCCAATCTTCATTTGAATGTGTCGTGTGAGGAATTTAATGATGCCATCTATAAGAAAGTTGAACCCTTTGTCTATGAGTATACATCAAAGCTGAAAGGCAGCATTAGTGCTGAGCATGGCATTGGTTTTCTTAAGAAGGACTACTTGCATTATTCGAAGGATCCAGTGGCCATAAATTGGATGCGTGATATGAAAAAGATGCTTGATCCCAATGGAATACTTAATCCATACAAGGTTCTCAACTAATACTTTATTTATATGTATAAGTTTGTACGAGACTCTGTTTATTTTTTTTTTTTAATTATGTATGTGTAATCCTCAAAAAATGAAAAAATGTGTGTAAATTGAGTAAATCTTGTTTTTGTTTACATTTATTAAGCCATCAACTGGGGAAAAAATTTGAAATTTCATTTCGATTTCGAAATTTAAGCTTACATTAATCGAATATTGGCAAATTTACAATCTCTAAATGGAGCCGATCAACATTAGTCGTTAAGCTTTTGAAATTTAATATTTGAAGTCTGGTCTGGCAACGCTTTGTGAATTCGTCATTATGATAAGGTTTTTTTTTTTGGTACGCGCTTAACGTCAAGGGTAATAAGGGTGACCCACCCGCCCCTCTCACACTTGTTAGATCAGCTGTTTGCTGTTCGATAACAAACTGCGTGATCGAGACTTGTAGGTTTGGAGTAGAGGGCGGATCAAGGTGGAGCGCTTTTAAATAAAAGCTTCAAACGAAAGCTTAGTTGGCACATTTTCGTATTTGCAGCGTTTTGCACGGCGTTTTTTGTTTTTTTGTTGTGCATTTATCGTTGTTAGCAAACCTCTATTTTATTTCAGTCGTCGGTGAACGCTACAGCGCAACAAGTGTGCGGCAATAAACAAAAATAAAAATATATTAATATTTAAGCCATAAATTATAACAACAACAAAAAAAACTAAACAAAATGAGCGGGTAAGCAAATATATTGTTGTTGGGTTTTTTGAACTTATGGCAATTTGTTGACCTGTCGTTTTTTTTCGTTTTTCGTAATTTCGTTAACAGCAAAGCTGATATAGCCCTGATTGGATTGGCCGTAATGGGCCAAAATCTCATATTGAATATGGATGAGAAGGGATTTGTGGTATGTGCTTATAATCGTACTGTGGCCAAGGTCAAAGAGTTTCTAAATAACGAGGCTAAAGGCACCAAAGTGATTGGTGCTGAGTCATTGAAGGACATGGTCGACAAGCTGAAAACTCCACGCAAAATAATGTTGCTGGTCAAGGGTGAGTTTTTTTCCGAAAGCACGTTAGCATGTTTGTTGTTGTAAAATTGTAAATGTACGATCGCTTCATCTCTCTCACACGCTCTCCATCTCGCTCGCTCGCACACAATCACTCTCTATCTCATTATTTGGCATGAGTGAGCGGGTGAGTGGAAGTCAAAGCAAAGTCATTTATAAAATTGCGGTAGTTTCTCTTGTTTTTTTTTGTTGTTTTCTTCTTTCAATGATGCGCTAGTTCAATGCATTTTATGTGAAAGTGCGATAGAGATGGAGTGTGAATATAAAGAGCGTAAAATTTTAAATTTTTACCTGTTGCTGTAGAGATGCTTCCAGAATATTCCTAGTGATTTTTTTTTAAATGATTAGAAAGAATCAATGATATTTAAATTTCTAAACAACGCTTTTAAAGTTTCTACATTTATAATGTGCCCTTTGGTAATAAATTATTTTTATAATAGAGTTAGTTGCTGCAGATCTTTACATTTAGTTCGTTTGTTGAAAACAGAAGTCGACTTTTGTAACAAAAAATATAAGTATTATTTCAAGGATAATTGTAATATTGGCAAGTCACCTTAAGTCATTTTATTTACTAGGTTTATTTAAGGAAATATGAGCTATACATTTCTCTTTTTAATTTTAAAAGTATCTTTCTCTCAGTTCCTATGAAAAAAAACCTTCATTATAATTTTTTCATGTTAATCTGAGGAACAGTTAATGAGTTATTTTATAAGGTTGTGATTTATCAGTCTTAAGATAAAAGCCGTGACTTGTAAATCACTATATTTGGGATCTGCTCATCTCTAATGGCCTGACTCAACATTCACGTTAATCGGCATGACCGGCTTATCTCAACTCAAGCATACATATGTATGTATATACATATGTATGTATGTGTGAGGGATTTACTTTCCTACCTAACACATTGACCATATGCAAACGATTGAAACCGAAATCTTTTGACATTCAATATAGGTCAAATATAACTCACAATGAGTGTTTGTCCAGATAGCCAACAGATATAGACATTGAGTCTTATGTAGGTACATGTAGTATGTAATGTTATCAAATTTTGGCCTTATCGGCATTTGTCTTTCTATTAGCTTAGTCAAGGGACTTGGAACAAGATTTTTTTATTTCGATTTGAGACGACCTTAACTGAAGGTTAACTTTAAAATAAAACCTCCAATTAACCTTGCTTTCTCCCCCGCTTTGTCTCTCTCTCTAAATCAGCTGGCAGCGCTGTGGATGATTTTATTGCTCAACTAGTGCCATTGCTCTCCCGCGGCGATGTGATCATCGATGGCGGCAATTCGGAATATCAGGATACATCTCGTCGTTGCGATGAATTGGCCAAATTGGGTCTGCTCTATGTGGGCTCTGGAGTGAGCGGCGGTGAGGAGGGAGCCCGTCATGGACCTTCTCTGATGCCCGGTGGCCATGAGGCGGCATGGCCATTGATTAAGCCCATCTTTCAGGCGATATGCGCCAAGGCCGATGGTGAACCGTGCTGTGAGTGGGTCGGCGATGGCGGCGCCGGTCACTTTGTCAAGATGGTGCACAATGGCATCGAATATGGTGATATGCAGTTGATCTGTGAGGCCTATCACATAATGCAAAGTTTGGGTCTGGATGCTCCCAAAATGGCCGAGGAATTTGGCAAATGGAATTCCGCCGAATTGGATTCATTCCTTATCGAGATTACACGCGATATACTCAAATACAAAGACAGTAAGGGACATCTATTGGAGCGTATACGTGATACTGCGGGACAAAAGGGCACTGGCAAATGGACAGCCATTGCAGCCCTACAATATGGTGTACCCGTGACCCTAATTGGTGAGGCTGTCTTCTCGCGTTGTCTGTCCGCCCTCAAGCAGGAACGTGTCCATGCGAGCAGTGTCCTTCAAGGACCCCCGGAGAGTGGGAAAAAGAAGGTGGCCAATTTGGCCAAATTTCTGGATGACATCAAGCATGCCCTCTACTGTGCCAAGATCGTTAGCTATGCCCAGGGCTTTATGCTGATGCGTGAGGCAGCCAAAGAGAATAACTGGCGTTTGAATTACGGCGGCATTGCTCTAATGTGGCGCGGTGGTTGCATTATTCGCAGCGTATTCCTGGGCAACATCAAGGAGGCATACACCAGACAGCCACAGCTATCCAACCTTCTGCTCGATGACTTCTTCAAGCAGGCCATTCAACGGGGACAGGCCTCGTGGCGTGATGTTGTGGCCAATGCCTTCCTCTGGGGCATTCCTGTGCCAGCTCTCTCGACGGCCCTCAGCTTCTACGATGGCTATCGCACAGCCAAATTGCCAGCGAATTTGCTGCAGGCCCAGCGTGATTACTTCGGTGCCCATACCTATGAACTGTTGGGCGAGGAGGGTAAATTCCAGCATACCAATTGGACGGGAACTGGTGGCAATGTCTCAGCCAGTACTTATCAGGCATAGACCTCACCCCCTAGGCATACATATATGTATAGAAGCATAGAAAATAGTAGTTATACGCTCCCTTGTGAAAGCGATCAACTTGCCATTACTCATACGACTGGGGGGTCGGCAGGGGAGTACAAAATTTTTGTATATTACCAAATTACATTCCATGTCACACAGTTGAGGCGGGCTTTTTTTAAGTTCTTCCGTTTTTTTTTCTGTTTTTTTTTTTAATCAAGTACTTTTTTCTTTATGGTAGGCCAGTACTTATTTATGTAATTAAATATATAATTTCTTTGTCTTGTATTTTGTATAATAATTAAACTGGTGTTTGCAATTCAAAGTAGAGAAAAAAAAAGAATTTAACATCTTAATAACTATAATGCCACAAAAATCAACAACAATCTCGCCATCTCCTCAATCATCGGAAGGTTTCAGCTTCTTTTTATGCTCAATGACCAGTTTGTCCGTTGTATATAGATGACCGATAATTACCTATGAATTGAGAGGGGAATGGCGGAGTGGGTTAGATGATGGTCGAGTGTTTTAATAACAAAACTCTCACCTGTCGGCGTATCAATTCCAAATTATCCTTGCCGGTTGCCATTTGACGATCAATTTCTTCGAAATTATTGATCGTTTTGTTCGCCCGGAATGTATCACGTATCTTGCGTGCTGCATACATTCTGTTTATATCAAAATACATGACAATTTATGGTTATCTATTTCATCACAATCTCATTTTTGAATTTTACTCGTCTCACCTGAAGTTGTACGATGGCAATTTTGCCGATTCGCGCAGAAGATTTCTGTATAGTGTTAGGGCCTGGCGACGAGTCGACATCTTTGGTTTTACTTACTAATATTTCGAAAGTAATAAAACTATTGTTTAATTGTCCAATTGGAGCATATATTCAAGCATGGCCAGATGAGAATTTCGTACCGGAGTAGCCGCTTTGATGACATAAAAATCTCACCAATGGAAAACAAAAAAATACCAAAAAATACACAATCATAAAATATACCAGATTGATAAATCCCGGAAAACACCAAAAGTAAAAAAAATACCAGATCCACAGAAATTTCCCTGAACAACCCTGAAAAGACACAAAATCCCGATAGTTTCTCGGCATAAATAACTATTTCAGTTTCGGCTTGTTGTTCTTTTTTTTTTGTTGCTGTTGTAGTTGTTTGTTACGTAGGCGCGCGCTAATAACAAATACTTAAAGGTAATCAATAACGTTTTTTGAATAAAAAATGTGATAATTATTAATGTGAATTGAGCCAAAGCAACGACATATGAATGATGCAAAGTTTGACGAGGGGGCAATAAGAAAACAACGTAAAACGTAATCAACTAAAATATAATGAAATTGTGTGCAACACATATAATTTCCGCTACTGCTGCTGCTCGCGTCTCACCTGCTACAGTGAAAAAAACAAAACAACGAAATTCGTAATGATATTATTTTAAAAAAATGGGAAAACATTAGTTACCTACTGGGAGAGAAAACATGACGCATTGTTTGCGTTTATGGTTTATGTGTGTGTGTGTGGTTGTGTGAGTGCACCATGGGTATGTTTGTGTGCGTGTCTATGGGTGACTGAGTGCGTAAAACAATTGTTGCTTGATTTAATGGAAAGGTAATGAATATTTACAAAGTAAAAAAAATGTTGACCAAGTTGATTAAGCTTAACTGGCTAACGACAACAAAAAGAACTCATTCATAGAATAAAGTGCTGACAAATTGGCTCTTTTATAGCTAAATGTTGGTTAATTTCAGATCTATGTAGCTCAGTTCTTAATGATTATGAAGATTAAGCGTATGTGGGCGAAACCATTAAAATTTTAATCGTATTTCTTTGTATTTGGTCTTCGTTGAGAGTTGGGCAACACAAATTGGTTACTTATACCAACTGTTCTTCTTAACTGTTTTCTAATTGGCAACAAATGGCATCCCTGTCTAAACCACATACAAGAACAGATAATTATCGATAGTAACTTTTATTTTTTATCGCTGTTAGATTTAATTGATATTTTCGATAGTTGGTTGGAAACATATGCAATAATAGTAGATTAATTTCGGTGAATAACTATATTTAATTAATGTAATTGTGTAATAAGTACACCCAGTGTATGTGTGTGTGTGAGCAAAGGTTGTTATTGGGCAATTTCCACTTTCGCTTCTCCTCTGCCGTTGCTTCGTCTTTGCATAAACTTCATAAACAAAAACGTCAAGAATAAATTTACATTAAAATCCAAAAGCCGTTGTTCCTGTTGCTGTTTGGTTCTCATATGCATTTCAATAATCCCCCGGTATCTCGCCTCCCGTTGTAGAGTTTCTTGTGCTTCTTTCACCTTGTTTTTTTTTTTTTGATTATTTTATCGTTGCCGTTATCAACGTCGCACCTTTACGTGAGGTTTTATGCTTCAATGGTGGCATGGAGGAACTGCGGTAGTTGGCGGTGATGGTGTAGGGGGAATGATTTAGTTAGTGTATTGTGTTAATAAATAGGCAAAGTGTTGAGGCTCGAAAAGTAAGCTACAAAATTGTGATGCATATCACCCGAAAGCAAAGCCAATGATTGGTTCAGAATGATGGGTCGAAGGCGGGGGCGGGGACTATAGTTAATTGTCGCAGTGCTAAAACCAGTTGGCAATGTGTGAGAAACCTCTACAATGAGATACATTTTATTAGAGAATATAACAAACCGAATAGTGTATGCCCTTAACTTTGGCGCTGATATCAGTCACTTCCTGCCCGAACATGTCGATAATAAAATTTAAAAAAGCTGATGACAGTAATCGAGCTAATGGTTCAAACGGTAAACATTTTCAACTTTGTTTGGAAATGTTAGAATAAGATGTGATATTTATGTATGTATGTTTATAAATATAGTGTATACATATATTTTTCTCTTTCTTTATCTAGCAATAATTGAGCGAAAAGAAGAAAATGCTTTCGCTACAGAATCAAAGGCAACCGAAGACAACACCTCTAGTCAATGACTATGAAATATCGGATACGGTTCTTGGCCTGGGCATCAATGGCAAGGTGGTCCAATGCTCTAATCGCCGCACCAAAAAGAATTATGCCCTCAAGGTACTTCTAGATAATGAGAAGGCACGCCGTGAAGTTGATTTACATTGGCGTGTTAGCGGTTGCAAGCACATTGTCAATATAATTGATGTCTATGAGAATACATATAGTGGACGAAAGTGTCTGCTTGTTGTTATGGAATGCATGGAGGGCGGTGAGCTATTTCAACGCATACAGGACAAAGCCGATGGAGCATTCACGGAACGTGAAGCGGCACAGATAATGCACGAGATTTGCGCGGCTATACATTATTTGCATAGTCGTGATATAGCACATCGTGATTTGAAACCCGAAAATTTATTATATACAACAACGCAACCCAATGCTATATTGAAATTGACCGATTTTGGTTTTGCCAAAGAGACGTTCACCAATGATACACTACAAACGCCTTGCTATACGCCCTACTATGTGGGTAAGTACTACGATAGACGATCTGATATGATAACATATCATTATAATGAAATTTTGTGTTTTCTATTAGCTCCCGAAGTTTTGGGCCCTGAAAAGTATGACAAAAGCTGCGACATTTGGTCTCTGGGCGTTGTTATGTATATAATAATGTGCGGCTTTCCGCCATTTTATAGTAATCACGGTTTGGCCATTTCGCCGGGCATGAAAAAACGCATACGCACTGGACAATATGATTTCCCGGATCCCGAATGGACAAATGTTAGTCAATCGGCAAAGGATTTAATTAAGGGCATGCTAAATGTCGATCCCAGTAAACGTTTACGTATCGAGGATGTGTTGCGCAACAAGTGGATTGCGCAATATAGTGCGGTACCGCAAACGCCCCTATGCACGGGTCGGATGCTCAAAGAGGGCGAAGAGACCTGGCCGGAAGTGCAAGAGGAAATGACACGCTCGTTGGCCACAATGCGTGTGGATTATGATCAGGTTAATAATGAAGATATTATTTTATGTAAAAGCTGCTTTTACGTTTTATTTTTTTTTATTTTTTTGTTATTCATTAGATGCAAATCAAAGCTTTGGATAAATCAAATAATCCATTGCTAACGAAACGCAGGAAAAAGATTGAAGAGATTTATGGTGAAAATGCAACAGCGGCAGCAACGTCACCGCCGCTAAATTGAATGCAGCTGCAGCAACAACAACAACAGCAACAGCAACAACTTAAACACGGCCAAAAAGGAATTATTATTCTAAAATACTATATGTACTATGTGCGTGTGTATATGCCTGTGTGTTTCAGTTTACAGTATATAGGAGACAAATCATCAAAAATTATATATATTGATGGTTAACTATTTCTATATCTATCCATTAACTTTTTTTGTATACACTTAAGATGAGGACAACAACTACTATTACTATTACTACTTCAACTACTCCAAAATGTTATGTTTTTATCCTCTTTTGTATTCTATATGTTTTTTTTACAACTTTTTTTTTTCGTTTTTGTAATTTTTTTTTGTTTTTGAATTGTCCCCAGCTTTGAGATCTATGTATATTTATATGTATAACCCATTTCCAGTAAAAGGTTAAACGGTTTTTAGGGTATTTTGTAGTCTGAAAAGTGCTCTTTTATAAAGAATTGAATTGAGAATAGAGAGAAAATATGAGAAGATAAGTCAAGAGAAATGCCAAGTCAAGCCAACAGCAGTAGAGCAAGCTAAGCTAGCCAGTCACAGTCAGTTGATTTATTATTTTTTTTTTTAATTTGTTTGCTGCTTTAATTTTCTTGTGCTCGCATTTTTAATTATTGAAATTGTGTATGTAATTAATTTTTGACTCTATATACTATCAAACTTTTATGAGCAAAAGGCAAGTTTCAAAGTTAACATAATCTTATCCTTATTTTTGTCAAAATTGTTTCAACGTTATTGAGTTGCAACAACACAACAAAAACAACAAACTATATACAACAATTTACCATACAATATAATAAAATTAGCATATTTATAGTTTATAAACAAATCGACGAAAAAAACAAAACTAAAGCGCAAGAGAGAGTGAGAGAGAGACACAGAGAGCGAGAGAAAAGAAGATAAAAACAAGAAATCAATAAAAATAAAATCAAGCTTATTTTATTATATATATATGTATGTATATTATATGAATTTTTAATACTATTTGCAAATTCTATGGCAAATAAGAAGTTTTGACAAGGAGACTATTTGGATCTATAATATATAATATTCTGATGGTGAATCGCATTCGAGATTGGTTTTTGTAATACTTGAATCTAGAACTGCTGAATTTTTGGAGGTATCTTTGCCCCTTAAAGTATGCAAAAGGCTGGAAAAGTATTTATTGTTGTTAAATTTCTTACTTTTCGTAACTATAAATAATGTTTGTTTCGATGATTTTTTTTTTACCACAGAATTGCTCATTGCATACTTTAGGGAGAATAGTTACCCCCTTCTAATAGCCTTAGTTCCGGCACTGTAATCTGCCGCCTAGTAAGATAATATTTGAGAGATTTTTCTCTTATTATCGATGATGCCAGCGTTGCCCCCAATGACAACAAAGTATATATATAGTTGATTTTATTTTTGGTTTATATTGGTATAAGTATATGTATATATATTTGTGTGGGTGATACTCATCAGAAAGTGCAGTGCATTTAACCTACTAATGGGAAGGCAAAGGGATGGGAAGGGTATGGACAGCGAGTGTAACGCATTGGTAAGTATTCTTGCAAATAACAATTTGGTTTTTTTTTTGTCTATCATTCTTTTCGTTTCATTTCATTTGTCTTCGGTTTTGTGCAAAAACTAACAAATATACATGTACCCGATTTACATTTGTATTTTCTTATATATCTCCGATGTATATATGTACGTTTGTTTGTTTGTGGCCTACAACTACAACAAATAGTTAACAATTTACATAGGCATATGAGTTCCTCTTTTATATATATACATATATATTTTTTTTTATATCTCTTTATTTTTTTTTTTACTAATAAAGAATTTCCATTCTTTATTAACATTATTAGTTGTAGTTTTTATTCTTTCCTTTTTTTTTTATTTAATTTCTAAATTTTGTAATTTTAAAAACGTAACAAACTGTTAACGAAAGCTAAACTCAGAAATTATTTAAAAAGTAAATATTAAAAAAATAGTCAAGAAAAGTTTTGTTTTTGTCACTTAGAAAAGTAAATTTGTTTTTGTTTTAGGTAATTGCGGTTTATGTTCATCATCAACATCATTTTGAAAATCTTCCTAGCCTTAATTTGTAAATTTAAATGGCAGAGATATCATTATTATTATTATCTTTATCAAATCGAGATTCATACATCTCGTCATTTATATACATAATAGTTGAACTTTATATTCCTGCAATTGGTTAACAAAATGTCATGGGTTTCCTTGGATCTGCGACCTCATTCCACATTCTCATCCTTTTTTTTTGTCGTTTTTAGTTTCTGTTTGTTTTTGATTTGCGTTTTGTAAACTGAAGGTACATATATATTTTTATTTCATTGTCCTCTTCATTTAAATTCCTCAACTTCCCTCTAGGGAAGAGAATTAGAGAGTTACAGCGTGTGCTCGAAAAGGAGCTTCAAAAGGAGCGCATGAAATCTCTTAGAGAAAACTATCGCAACTGTTCTCAGTTTCACTATTGGAACAATCCATGGCTGGCAATGAACCGCCACGTCTATATGCCCATTGCCTGGATGTGCTGTTGCCTCCACCACCAACTCCTGCTCCTGATGTGGCACTTCCGCCGCTGCTGCTATTATTTGTATTGCTTGTAGAACTTCCGATGCCACTCAAATGACTGCCGCGTCGTCTATTGGCTGTGAGGCTGGATTCCGGCAATGCACAGGCATTTAGACGTGGAAAATATTTGTAGATTTCCAATAGATTATTAAGTTTAATGTGCGGTTTATATTGGACATCGTCAAGACATTGGGCAGAGCTGCTGCTGCTGTTCAATGGTGTCCATAATGTTAAACCCAACTGGGCCAGATGTCCACCCTGAAAAGGTATGAAAATATTACTTGTTTGTATGTGATTCTCGATTTCGAAAACTTACCATAATGTCCGTCTCCAGTTTGTCTCCGATCATGGCACATTCGTGTGGTTTAACATTAAGGAAATTGCAGGCAGCATAAAAGATTTCTGGATGCGGTTTCTCCCATGGCAAATCCGATGAGACAAGCACACAATCGAAATATCCACGTACTCGCAATTTGGCCACCTTCTCCCATTGGGCATTCGATGGTCCGTTGGTGATAAGGGCCAATGCATAGCCCGCTCTCCGCATGCATTGCAGCAATTGTACATAATCGGCTGGTATGGCCAGATAACGATAGCGTAACTTTAACCACTGCTGATAGATCAGTTCGGCCAGATGCTTGTGCTTGGCCAGCAATGATTCACGCCACAAATGGGTGCGCCACGAGTCTAAGGAGGTTTGCGAATTGTCCGGACACCGGCGAAACGACTTTAGGAAATTCTGGCTAGCCAATGTGGCTTCATCTTTGGTAAAATTATACTGAGACTCGAGAACGTCGGCGAGCTATTAAAAATATAAAGAAATAGATATCGGATTAATTACTATAAGCTATAAATTTTGCCAATTCATAACATATGTATGTATGTTGTATGTACATATGGGGCATATTTTTTAACCAGAATTTTCTTTTACAATACGTTTTTATGATATTTAGTAATGCAATCTTTCTAATTGGATATTTCATTGGTAAATCAAAGTTAATTTATCACATGTTGACAGATATTTACGATATTTAGATACGATATCTTGCTTATTGGAAATGGTGTTAGGTTTTATTGTTTGAATCAACAAATTTGATCCGCTATTCTATAAATAATAATTCGAATATGATGAAAATAAATAAATAAGTACATATGTATGTATTTGACACATATGTCATGTGTTTCGTAATATATGTATGTATGTATGTATGTATGTACATAAGTCAATAAACAGTTAATATACCTACATATGTATGTACCTATACATACATACATATATGTATGCACGATAAAAAAAACTCAATCATCTGGTGACGGAAATCAAATACTTTATTACACCTTACCCCCTTACCCACCTTAAACTTGCTTTGATTAAGAATATAAAGCGCTGTCATTTTCAAGCGTTATCAAATCAAACCCATTGCAATCGCATTTAAACTGCGCATGGAGAAGTGTTCAATTTACGGCAAATTTTGATTATCTATGAATGTAATTTCATCAGAATGACAATCTAAGTGGGAAACAGAATCGGAATTGGATTTCGTTTTTAAAAAACGTTTTAAAATTCCTATCAGAATAATCAGTTTACATTGATCAAACTGCAGCAGGTTGATGCATGCATTTTTCCCCCAACCAAAACACATGTACATACATATATACACACACACATATGCATATGCATTACAGAGCGCGCGTGCCGCGTATTTAAAATGTTTTTGTGTGCCTTACCCCGGGTCGACTACGTAACACGCTAGCACAGTGGAAAATTTTCATAAACAGCGTGAGCACTTTCACCCCCTCACCCAAGTACACTCACAATTCGACCCTTTGACCCGCAAAACAAAAATGCTCTCTCTCTCTTTCTTTGGCTTACCTTACGTATAGCTTTGGAATCACCGGCCCGTGTGGGTATCAATGTATTATCCAAATCGAAATAGAATGCTGAAATTTTCGAACATATTCCATCGAATTGTTGTGGTGCTGCTGCTGTTTTAAAGGTAAATTTACTTGCTGCCATGAGACACTACGAATATGTTTATAATTCTGTTGCTTGCTTGAGATAGTCTTGATTTTCGGGGTAATGAAAATAATTGGAAATGGAAATGTTTCATATAGGAACGGGGAAAAATTAAATAGTGTAATTTAAGTTTTTAGCGCGCCAAAAAACACAAGGTCGCCGTTGGTAGTTAACGAGCAACTAAATTCTAATAATGTGAAACGAAACGAACAACAGCTGAGGCAGGTAAATGTAACCAAAGTGAGAGCGAAGCAATGACTAAAAGAAAGTGCACGCACGCACCGTTTATTTATAGTTGATGTTGAAAGTATGCCAACACGTGCATTTTAATTATCATCATACAATTAAATTTTAATGATCTACTTTTAAGACCCACAAATTTCTAAATTGATCAACTAATAAGCAGACTATTCAAATATTTAAATATTTAGAATTATATTTAATTTTTATTTTAGACACTAGTTTTCACATGGTAAAGATATTTCTCTGTGAAACTGTATTAAGTGAGTGTAAGTGGTGCGGCATGATATCCGTATACGTACACATACATTTCACATTTCAATGCCACGACGTGAGTCAGAGTGAGAGCACGATATATATATAGCAAATGGTTGTATGTACATATGTTGTATAGATATCTCATATTATTCTTATTTATTTAATATTACTATTAGAAGCTTAATAAATTGCTAAAAAATAATATAATATGATTAGCGTGGGTAAAATTTAAAGAAACAAATGCATACAAATCAATTAATAATTATTTCAGTAGTTATCGATAGGCAGTTATTGCACTCAAATCGATATATTTGCAGTGTGTGACCAGCTGCCATTTTGTGAAATACTGCGTGAATAGAATCTTGTTATTGGGTGTTTTGGTTGAAATTTTCAAATATATTTTCCAATCCCAGCCAACTCTGTGAAACATGAGTACATTAGAATCCAGAATTGCAGTATTGGACCCAGGTGCCAAAATAATTATAACACAATTATTCGTTTTGCTTATAATTAAATTCTTACTCCTCACAGAGTGCATGTTAAAAACAAATGATGCCAATGGAGATAATGATGCATGCGTATCAATGGATGAGGATACGGAGGATCCACATACAACAGTAGCAGACAAAGAACCCAAAGATGAAGATGATCTGATATCGATGGAAACGTTACGTGAATCTCCTTTACAGTGGCCCGAACGTTGTAAGTGAGAGAATCTATAAAATGTTCTTAAAAACGGAAAAATTGGCGCGCCTTTTTTTTTTTGTTCTGTTTTGTTGCTGTTGTAGTTTTTAGTTATTTTGTAATGTGTTCATGTCGTCACTAATGATTATTAGTTCCAGGCATGGAAGAATTCCTAACCGCCAGCCATACCCCCATACATACGCCGAGTGTGGACTGTACACAAGGTTGGACGGACACGGATATGGCGAAAATCAATAGTAAGCCTTTCTAGATCCATAAGTGGCAAACCATAAGTGTTCACCGCATCCGTTTTCTCTTCTCCTTAGAATTGGCCAGCATGACACCAGAGCAACTGATTGAGAAAATCAAATTAATGCATGACGAGATCTATCAATTGGGCTTACGTGAGGCCAAGGAAATGACACGTGGTAAATTATTGGGCATTTTTGATCGCGATCGTACGCCCAAAACTCGGAAGCAATAAACTTTTTTTTAGATATTTAAGAATTTTTAGTCAATAAGCGTAAAACCTTTACCTATACAATGTAAATATTTGCATACAAGTTTTATATATACATATATTAGAAGATTAGATACTACTGAATGGAATTATTTACCATATATACAGTTGAATTTCTAATAGTTTTATAACATTTATTTCGATTAAAGCATTATGTATTTGTTTATATAGACAGATAAGAGGAGGGGGAGATAGACAAATCATAAAGTAGTAGTGAGTGGAAGAAGGCACAGTTAATATCTATGTAGGTAGGTATCTACTACATATTTTTTCCCTAAGTGTAACAAACGATTTGAACTCTGGTCTGGTGACATGTGTGTGTGTGTGTGTATTTTTGTGTGTTGTTTTTTGTGCAAACTACAATCAATCCACTGAACATTTATAAATAATGACAACATTTTTTTTTTTTCTTGAGGGGGGAAATCTAGTAGTTAGTCCAGTTTACAGTTGGCACGTACACATACATATGTAGTTGTAAGAGGGATAATTTAATCATCATTGGGTTTAGTCCTGCCATTGCATGCCGAATCTTTGCTCAAATGTGATACGATTGTAGACACCCGCATCGGCCAATTGCAGGGGGTCCGTATAGTAGGCATACCGTCTTATATCGACCATGGCCACATCGAACATTTGCTTCCAACTGGTTAGATCCGTAACGCTCATATGGATGGGTAACTGTGGATCGGGTATATCAATTGCAGCCTGCAGCCGATCGAATGCCTCGGCAATGGGTCCCACCGAAAGATTTACCCAATATTCGGCTGGAAAGCGTTTATTCTCACAGAATGGCGCACCCTTGCGCATAATGAAGACCAACATAAGAATCTCATAGCGTTCGGAGCTTTCGTAAAAACGTTTAGTACGGGTTTTCTCCACAAAATCGATAAGTAAAATCAATGGAGTATAATTTTGAAGATGCATCAATAGCTCTCGATCGGTCCATAAGTAACGACCACCAGTGCTGCTCTTTACATTTAGCATGCTCATATTGCTGGTCAATTGCTGTTGTTGTTGTTGTTGCTGTTGCTGCTGTTGTTGTTGCTGTTGGTGATGGTGTTGTTGCAGATGGGAATGCGGATGTGGATTCGGATTCGAATGATGTGATTGTTGCTGCTGCTGCTGCTGCTGTTGCTGTTGATGGATATGATTATGATGACCAGTGCCAGCTATTCCAGTTGAGATCACAGTATTGGTAACAGCGACTCCTGCTCCTGTTGCTGTTGGATTTACAACCGATTGACTGGGCATGGCTAACACAATGCCAGTTTGTCTAAGGCAGCCAACTTCCTCGACCATATGCAGCTACCAGCAAAATGCAATTAGCCCTGAGTGGCTGTTGCTGTGCGCGGCTCTTTCTCCTTTTCCTTTTTTTTTTTCTTGTAATAAACTAGGCCAAGGTCGGCTTCAGAGTGGGAGGAATTAATGGGCAGGTGGTTGGTTTTTATGGGTCGGTCGTTTCGTCCTGGAATATGATTACATTTACTTGTTGCAACCTACTCACACAAAGTCACTTTATTTTCTTGCAATTCCAGAGTTGGCTATTTTCAATTTTTTTTTTTTTAATGTTTATAATGTGTGGCTTAAACTATTTTTTGAATGGCCATCCGAATATTGTTTGCGTGCTTAGTTCCTGGTGCTGGCTGGACGATTGTTGCTACGCGAGTGCGTGGCAAAAGACACTGGCAGTAGACAAAAAAAAAAAAAATAAAAAAATGCAATGTACGTACGTACATCATGCGCCTTGCCTCTGCCATGCCAAGTCATCCATCGGCTCTCTGACTGACTCGACTCGGGGTTTGTTGTTTTCGGTTTTTTGGACTCGGCTAACGCTGGCATTGAACTTATTGAAGATGACGCTGACGGGGTGTATAACCCACAACCCCATCCTTTGAACCATTGCCCCATATTCCCACCCCCAATTGCAGCGCTGTGTGTGTGTGTGTGTGCGTGTGTGTGATTGCACTTGGACTTCCATAGATGGTCAAATTTAGAAAACCAAATTGCAGAGCCAAAGACTGCATTTTAAATTACATAAAATTTTTATTATATGGACAAATTGGTATCAAAATTGTTCCTAATAATCGTAATTTGCATAGTCCATTACCTAAATATTATTTCTCATTTATTGCCTAAGAATTTTTAAATGAAATACTAAACACGATTGATTGAAAATAAAAAATACATATTATTATAACATATTATTTTTTACTTCAATTACATTTTCTGAACGTATTTTTATATATATTAAGCGTATAGCAATCCACAATCCAATACCTAATTATATGAAATTTCTCGATGAAGAAATTAGAATCAGAAAATTAGAAGATTACTTTCCAATGTGAAAGTTAGAACAGAAATAAAAAAAAGAAAAATCAAAAGAGATTCGCAAAGATAATGTTTTGTTTTTGTTTTTAGAATTTTTAAACATATATTTTTGTTTAATTTGCCATTTTTGTCAGACTATATTCTCGCCAATTTCTAAAACATACCTTCTTAAAAAAGGTATGTATCTATTTAATTAAGCATACTTTAAAATGTCATTAGTCACTTGGATATTTCAAAAAATAAATTTCAATCCCAATTTTTTTTTAATCATGATAATTTTGCCAAAATTGACTAAATTTATGCTTTTGAAGCTTAAATGCAAACTAAAAGATTTCCTTTCAATAAGAAAACTGATACATACAAATGGATACGAATTTTAAAAATCGTTAAAAAAATTTCATATTTATAGATTTATAAGTTAGGATTATTTGATATATATTGGTAATTTAATCTTTGGTAATTCCAGCTAATTCCTCAAACTGATTTTTAACCGATTTGGAAAAGTTAAATATCGTTAAAGTAGAAGTTTAGCATATTTTATAATGGCATCAAACACTTGAAAATTAAAAAATTCTAATTTTTAGCCGATATTTGAAAAAAAAATCATGCTATTTGAGTTGGCAAAAAATTTAGATCGATATATTAATGCAGATTGATAGGCATTAATACTTGAAAATAAAGATATGAATTTTTCAAATACATACTCCAAAAATTGACAAAATTAAAGCTTCATAAATTAATGTTTTTTGGCATATTTTAAAATTCTTTGGCGTCTTTGGTCTTGCTTGTAAAGATAACTTCATCATGCCTTAAATTCCGATTCAAAATTGAGTCATTAAAAAGAGATTTCTCCATTAAAAATTTGGCTAAAGATTTGCAAAGTTAAGTTTTTTTTTTTCAATTTTTCAAATTAATAATTTTTTTTTGTCAATTCACCTATTTTGTTCAAAAAATGCATTTTGTTAAATAAATAAACATTGAATTAACTTTCTAGTGATTTTTTGTGATCTTAAACAGCGGCCCATAATAGATTTTGCTATTTAAGACTTAGTAATCGTCTTTTAAATATTTAAACGGTTCCCACAAAACATTTCTTCAATACAAACATTTCGAAATTTTGTTAAAAATTAATATTATTAAAAAAATAAAACCATAATTTTAGAACCTTGTTTCTTAAACTTTTTAGATTTTTCATTCATCATATATAATTATGATCATTTCTTAACGAAAAAATATGTTACTGATCTAATTATCACTTTTAAACACTTCAAAAATTAATTTTTCAGGTGTATATAGATCTTAAATTTATTGCAAATTCACATTTATATAAAGTCCACTATAAATATGCATACATATAACTCTATTTTTATATAAAAAAAAGGCAATTACATACAACTTAAAAAAAAAAACTAATAATAAACCTTAAGTGCAAGAAATGGATCAAGTTTAAGTGGCTACGCGCTTATCAAACTCCGCCTTGTGTTCATTTTTTAGATATCGTCGAATGCCGAGCAAAAGATAACGCATTTGTGGTTTACCCAACAATTTGAAGAGTAGACTCATTAGAGATTCAAATGCTTCGTCGCCGCCATTTTTATAGGCTAACAATGCCTTGCCAAAGTCACGAAACTGATCTTGATTGATAAAGCAGCGCACCTGTTGAATGAATAGAGAAATAAATTTATAGATAGATCGAAAAGGATATGAGTTGGTAGTTAAATAGCTCACCTCTCTTAGGAAATCTGCCCGTGATTCTGGAGCCTCTTTTTGTGAGCAACAAATGCTACTACTACTACTACTACTATTATTAATACTACTACTACCAGTTGTAGTGCTGGTGTTTGGTTCCGTTTTGATATTTTCCACTAGTTTGTAGCGTTTCTTTAGCTGAGAGCTGCTCTTTGTATCGCCAAAAGTGGGTGAACTCCGTTCACGTTTGTGTATTTTGACCAGGCTTTCGTTTCCCGTGGAATTGAAATCTATACTCTATGGCAAAAAGAATTGAGTTTCAGTTGATTAAATTAATTTTAAAACTTTTTACCGAAACATTCGAGTCCAGACGACTCATAAAGTCCATAGCATTGGGCGGCTTTGACTGTGAAT